>OX438745.1:19478164-20078793 GCA_949316235.1 Oegoconia quadripuncta | reverse complement strand
ATTAAAAGCTTTTTTTTTAAAGTATTTTTCTTATAGAATTTATTCCAATTGTGGGCGGTTCAATTAAATCCTCCTAAATATCTGTTACAAACTGATAGGCGAATAATTTCAAACCAATCAGATCATTATTCTATTCATTGTTACGTAATTCCGTCGGAATATTATGCGTGAATTTATTGAAAAGCATCCATTAATTTTACCTAGCCAATTTAACATTCAACGGTCGCTGCGCGAACTGCATCCCGTACAGGATTCATTCAACTCACAAATATTACACAACGAATTTTGAGGCAGGCATTTGGGGAATGATTTCGAACATTCCGGATACGCTGATGAATTCCGGTTTTAAAATCCAAATACCACTGTAGAGCACAACGGTTTTTTCAATTAAACTCATAATGCGATTCGGAGCAGTGGTCCGGAACAATTCGGTTTTGGTAACAGAAGGTGATCATCGTTTAATTTTATAACATCAACAGTTGAAGTCGTGAACGGTAATGGTTTGCTGAGCTATAAAATTTTATAATAAAAGAAAAAAGGTTTTATGCCCCGTTGAGGCAGGTAGTAAGGTATAACACTTTTGTTAGGTATTTCCTAGTTTTGTTCGACGAGACGACTACTGAAACATTGGACACGCGATTGGCTATTCACTCTGTTGGAAGGACACAATGGAAAAGAAGATATTGACGACCGATTGGTGTAGTGGATAGTGACCCTTTCAGCGAAACCAACGGTTGAGGGTTCGAATCCCGCGACGGGTAAATGTTTGTGTGATGAATATGAACATTTATTCCTGAGTCATGGATGTTTATATAAATATTTATGTATGTTTATCCGTTATCTAGTATCCATAGCACCATCTGATCTAAATCTACCGCCAAACCGCAATCTTTAATAGCATTGTTGTGTTCCGGTTGTCAGAGATAAGATAGCCAGTCCCCCAAATAAAATGGGGTTTACGGGTCAGTACGCTACCACCTTCGGTCTTATCTTCACTTGACATCAGGTATGATTGAGGTCAAGTGCTAACCCGTTGTGGATAAAAAAAAACTGAAATCATGTACATGGGATGAGTCCCACGTAAGTTATGTGACCCTAAATCCATTAATTTATATGCTATAGATATTATGGTCACACGAACAAATCGTTTACGCACTTATCTCAGTAGATAAAATAGCACCATATCCGACGACCGATTGGTGTAGTGGATAGTGACCCTGTCAGCGAAGCCAACGGTTGCGGGTTCGAATCCCGCTACGGGTCAATGTTTGTGTGATGAATATGAACATTTATTCCTGAGTCATGGATGTTTATATAAATATTTATGTATGTTTATCCGTTATCTAGTATCCATAGTACAAGCTTTGCTTAGTTTCGGACTAGATGATTGGTGTAAGTGTCCGAAATATTTATTTATTTATTATATTAAAAAAAAATATTTTATATAATAATCCTCGAAACCAAAATGGCGCACAACCAATTTTTTTTAGCCTGTGCTCACAACATATAAAAGTAAATACAATATTGATTAAAAATATGAGTTCCTCGAGTAATATATTATTCAGATAGGTACTCGCATGTTTTTGGTCACTTCCCTGTGAAGGAATGCATTTTTTACAACATAAAATATCAGCAATTGATACGTCGGTTCGCGAACGAAGTCGGTTTGTGACTGAGTTTCCATTGGGTCCAAATTTCCGTTTTAACACCATTGAAGTGGAGCCATTTTGAATGTTTCAACGACCCGATCCATACGCAGTAATATATAAATATGTCTAAATCTATTAACCTTTAAATTACGAACTTAGTGAATAGAGTATATACAATGGAAGGTCTGAAGACAAAGGAGTGAATTTAGGGTAATCAATTCAATTGAATAGAATAACAAATTAAATATCGAGGGCACTAGTGCATTATCTCCTAATCGTACAAGTAAAAGTAGGTGAAACACATAAAACACTTGGTTTCAAAATCTTAATAATAGAAATTAATGTCCAACTTCTGTATCCAGCGATCACAACGCTGAGGTAAGAGGTGTTCTTCGAGGTGTCTTTCAGAAGGCAAAGTCAAAGTCAAAAATGCTTTATTTTGAGGTACACAGAGTACACTTAAAATAGTCAATTTTATATACTCAATTTTACATTTTTTAAGCTACTGCTTGTTCAAAATGCAATTTTTCCCTGAAAAGAGCAAGCAAGAAACTCGAAGGGTTGCTCTTTTAAAATCAGGCTTTGATATTACATAAAGGTTTTTATATTACAAAACGGTTTTTATATTTCATTATTAATTGTGAAAGGCGTCTTGGCGGGTATCATTGTTGATCCTAGTTCATAAAAGATACGGAATCCCGCCTCCGCATACAATCGGCCAATCGGCTGCTGGGGTAGGCTCATTTGGCTTCTTCGAGGCCGTCGTGGAAAAGTTTACCAGAGCATATCTATAATTGAGTATCCGTCTGCACCGCAGTCGCACGCCTCACAAAGACCTCCTTTGTAGAGCTAGACGAGAGTTATTATGTCAATAATTTTATTCGTATCGTGTAACAAAATTGTTGTTACATCCTTCTTAACATTTCTTTCAGTGAAGCTGCCTCTTGACTGCTCCCGAAGTTGGCAACGAGGAAGCTGTAACTTATTCCAGTAAGCATGTATACTTGCTGCAATTTGTTGATATCGTTATACCTAATATACATACATAACTTCACGACTTTTGTCCCAAATGGGGTGGTTAGAGATATCCCAAGCGTAAGCGTTAACATGTTCCAATGCAAACCTCTAAGGTTTAATTCTTGGAACTACAACGACGTTTCACCTTTCGAAATACACAAAAATATACACACGACAGGGAGTGAGCCCATCGCCGTTGAAATGTGCAAGTCTATAGATGTTTTTGGTCTAAAGTACCTTAGTCTCTTCCTACGACACCCACGGGAAGAGACGGATTGGTTCTATTCTTATTACGTCCCGAAACTACTACTAATACAAAGTAATATTACATCTCGATGATGTCACACTCGTTCTTATTAAGAGCAAAGCAAAACTGTTTAAAATTGAATGTGTCCGGAACGATGTGCAAAAGCAACGTGCCAAGATTCCTTTAAAAACCCAGTGATCTCTTCAGGGTATAGAATCCATTGCTTATCTAAAATCCAGTAGTAACCCTTCCCTGATCCCAGGATGACAACACCCGCTCTAATCACGAGATCACACATTATTAAACTTGCGCGTGATGTGCGTATAGGTTCATCCGAACAAACTTTGATTGTCCCAAACTAATTACACAAGTCAACCGAAGATGCCAATCAGTCACAAGTTTTCGGGGCTGGGACGAAATGTATTATTCCTTATTCCTAAAGGGACATGTATTAATGTCGATCTGTAGGTCAGATGTTTTTGGGGTTTTGTAGTGAAATGGCAAAAACGGTACCCTTATCATTTCGTCATTTCTCTGTTTACAGTAGAGCAGAATATTCATTTTATTTACCACAAAACAAAAATAAAATAATATTATATTGAGAAAATTTTCCTATAAAGTGGGCTGTACTGTAACGTTCTTTGTCGCGCGCGACGTAGGAGCGAGAGTGGGATAGATGTATATTTCCCCCAAGCAAATGAGCAGAACAAATAATAATCTCGCGCGACATGAAGTTTATCGCGCCTGTCATGCTATTAATGCTAGCCTGTTTTGATGCTCGTTAACTCTAGCAGTTGTATGATGAATCGATATGAAATTTCATAGGCAGATGGAGAATAATAGCCATCAAAAATTGGTAAAAGATAGATTTTTTTAAAGGAAAATTATTTGTAATATGTAATAAATTTGAACCAAATGTGTTATATTAAAACCCCCTAGTATTTAGTAATGGTAATAGTCATTTTATCGCTTGACCTCACGCCCACCTGATGTTGAGTAAAGATGAGGCCGAAGGTGGGAAGCGCGCTCACCTGGAACTCCCTACTTATTTGAAGAACTGGCTGTCATAATCTCAAGCAGAGGGACTCTTACTATCAACAACACTTAAATAAGATGGTGGGAGCCAGCTAGCCAGACGGACGTTTTACAGTAGCCTGCCACAAACTGAAAATTCTTTCTTAAAGTAATCTTAAATATTTCAATAGAAACTTTGGTATCTGGTAAATACATATGATAGACAGAGATTAGGGAGAGAAATAAACTAGCAGATAAGTGAAGAACATGAAGCAGAAGTTGACATTCTATAACCTGATTATAGTAACGCTGTTGCAGCTACACCGCATCGATGCGCTAAGTTTGAACGTTATAACCAAAGCTAAACCATAACCAAAGCGCTAATCGGAACGGAACTTAACCTAGTTTCTTTTAATACTAGCTAGTGGTTAGCACTACATATTTTGGGTTTGGTTTTACTGCGGTAACGTCAACGATATAATCGTTCGCAATATTTTTACATCAGCTAAACTAAAGCTAAACCAATACCGAAAACATTCCGTTCTAATGGTAAAACCTTTGTAAAATGGCGCGATATCAATAGAATACAATACAATGCAATGCAATGCAATACAATATAATACAAATACTCTTTATTGCGCAAAATAATTTACAATATTTTTTGATGATAACAATAGAACACAATTATCACCCCTGGAAGACGTACAATTATATATAAATTTTACTTGCCTGATAACAGCACATTCCTCTAGCTAGTACGTAGACACGGTCGAAGAGAGAGAACAGCGAGGCCGAGGGTTGATGGATGGTGCAGATGATAGTTCGGCCCTGACGAGACAAGAGTCGAAGGAGTACCACCAGTTGACGGATGGAGACTACGTCCAGGCCACTAGAATTAATAAACAATTATAATTGTAGTATATATATATATTTCACGAATCTATTAAGATAGTATTATATAGAAGACTTGAGTCATCCGAATTTAAATATTCCTAAACTTCCTAAAAAATCAGGTGACCCGCATGCTCGTTTGCCGCCCGCTCATATAAAAAAAAAAAAACTTTTTTTTTTTAATAAACAATTATAATTGTAGTATATGCTATATATTTCACGAATCTATTAAGATAGTATTATATAGAAGACTTGAGTCATCCGAATTTAAATATTCCTAAACTTCCTAAAAAATCAGGTGACCCGCATGCTCGTTTGCCGCCCGCTCATATAAAAAAAAAAAAACTTTTTTTTTTTAATAAACAATTATAATTGTAGTATATGCTATATATTTCACGAATCTATTAAGATAGTATTATATAGAAGACTTGAGTCATCCGAATTTAAATATTCCTAAACTTCCTAAAAAATCAGGTGACCCGCATGCTCGTTTGCCGCCCTCTCATATAAAAAAAAAAAAAAAAACTTTTTTTTTTCTATCAAACTTTTTATAAATACTTTATTTTATAATACTTGCATTTCTTACATTAGCGTTCACGGACACTGAACCAGACAGAATAAATGTTTTGTTGTTATTACGTCTATAGTCGTTCACTGTCCGCCAAAGTGTTAATATCTAAGGGCACTCTTACCGATAAGGTGTAGGTTCGGGCCATAGGACAACATGCGAATACCATACTACTATGTGGTGGACCATTCCTACTATCTAAAGGAAACCATTTGAAATTAAGATTTTTTTTATACATAACGGGTTGACCTCAATCACACCTGATGTTAAGTAAGATGAGGCCGAAGGTGGAAGCGTACTGATCCGGAAACCCAAGTATTAGTAACTGGATATCTTATCTCTGACAACCGGGATTTCCATGCAGAGTAAAACAGTGCAGAGAAGAACAAGTTAGTCATCATCATCATATTAGGCACAGAACGTGTACTACTGTACTTAAACCTCCCCCATAGATCTACAGAGTGACTGGTAGGAAGCGGCCTGTATCCAGCGACTTTGCGCGACCTTTACCATAGCCACCAAAGCCAGGAATAGCGGGGCTGCCGGGGACTGGGGCTGGTCCTTCTACTGTCGTTCCTAGGCGGGGGTGTGGGGGTGAGGGTATTTGCCATAATCGCTAACCTAGGCTATCGAGATGGATATCGCAGACCTTAAGGTCAGTGACACTGCTGCCTATCAACTTGCTTAGGTGTGTAAACCCCTTCCGTTCTCTGAGTTACCCGATACAACATCCAGGAAGGAAAGGAGGAAATGACACACATGACTGGAGACACATGTCTACTTGCTTTCGCACATTTTTGAAGTATATTTAAGTTACCTGCATTATTAATACCGCGGAAGTTCAGTAACCGCATTTGCATTAACACAAACCTTTACTTCAAATAATTTATTTATATAAAATAACAAATGGGCTGGCTCTATTTGACCCTGGTGTCCGATACGACACGGCTAAACGATGTTAGTACATAGTTTATTCACTATCACCAGCTAGCCGCCTGGCTAGCTACCACCATCTTATCTAAATCTGCCGCCAAGGAGCAAAGTTAATAGCATTGTTGTGTTCCGGTTATCAGACATAAGATAGTCAATCCACCAAATGTGTTGGGGTTTCCGGGTCAGTACGCTTCCACCTTCGACGTCATCTTCACTTAACATCAGTTGTGATTGAGGTCAAGTACGAACCCGTCGTGCATATATAAAAAAAAACAGATTAACAGATAGGTACGTCTGTCACATGAATACGAGTACCTATGCTCCACCTAGCCCTCAACAACTTAAAGTTATTAAACCATAATTACATCCTTTTATAAAACTATTTACTTTGACCTCATGAGTTATGGGTTGGCCTCGTCGAATCAGGAAGTAAACGACTTAAAATAGAATTTAGGAAGGTTTGGTAAGGTAACACGAACCTGTTATTATAGTTTTCGAATATAATTATATATATCCAAAAATAATACGACCCCGAAAAAATATTCTCCTATTTATAGGCATACTTGTTGTTATCGCTAAGAGTTTAGACCTTACTTGGCGAAGGACCAGCCCAATTTTATTAATAATGCGTTAAGCATTCTCTTTGTATTTATTACGTAGTAAAATCCAGGATCTATGCTAGTGAAGATGTGTTTCGCGATTCTTTAAAGGTTTCTGAATAAAAAAATAAGTAAAGTTACGACTGAAAATACAAATAAACCTGGCTGATATTACGTAAATACTTTCTTTTTTTTTATGGTTAACTGGATACGCATTTGACCACAATCTCACCTAATGGGAAGTGATGATGTGGTCGAAGATGAAGCACGCGATCTCAGTAGATGCCTATTCACCCTGCTCTTGAAGATCCCAAGGTTGTAGGATTCAGGAAAGACTGACGTCGGAAGGTACTTTAGACAGAATCACGAAACTTGAAACCTGATCTAGCGCTTATACGTTATATATATTGTTCGAAATATACATAAGTGTCGGCATAAAAAGAAAATACCTAAGTTTTTGCGTGCGCGAGAAGCGAAATGAGCGGTATATACTTATGCAAACTTACACGCGATAGAGTAGGATTGAGCTCTACCGACATCAGTTACAGCCACCTCGGAGCAACTATAATAAATTAATTTGTAAATTGCACTATAATCCATGGCGTTGCACCAAGTAACCATAATAGGCATGATTGTCGCTCGATAATTCAATTTAATGATACAGTTTGCACGATAAACACAGTTTTCAGTAGATATAAAAAAGGAATAAAAGTAAAGAGGAAATAAGATTATGCAAAGCTCATATGATTGGGAAAGACCTTAGACGGTAAATTCGGCAAGGAAAGTCCTGCACCGTTCCGGCTCAGCAAGATCTGGGACATTATTTTTTATTTATAATGTTTATTTATTTATTATCAGTTGCATAATAAGAGATACAAAGTAGTTAGGGTAGTCAGACATTGAATTAACTCGTATTTTTTTTTAGATATTTTCGCTGTTGTTTATTATTCCGATCAGAGCGATTAAATAAATACTCGACGTAAATTTACTTTTTAAACTTTTTTTTAAATGAGGAGGTTTCCAATTCGGCCATTTGTATGTTTTTTTTTCTGTATTGAGTTCAGAAAATAAAAACACAAAATTGTTAATAGATATCCAGCGAGTTGCATCTTCCCATGGACTTATTATTTAAACAGGACTGATAACTATCAAAAGAATCATTTAGGAAAATGATCACTATGTCAACGCAATAAGGTATTAAATTGGATGCACCATACACAAAGGCAAATCCGAGCCGAGAGAGATAATAATAACGGAGGCCGTGTGTCTCGTTCTTACATCTTGCCAGCAAAAAAAATGATTATGATCAACAGTTTTGGCTACTCAAAAATTCCATTGAAACACTTATATTTTTATGTTATTTTAACAATTATAAATAAACAAATAACATTCGCATTAATTTCTTTTCATATATTCTTAAATCAAACAGAAAACACAAATTTTTATTTCGATTTTGTTATGTTTATGGTAACCCTGAAAAGCATGTCATGTCATGGCGGCTCGGTGTGATTTTGAATTTTCTTTGCATTAAAAGTTTTTTAAAGTATTTGTTATATTATAACAAGTAAAAGGAGTAAAATGGTGAAAAAGTGTTGCGTTTATACTTGCCCAAGTGAATCCTATGGTGGTTGCAACATATCTTTCCACAGGTAAGCTAAAAATAATATTTTTGTAAATCAAAGAAGTAGGATGCCCATGAATTCTTGAAATGAGTCGAAATATGTGAAATATGTGTGATTGATTAGGGTCCTGACTGTTGTACTATTATTGCAGTTTCCCAAAAAATGAAGAAATGCGAAATAAATGGCTCACGCCGGCTAATGTCAAAACGCCAAAGTTTTTTGACAAATATTTTATTACAACATTTGTCCCAAGTAACAAATATATTGTGGTCACCCTGTTAGACAGAGACAAACGGCCTCTACGTTACACATCCTGCTCGGCTCGTTTTTCAGCGGCGAGTACTCAGTCCTGTTTAAATAATAAGTCCATGCATCTTCCATAGTCCAGACAGATAAAGAAAAAAAGTAACAAGGCAAAGGAAACCTGAGTCCCGGCAGTCTTGATTAGACTGAATTCACTGCTTGGAATTTAACCAGAGTTTGTGTGTTCAAAAATATTAATAATTTTGGAAATTATATAATGGCGAGCCTGCCATCACAGCTGAAACTTGCAAGTCTTTAGATGTTTTTGTTGATAATTAATAAGAAGAAACAAGTTATAACGTTTTATATTCATCATTAAAAGCCTTACACATCCCCGCTGTCGAGGCACAGTCTCATTTTACACAATATGATAGGATATGACGACAATATGACGACCTGTTTGGTGTAGTGGTCAGCAACTCTGACCACTATTCAAACGGTTGCGGGTTCGAATCCTAATAATTGTAAAATTCTTAAATTGCCCTTCGCTGCACCCACAGAAAGAGACAGGCTTGTCTTGTCTGTGGCTTCAATTTTTAAGTGCCGAAAACCAATTCTCAATAACGCAACAGTCAACACTGGTAGTACGTCCGATACTTCTATTGCATAGACCGATAAAGGCAATAACGAACACAAAACAATGTCATAAGCCAATTTAACCGGTGAAAATGCAATAACCCCCAGAAGAACGGCAACCACCATTTCCATAAAGCGGAATGACTGAACACTCCAATTTTATTGCGCATGAAACGAACATTTCATAAGTTTGATTCGATACACGGCATCGAGCATTATCGAGGATCCGCATCGATAAAATCCAACGTACGGAGAGCTGAGTAATCAAATTCAGTGGAACAATAATCTCGCGATCATAGTGTACACTGAAATCAATCACACGCTGACAAAGCGCATTTGATGTTGCTGAAAATTATCTATCTCTAACACCTATGTGATATCTTGTGTGGTTTGAACTATATTTTTGACTATTTCAATAAAAAGAGCTTCATAGGTCGCGATTAGATGTGAATATTAATGTTTGGTTTGCTACTGAATTTATGGAAAAAACGAAACCAATAGAAAGCAAATTTGCATGTGAAATTGTTTCCGATTGCGATTGGTGAAAGTAATTTTTAAACCCTTTTCACTGGTAAGTTAGGATGTATTCTTTAAAGACCTCAATCACAACTGATTTTAAGATGAGGTAGAAGGTGAAAGCCTACTAACCCGGAAATTCTATCTTATTTGGGGGGTTGGCTATTTTATCGCTAACAATCGGAACACAACAATTATATTTGGCGGCACACTTAGAGAAGTTGGTGGTAGCTAGCCAGACAGACATTTAAAATTCCCTGTATACAACCAACCAAACCGAGTACTAAACATGTGTTCTAAATTAGTGGGTTATTGTTATGAAGTAAACTTTTGTGTACCTAAAAGTATGTAGAATTCAATATGACATCAAGCTATTCGGGTCACGTGTCGGTTGCGTTTAATTTTACTACATTTTTGACTGGCAGATATAACGTTTCATGATCCATGCCAGATTTATTTAAATGAAGGCAGCTTGTGATATTTTATTGCCTATTACCATTTTAAATTTAAGTTACTAAATGAATTAATATTATAAACCAATGGCGAAATACAAAGTATATCAAAATTATACTATTCTGTCTCTTTACAAATAATTGCATTGAATTTGATTTCGACTTCAAATTACAATAAGCCTTATTTTCACTAATAGCTGACACAAACTAGGTTTATCATATTTTATCTTAAAGAGAAGAAAATATTGGACCAAATCATTTCTTTTTATGGGTCTCAGGTATTTATTACTGAGCTTAAAAGGATCGATCATTATTGCCTAATGCAATTGATGAAGGGTTCTGATTACGCCGTGATCACCAACCCCTTTGAATGAAGATCGGGAGAAAAATTCTTTCGTGGAGTGGTCTTCAGCAGTAGACTTGCAAGCTCTAGACATGCTGTGGCATAAATATAGGTAGTTACTATTTAAACGAATCTGAAGTCGGTTTTGTAAATACATACAATAAGTTAACTTTCAATTCTCATACTATTTTTTTAAACGTGATGTCATGGCTATGCAAATGGGGTGGCCAGAGTTATCCTAAACATTAGCCTTTGGGTGCTCGAACCATTAACGGCCGAATTCGTAGAAGTTACAATGCTCTTGCAATGGGTTTACAAAGGGTTTGCAAGACGGGTGTACAAAATCGTGATTCATAGACGCTAAAACCCATTTTATCTTCCTTGTAACCTGATTGCAAGCTGACAGTAGTTACATAGGTGTAGTTGCATTCTCACTTACATCACTGTTTAAAACTTACAAGGGGTTTTAGTTAAACAGCATTACGAGCGTGTGGTAAATATTTTCTATGAAATCGGCTGCTAAGTGTAGGTAATGCTTGAAACATCATCCACGATTCACCTTTCGATGTTTTTTAGGTGGAAAGTATGGGACGAGACGGGTTGGTTCTATTCTTTTACGCGCCGAAACCACACAACTTCTCTCGACTTTATTGATCGATTAGTCTGAATAAATAATATATAATTAATAAATAGTATGTAATATAGTAATTTAAATTTGGTAATTCACATCTTTCCAACCCTTTTCTTAATTATATTTCATACTAATAATGTTAATGCAGATTAATGGAGATTAACGAAAGCAAAATAAAATGAAAGCGTGAATGGAAGGGTCGGTAAAGGTCGACCAAGAAAGACGTACGTCAATCAAGAGACTGACGTGCGCAAAAGGTCAGCGTGTATGAAGCATTTGTGGAAGAAACAAAAGTAGTATGTCAGGATCGTTACAAGTGGAAGTCAATAGTATCTGGTTATCCCAACGGGAAATAGGCGTGAGCATATTTATTTATTTTTATTTATTCGGAAAACCAACAGCTGCAATAACACTAATGGAAACTATTATAAAATAAGAGAGCCAATTGCAGGTCCTCACAAATAGAAATACATTATATAATTCAATAACATGCATTATCACACATGTACATATGTATGTATGTATTAATAATGTTACATATTTTCCACACTAATATCATAAATGAGTCTCTTTGTTACCTTTTCACGATTAAACCTGTGAATAGGGGAGGAAGGCTAAGATCTGGAGAAGAACATAGGCTACTTTAAGATAAGTATGTTTGTTGGGTATCTTTTAAGGACAAAAGTATTGTAATTTGGCATTTAATGTGCAAAAGAACTTGGGTGTGAAGAAGAAGAACAGAATCTAGATGATATAGGGCAATTCACAAAAGTCACAGACAAAAGACACAAAGACAAATGTCCTCGATAATGGAATTCCACGCCGGCGAAACCTCTGGTGGTCATAGTACGAAAATGTGTTTATTTCTCGTTACAGAGAATCATAATGACAAATGTCCGTTAAAAAGTGAGGTTAAAAAAATCCATTTTAGTTATAAGTACAAAAAGAGATAAAGTAAATATTGGACTGTTACCGGTGCAGTGATATGAATGGATGGTATGGGTGCAAACTGATATTTATATTTGCAGTATGTTACAATTTAGCACGGTTCCTGTTTGCTATTTCGAAATGCAAATTCTCATATGGCAAATTTTTGTTGGACGTATGGTAGCTATTGGAGATTGTTCACCATCAAACAACGGAAGCGAGAAAGGCGTGTCGAGCCTGAATTATTAATATTATTATGCCGCAAACATGCTTTAGAAATTCTTCTCATTTCGCTCACCCAGAATTCCGCCAATTTACTATAAACAATCATTTTAGTTCATGAGTTAGAAGTTCGCTTGAACACTTCCTGAAATCCTTGTTAAATGGATCATTTATCTAAAATTTAAGCAATTCACAAAATACTTAAATTATTTAAAATTCGACCATGAATAAAACCAGAGATGCCAAAGGTATCAATTCCTTCCTCTGGAGTTACGTAGAAACATTGGATACTTATTTATCTAAATTAGTAAACGGTAAAATCGACAGCCCTGAACTTCTAAGTACCTTTGCGCATAATATGTTCCAACCAGATTTACTTGGACAAGAAGACTCTGTCCGTCAATTGTACCTATTAATTACCGACGCAATTCGGACTTTTATAGAACAATTACCCGAACGAATGAGGTATGTATGTAGAAGTCATGAAGAGATTGATTTGTTCGTAACAGCATCCCGGGTGTTCGGAAGTTGATGATAACTGATTACCTAGACTCTTTGCCCTAATATTATGAGTAAACCGCATTGCCATAATAAAATTATTTTCATTGATTTCCTGTCTTTGTTACACGCTCTACAAGTTGAATTTTCAGCTAAGCCCTATTTAAAATAGGAGATCCCTCGTGGTGTAGTATCCAGTAATACCCATTATGAACCGGGTTTGCTCTCTATTTAACCTACTAATCATTTTGGTTGTTTCTGCAACATACATACGCCTGTTTCCCATAGGGGTAAGCAGAGACCACAGACTTGCTACGATCCTGATACACCTTTCACATTATTCATACTTCATCCCTTCATACTCATTTAGGGTACTCTTAACTTGGCCTGTTTTTAAGACGTCTCCGATTTGATCATTGTACGTTAGCCGTGGTCTTCCCCTACCCACACTACCATCCACATTCGCATCGTATATCTCTTTCGTTAGTCTTCTTTCATTCATCCTCTCCACATGTCCAAACCATCTCAGCATACCTTTTCAATCTTTGTCACTACGTCTTCTTTCACACTGCTTAACTCCCGAATTACACTATTCCTGATTCTGTCTTTCAAAGTCACCCCATTCACACTTCTCAATGATCTCATTTCCACTGCATTAATTCTACTTTAATTCTTTTTCTGCCACCCAGCATTTACTCCCGTAAATTAGTGTTGGAACCAGCACCCCGCCATAAATAACCAGATGAGCTTTTTTGGACACATTCTGGCTCCTTATAAAGCCATAGCTCACCTGATTTCCCGCATTCACTCTTCTGTCTATATCCTCGTCCCACTTTTCATCCCTTATAAATACACAAACTCACGCACTTGCTCCACTTTTTCTCCATCTATCAAAATACTGCAATCTGTCATGCATACACTTCTCTCCAATATCATAACTTTCGTTATACTCACATTGACTTTCATACCTTTTTCTTTTAAAGCTGTATTCATAAGTGTTATCATTAACTCCTCTTGTGACGATGCAAGGATTACTTGATAATCGGAATAGAGGCGACATTTGACGAGTAACCCATTCATTCTCAACAGCCGAGGGACTGTTTAACCTATTCATGGAGAGTTGTTTGCAAGTATTGAAAGAGTATGATTGTAGATTGAGAATGAATCGATTACTTGCCAAATGTCGCCTGTCGGGTCGCATGTTAAACCATTTTGTATACGCCCCATTAATCCTAACACAAGCACTGGAATCTGCAACAATATCACCAATAACATTTTGGCACAATTAAAGAATATAACCAACCAGCCTATTTCCTTGGGTGTAAAACGACTAAGGGAGTTTCCAACAAAAAACATCTACAGATTTGCACGTTTTGGCAACGATGAGCTCACCCCCAGTCACGTGTGCATTTCTGTATGTTTCGTGGGGTGAACCGCGGACGTTGTTTCGAGCATTGGACTGTGATGTTTGGAACACCCAAACACTGATGTTTGGGACATCTCTGTCCAACACATTTGGAGATGGGGGTCGTGACGTTATGAGTGTGTGTGGATGGTGTTCATAGAGAATCCCACAAATAGCTCCGGTTAAATAAAAATTTATTCCGAGCTCTTCATGGTAACTTATCTACCTACCTTGAAGGATCAGAATCGGACTCGACCCTTATATACATCTGAGATTTGAGTTAGATTCCAATAGGGCTATAAACATGATAATAGCATAATAATTCGTCGCATTAAATCAAAAGGGCACGTCTTTATCGCGTACTTAAACCATTCAATTGGTAATAATAATAAGGCACTACGGAAGTAATTGATTCGAATACAGCAATCTTTCCATGCAGTCATTTATCGAGTTACGTCTTGCGTAAATTGCCATTTGTTGCTAATGGGTGATTTACAACAGACCAGGTAATTTTTATCCGACTATGGTGAAGCTAAAAGGATGGTAAAGTGTTCAATGCGTAAGTAAGTATGTGTGGTAACATACATTTTTAAACCCTTAGCCGATACGTCATTATTAATCCAATATGGCAGACGTTAGCATCCATTTTATAATACTTGACAACAAATAATTCCAGTACCATATTGAGATGGGGATCAATTGATATGTTTCGACGAAAGAAATACAATAATAGGTAGGTCCCAATGTTTTATAAATAAAATGTTCAAATAAAATATAGAAAACCAGACTGTCTAGATACGGTTATAAAAAATCATAAACAAGGGAGAAGAAATAACTCAATTGATTTAGGCCCGAGACGGAAAAATTGAATTTTTCCTTTGCCTCATGAAAGTTCTAGAATGGAGGAGATGAAGGATACGGAGGAAGCAAGCCGTCTCCAACCCGTCTCTCTCTATGGAAGAGGCCTATGTTCAGCAGTTATGACATCTAGTGGCTGATTTATGACGATTCATAATGCAAGTAAATTATGTAAGTAATCGCAAGCTCCGAAATTTAATTATAATCAGGTACAACATGGAAGATAATTACAGCTATTATTCACTTTTTAAAGCTGACGTTACAGTAAAAGCGATAAATTTGTTACTATTAATGAAATGTACAGAGACTGCACAAGTGTCAACTACATAGAATATAATTTTGCCAGAAGGCCATACATTCTCTAGTAACTTCTAGTATCCTGGTTCTTTTTTAGAGGCAATGACAATATAAATAGGCCCAGGAGAACCAGTACGAAGAACGCCTTAAGAGATTTGTGCCTGGTAGCTGGGCCAAGAGAATTGTGAGAAGGTTCCTCACTTTGGAGCCTTAGTCACCGGTTTTAACATGATAGTGTAATGTTGAACAATTCAAACGAGTTTAGTTTCTTAGTAGGAATTAGCGATATTGCATCCTATATTCCATGGTCTGCATCCGGTACGATACGTAACCGATACCACAGAATTAATATAGTACTACATACTTACGTACGTACTGCCGATACTTCAAATGATAACAAGTCACTTGCTCACTAAAAAAATAATGTCATGAAAATAATAAAGTTCTTACACATCTATAATTCTCCCTTTATGCAATAAAGTGTGTATTATGGTATTGTAAAATATGTGTGGTTAATTATGTTCAAATAAAGGGTAAAAACTGGCGAATTACAGAAAATGACTAGATTAACAAAGTGATTACTTAACATAAAACATTTAAGGATAAGAAAACTGATCAGCCCATTAAACTGGTAAATTATGGAATCGCATTAGGTCTGCAATAAATTAATAAAATGCCTCTGGGGTATACAGTGCATGAAGGCTATAGCTATACGCTTTGGCTATAATTAAATCACTATTGGTATTTGTAGCGGATGCTATTAGTAATAGAGCTGAGAAAGAGTGTTTACCAACTTTTGGCTTTTGTTTCTGGAAAATAACCCGAGGAGTGATACCGCAAACACCACAAATGTGATGGTTACGTCTCATATTGACTAGGAGACTAGTATTCCGCGACACTTGTTGCCGGAGACGTCGGGGGAAACTGGCTACGTCGGACGTTTGTCTCCGTCAATTAAATATGGACTGAATCAAGATGCTGGCAACGTCATCGTGGCCCCGCATCGCGCGGTGTAGCTGTCAACTCATGTCCCGTGACATTTGTCCCCTAGCGATTAGGGCTTTAGGATCTCAATAAATAAGGCGGAAGCCTCTGTACTACCTTTTAAGCGACCTATGTGATCGATAGCTTAATAGGTTGTGAGTGGAACTATATCCTTATATTAAGGCATATTAAAGCAGATATTTTCTGTTCCATTATGCGGGATTATCCCTGATGTTATTACGGCTGCCTTCAGGTAATTGTTTTTATAATCACCGCTTTAACACAAATGAATATCTTATGTTCAAGGAAAAAATCTTGCACGTTTTGCTGTTGATTTTGACTGACGTCAAAAACAGAAGTTTCTTAATCCTACTGTATTTTTTTGGTATTATTTTTTAAATGAGTATGTCGCGGTACATACTCATTTAAAACAGTTAAGAACCGATTTCGGTTAAAATTATATTTTCTTTGAAAAGATAGTCTTTCAGGGTGGTCTTCATCAAAATGGTGAAGTTCAGATGATGCACTCCATATATAGATAACGAGAATTGCCTAATATTTGCGGTTAAACCATATGACGGTGCTTCAAATTATAGATAGCAGGATTGAATAATAGCGATTATTAATGTGGATGAATATCTATTTCTGTTACGAAACATTGTTATATTTCATTGTAAAGGATAAAAAGGGTCACCGACAATACTGACCCTTTACTTTTGATGCCTAAAGATCACAGAGAAACTATTTTAGGTTCTACTGTATTTGGAGGTGTAGACTATTCTTTGGGGGATTATACAAGAAGTATCAAGGGCGGTGATGATCAACTCCAGTAAACGGTACCTGTTTATCAATGACTTCTTAAAAAACATACTTACGTTGTCGGTTCATCGAGGAATATAATGGGAGGGTTGTTGACTAACTCTAAAGCGACTGACAGTCGCTTGGATTGCCCTCCAGACAGGAACTCCGTTTTCGTGTCCTTGTGGTCCCACAGGCCCAATGTTTGAAGGATCTCTTCTATCTGAAATAGACCATGATGAAGTGAAAATAAGCAAACTATAGCAACTTGAGTATCGAATCATTGTTGTATTTGGGTCCTCAGATCAGTACAATCGTGCTTCAAGAAAGTTTCAGATTTGGCATAAAAACACATTGCTTAAAGACGCTTCATGGTACGCTTTGAGTACGGTCACGAAGTACTTCTTCTGTAACGGAGTACGTTTGAATGAATAGTTTCCAGTGACGTTACATGACATCCAACAGATACAATATTAAAGTAAGCTTACTTTTTTTTTTTTTTTTTTATGCACGACGGGTTCGTACTTGACCTCAATCACACCTGATGTTAAGTGAAGATGAGGTCGAAGGTGGAAGCGTACTAACCCGGAAACCCCAACACATTTGGGGGACTGGCTATCTTATCTCTGACAACCGGAACACAACAATGCTATTAACATTGCTGCTTGGCGGCAGATTTAGATAAGATGGTGGTAGCTAGCCAGGCGGACATTTTAATATGCCCTACCACCAATCAAAACTTACTGAGTCAGTGTGGCTATACAGAGATTCAATATCGCTTTTTAGATACAATTCCATTCACGAGGAAATTAATTTGCAATACAAATTAAAGTAAGAAAACCCAACATATAAAATTTGTAGGTACACAGAGTACACTCAAAATAGTCAATTTTACATTTTTTAAGCTACTGCTTGTTCAAAATACAATTTTCCCCTGAAAAGAACAAGAAACTCGAAGTGTTGAACTTTAAAATCAGGCTTTGATTTTACATAAAGGTTTTTATATTACAAAAAGGTTTCATTATTAATTGTGAAATAGCCTGGCATGCGAACGATCTGATTATGTCCACGGATGATTATCATAAATCAAAAATACAGTACAATCTACGAGATCTAAAGTGGCATTTTTAACACTATATTTGTAGGCACCACCCTGACATTGGGTAGCACAAATTTCACACATATACTTTTTTTCTCATTAAGTAACAAATTGTTTTTTTTTTAAGTTATTGAAGTATTTAAAAAAAATCCCCACTGTTGGAAGTTTTGTGAACCCAATGCGGATTGGTGGATTTGTGCACCTGCCAGTATTTTCAAGCCACCCTTGATGTGTCTTTGATATTTCTGTCTGTTCCTAGACACCTCCAAAAATCAATTCCAGACCCGAAACTGGCTAGAGCCTACCGTTTCCCAAGAGTTTAATTTCGGATATGGAAAATCCACTTCCAAAAGTAAAGTCGTATAACCTTTTCTTTATCGACAAGGCTGTAAGGTTTCAGTCGCGTGCAGGATGAATTGATCAATTAAAGGAAATCGCTTCAGCTTCCACAATCACGATTGTGCCTGACTGACCGTGTCGTAAAATGGAATGATTAAGTATATAGTTGGAGATGGCCCGAAGTGGCATGATTTGGTACGAAAAGACTACTATAAAATATAATATTACTAGATAGAGGGTCGATGAAAAGATGGCTGCGGCTTGAGCCCATGAAGGATAAAATTTTGCAGCATAATAAAATATTTGTTAACTTAATGTTTGAGCCCATTTTAAGGTTAACTGCAACTGAACGAAAGAATGTATTATCTTAGGCAGATGGTTAAATTACCCATACAATTCAATATTGCACAATCATTGCATCGACAGAGCATTTGTTGAGCAAATGTTTTCGTTGTACAACGACAGGGCAGTATTTCTCACGCGAACGAGATTTCAATTTCAATAAACATCGATATTATGTTTGTCACTTTTGCACTTACATATAAACGTTAAAGGGATGAATATGCCAATGTCTATCGGAACTGAAACGTCCAGCACGCGAGAATTGGTCGGCAGTGATTCTCATGCACTCGACATATCACTGTCGATAGATATCCGCATCTCTATCTCTTTGACACTTATAATCGTGTACAAAAGTGACAAACGTATGGATGACTGTCTATATGTATATGTCTGTGATTGCGAAAATAAAAGTTTAAAACATAAAGCTGGGTTTTTATCATTATTAATATTTACTCAGACCTTAATTTAGCATGAATTGTAATTCATTTACTTCACAAATTAATATGCAAATTGTCTCGCTTTGCGCGCTCATTACTGTGTTAATTGCCTGATTATCCCAGAAACCGTTTTTGTAATTTGCAACAAATCATTATACCTATATATTTGGATGGTTATAGGGATTTATGATGATATCACTAAGCTAAACAATACGTTAAATTGGATTCTATGCGTATGACTGATTGATTTGAACCATAGTATTATATTAAAAGCGAATGCGACTAGCCCACTTTTGCTTCCCAGAAATACAGGTTGAGTTTTTTTACTGTAAGGAAAAAAATACGGCATATTAGGTAATTGAAATAGAAGTTATTGGCATAGGTAATTATTTTTTTTTTCAAAACCATCATCGACCCACGCGCCTGCCGGGGAATGATATGCGACTAGCGGATTCCTATTTTTTTTTTTTTTATATGATGAACACCTGATGGAAAGCAATCACCGCCGCCCATGGACACCCGCAACACCAAAAGGGTCACAGATGCGTTGCCGTCCTAGGGTTCCGATCATGCGAATTTTATTTCGAAGTCATATTTTCTGCAAGTTTTTAATTTATTTAATTTAATAATGTAATTGTGTGCAATACTACTATATACGCGACCGTCAAATGCCACAACGTTTGATTATATTTTATGGTTTTCAAGAAAAAAAAATTAAACTACCTATGCCAATACACATTATACATTTCACATACATAATATGCCCTATTTTTTCCTTACGGTTAAAAAAACTCATCCAGTATATTTAACCCCCGACGCAAAACAAAGGGTGCTATAAGTTTGGGGCCTATGTCTCTTTGTGTATCTGAATGTTTTTGTATCACAAACGGCACAGTTACAGCGTCGAAACGCCTGAACACATCTGAATATAGTTTTTTATTTTCGTAAGTTAGAGTTTTGAATGCAAAATGGCTCCTAATTGATGGAAATCGGTCAAGCCGTTTCACGTGGGTTGTGCTAGAATACAGACAGTGGAATTCAGCTATATTGATGTCAAAAGTGCGGGCTGAATTAGTGCCCAAAGAAAAAAATTCGTGCCACTGTTGTTTAAGAGTTAATCAATATTTTAAGTGAGCAATACTCATTGTTATACGCGTCTGTTTTAGCTATGATTACAATGTATATCCCAAAAAAAAAACTGCATAAATGGGTCACCGAAATATACAAGTCCCATAAATAGTTATTTAAAAACAATTAATAGGGTTTATTCCAACCAATGGCGCCCTCGTTGGATAAATTAAGATTTATTTTTAATAAAGAATTAATCAAAATAATCGCTCCGACCGCCAGGCGATAAGTCTAAAGCTTATTATACATAATACCTAAATTTGGAGTTATTTTCCAAAATTCACTATTATAAAAAAAAGTGCCTTTTTTATCAATAATTTGAAATTCCTGAAAATAACCGTAATTAAAGCTATTTTAGGTATTATTTTATAATTAGCTTTATAGTTCTGAGAGGGGAGACTAAAGCAATATTTTTGATATATGCTGTATTTAAAAATAAAATCTTAATTTATCCAATGAGGGCGCCACTGGTCGGATTATGCCCTGTTAAGTCACAATTCGCTTTATTCTTCATTTTGAGGGCTAACATAGACCTTTTAATTTCATTAAAATCTTACGAAATTTAGTAACAATATTAAATATCCAGTCTTACTATGAGGGCCTTCTCCGCTCTTCCAAGTTCCTTGCCTAGTTTGAGGTCAGCAGCTATTCTCATGCTCTCGATGACCGATAACCTTGGTTGTAATAAATCCTCTTGCATGATGTAACTGCATAATTTCTTAAACACGTGCATGTCGCGCGTGTGCCCGTTGACTGTGATCCGGCCGGTAACACCATTTGACCTGAAAATTGGTTTATTACGTTTTAAATTATTTTTGTTTACAGGATCTTTAACTATAGAAAATTTAGAAATTCCCCGAATGACAAAAACATCATCCAAATATAGGTACCAACAATCCCGTTGTATACAAAAAAGAAAACAGATCCTAATAATATTCTTTACCTATGAAATTAGAGTTTTTTTTTCTTCGTTAATCATATGTACCAATTCCTGTGATTTTCAAACCTATATCCAGATTTGTTTATTTGGAAAATGGAATATTATTTCAAGGTTTCACATGAAATATTTTTTAATTTCTGGGCTAAATCACATAAAAAAATAATTTGAACAGAGCTCTTTTCATATGCTTCCCATAATCATTTCTTAGATTCGCTGAAACTTTTCGAAAGCGGTTACTTTTAAAAATTAACGCTAATGGTATTCGATAATACAATTCAGCTAAATGTGGATTTGCCGTTCCCAAAAAAAATCAAAAATGTTTGTATGGAGAAAACAGTCTTAATGAAATTCTTCATGTAAAACGCCAATTTCATAGGTAAGGACCTAATAATAATAGTTGGTAAAGATGGAAATTATTATTATGGAACCAGCTTGTGTCTTTCCATAAGTATCGTAAATAAATAAACATTTTCCGTACACTCCTTACCAATCATCGAGTCCTCCACGAAGCAAAGACATAGATATAGACATAATTTACTAAATTCACTAAATTTAAGAATTCAGTAGTTGAGGCTGTAAAGAGGTTGGACCTGGCGCGTCCAAATACATGAGTTTTCGTTTCAAAATTGTTTCGATTCAAAGGTATTTGTTTATTACACTCCAACCACATTCTACACTCTCTCACTCACACATACACACAAATGCTGTAAAGCAATGCTTTAGTTTTTAGCTTATTTACTATTAAAGTTAGCTTGAGTACCGGTTAATATTTAAATTGTAAATTAGAAATCTCAATAAATCTGGCTTTAAAAATTTTAAGAAATGTTTTTAAATGTAATTATATGCTGTGTGATTTCTAAATAAATAAATAAAAAATATATTTATTTGACACCACACTATAGCAACAATAATGTTAATAATAACAAGAAAATTAGAACAATATACAGAAACAGGAAGATCTTGAAACGGGGTGAGAGCAGCGTGAGGTCAAAAATACTTGCGCTATGGATACTAGATAACGGATACACATATATAAATATTTATGTAATCATCCATGATTCGGGAATAAATGTTCGTATTCATAATACAATCATTTACCCTTAGCGGGATTCGAACCTGCAATCATTGGTTTAGCAGGCAGAGTCACTACTCTGCCTGCCAAATGGTGACACCCAATTCATCAATTGGTCACCATCGCAATAGACAACTGTGAGATCATAAGCAGTGACCCATAGGACTATTGTTATCTATATAGGTATCATCATCATCAGTCCGTAAACATCCCACTGCAAGGATATACCTAGGCCTTCCCTCATATTGAGGGAGTATGGGGCCATAGTCCGCCACGCATAGACCCTTTTGGTGTTGCGGGTGTCCATGGGCGGCGGTGATTGCTTTCCATCAGGTGACCCGCATGCTCGTTTGCCGCCCTCTCATATAAAAAAAAAAAAAACGCTGGCCCAATGCGGGTTTGTGGCCTTATACTATGTATATATATTTACTATTGTTTACCAAAAATATCACAGGAACCCTATCTTCATTGTTAGTTTAGGATGTTCCATACCTCTTTGAATATGCCAATTACCTCTTATTGGCTTCACAAACAAGAAATTGAAGAGGAAATTATTCAGACGTTTATAATAATATTAGTTTGGGCAAACTCTGACAAATTACAGGATATTGTTATGCCCTATCATTTAGATAGATTTAATAAACGTTGCCGTTGCTTGCTGGGACGGTGCAATCAGGTTCATAGCAGTAGGTGAAAATATGATGATAAGACAGTGTCCTCCACAGCGAAATAGAACGAGGTCATTACCACCACACCAATGTGTGTGGTAGATCAACGAAAGTCATCGACTTAGCCCAGCAGATTAGTAAGTTGAGTGGCAGTGAGCAAAGAACATATCTCGAAGAATTGATAGCCGACTTCTCGAGTGGAGACCACGCACCGGCAAGCACAGGGTAGACGGGACCAAACGGGCGCTGTGTGTATGTGCAATCTCACCTCCACACTCCTCCCACTGTAACTCCTATAAGCTAGTATCAACAGTGGTACTCGACACGGCGCCTACTGAAGGTAGACGGTGCCCTACGTGACTCTATTGCTACCTTGGATCTCAGGCTAATTAAAGAAAGAAATAGGGTGTGTAAGTAAGAAAAAGGTTTCACACTTCCCCCCTTGGCAAATTGGAGTGTAACCAATGAAATGCAACATGGCACTAAAGCCGTCCCTATGGGGAAGTGTGTATGTGCAAAGATATTTATTTATGAATTTCAGACTATGAGTCTCATAGAAAATCTCAAGGTCACAGAGTGACCTGTGACGAGGGCCAGGTGTTCCACTACGGGATCGATTCAGCAATGAAGAAATCCGTAGGCGAACGAGGGTCACAGATATAGCCCAGCGGATTAGTAGGTAGGTAAGTAATCTTAGTGTCTTCTATATCATAATGAAGTTCACAGTGGTAACTTTAATTTAATATCGTAGGTTTTGTAACTACAATACAATACAATACCTAAATCAAGCTATAGACTGGTTAAAAAACATTTTTATTCTATTAATAATAAATAAACAATTCGGACACTTACACCAATAATCTAGTCCCAAACTAAGCAAAGCTTATGCTATGGATACTAGATAACGGAGAAACATACATAAATATTTATATTAACATCCATGACTCCGGAATAAATATTTGTATTCATCACACAAACATTTACCCCTCGCGGAATTCGAACCCGCAACCGTTGGTTTCGCTGATAGGGTCACTATCCACCACACCTATCGGTCGTACCAACCAATGAACCTTATTGATTATATACTCTATCCTTCTACAAAATATCAGGAACTTAACATTATAGGAAGTTACACCACAAATATAGGTATTTTTACTATTAGTAAAATAGATAAAACTTCTCAAGACATTATAACATTTTGTATGAAGTAAATCGTTGCTGACTCTGTACAGTTGACGACCATAAGGAACCATTAAAAACTGACCGCGCGACGCTCCTAAAAGTGGAATTAAAGCGAGATCTTCTTAAACTGGTAGATTTGCACACAGCCGTCGTGAGGCCTTAATTGTTCTCAATGATATTGACGTAAATAGGAGTAGCTGATTGTCACGACTTAGCTATTTATGTAATAACAATATTAGTGAAGAATAACAGGTTAAACTATTAATTACACTGTAGCACACTACAGTAATAATAAGTAATAGTAAGTGTGTGTTTCATAAAACTTGAATATACAGTTTGTGATTTATTTATTTTTAGATTTCTCGTGAAATTACGTGCGTTTTTAATCATTGGTTATTGCTAGATTTGTTCGCTTATCCACTAATACTATATACTCTTTAAAATAATGTATACTTTATCCGTTGCGTTGCGTTTATCATATTTGCGGAAAATTTGTGTTAAGATAATAACATAAAGTAATAATTGTGTACATTGAATGTTTGCCAAGCAATACTCTACATGGAGATGGATAAAACTACACCAACAAAGCACGCCCGTACTTTGATTCTCACTCATTTCGACATTTCACTGTCGATAGGTATCAATAAGTCTGTCACTTTTGCACTCGCATATAAGTGTGAAAGAGATAGACGTACCAATGTGTATCGGCAGTGAAATGTCTCACAAAGAAATAGGTATACTGATGAAATAGTAATGTTAGGTAAATACAAAAACAAATTTCTTTGTGAGAGACTGGAGTCTGAAATAGATTCGAAACCTGTGCTACAGATCTCCAGGCTCTCACTCCCTTAATATTAGACATTACAACAAGAGCACTGAGAATACATAGTATGCTGCTTAAAGTATAGGTACATATATGTTGAGGCATGTGGATAGTGGACTAAGGCAAGTGTGTGTGTGTGTGGAGGGGTGTGTGGGGGGGGGGATGTAGGTGTTCTACCATTGTAGACTTTCACGAAATTTTCATGTAGATAGACCTGTAGATAGTTTAAGATGCAGGTGAACAGAGCTCAAAAAGGTGGGCAACCACCCTGTGGGGCCAGTATATGCCCACCACGACAAAATGTTGTCTACTGATTTCGTCTATCCCGGCGTGAGGAAGGAACTCCACGGTACCAATATAGCATGTCGTCCAATTTTGTTGATGACATAATGTAATTTGTAGATTTTTGCCCTCAGCCTGAGTATGACCACATGTATGTGGAAAAAATTTCTTTATTTCTGACTAAGTGAATTTAAAACGATACACTCGTGGCGCAGTGGCATTCGCTATTCGTTTTCGATTACCGAAGTTAAGCGATGTCTGGTGCGGTCAGTCCTTGGATGGGTGACCACTAAAGGCATTTTAATACAAGTGTTTCCGTGCACCGGAAAGCACGTTAAATAGTTGATCCCGGTTGTTTTCAATTTAAGGCAGTCGTTAAGCTAAGTCGGTGGCCTAAGGGGGTGGCTTAAAACACTGACTGTCAAGTGGCCAGTAGTCTCAAATCCACCAATCCGCAATCATGGCTCATTACCTCTCCCAGTGAGAGGAGGAGGATGAATTAATAAAAATATATAAATTTTTTATAATTTCTTGACAAAACGTAATTTGTATAATACCTGTATAGATTTCTCTGTTTCAGACTGTATAATAAAGTGTTTACAAATATTCAGACATCTCACTCACACATAACCAGCCAGGATATTAAGGAGAGTCGACTTTCCGGCCCCTGAAGGTCCCAAGATGCAAGTCAGCTCACCCGAGCGAAATTCCCCGGACACATTGTGAAGGATCGTATTGTCTCCTGAAACAATCAATGAAATCAAATAGGCTTTATTGTTTAAATAAGGAAGGTACATTTAAATATCTTATAGAAACTACAAACTAGGCGGCCTTATCGCTAACAGCGACCTCTTCCACGCAAACCTATCACCACGGAATTCAATATGAGTAATTGAGTGGGTTAGCACAAATAATTGTTAAGTACATCTGAAAGTTATTTATATTATTTATTTAACACTTTATTGCATATATAAGTATACAAATATACATTGAACAAACATATACACATTGAAAGTTCTGCATATTGAATTCAAAAGTGTTATCTTATAGGTATGAAAAACATTAATAATACTATATGTGATGAGAAACAATATTAACTAAATAATCTGAACAAATAAAATATATCCATACAATTTATATCAATACATACATATTAATTACATTATGTCTATCATATATAAAATAACATCTATATATTATAATAAATAAATACATAAGTTTGGGGGGATTATTTTTAATGGTCCAGTTGTATTGATTTACAAAAAACAAACGAATATAATTAATGCTATCGTCGCAGCGGTATTTTCAACATACCTATATACATAATATCACGACTTTTATCACAATTGTGGTGATCAGAGATAGCAATGCTTGAAACAACATTCACATTACGAAATATACAGAAAGGGTGTTATGTCTTTGACGGCGTTGTGCTTGTGTGTGTGTCCAGTCTCTGACCGGACGCATCTCAGTAATTCGTGGTCCGAATTGAATGAGGTTGGGCTATTAGCTAACTAGATATTAACTTTAAACATAGTTTGGTCTATCCAGATGATATAATCAATTGGTTACTTAAGGGTTTTCTAAACGTCACGACCTATATCCCAAATGGGGTGGTCAGAGATGTCCCAAATAATAATGTTTGGGTGTTCAAAACATTTAAAGTTCAATGATTGAAACAACCATGAAATATACAGATGATGAAATATACAGAAACGCACATGTGACAGGGGTGAGCCCATCACCGTTAAAATGTGCAAGTATATAGATGGAAAGTCCGTTAGTCGCCTTCTACTCCACCCACGGGAAGAGACCGGTGGGTTCTATTCTTTTTACGTACTGATACCATACACAGAATGACAAAATTAGTCAATTCATCATAAATAACCTGACACGTCCGTACTCAACGGGCACAGCCTCCTCTCTCCGGGAGAGAAAAATGACAGGTGTTGTGTTTGACACCGTTGTGTGTGTGTCTCCAGTCTTTGTCTGGATGTACCTCAGTAATGTGTGGCCTGATTTGAATACAGGACAGAGGGCGGAGTGTGAGTTTTGTTTCGAATTAACTTTACTTCCGCGTTCACGTTTATGTGAGCATCATCAGTGTGCGAAGTGTGAGTTTTGTCTCGTTTTTAACTTTCCATCGCGTTCGCGTTTACGCAAAAAGTCCCTATGAAAAAAATCGTTTTGCAAACTATCCGCTAGAGGCGCTGCATATATCTCCATACAAATCGTCACGTAAACGTGAACGCGGTAGTAAAGTTAAGTCGAAACAAAACTCACACTCCGCCCTCAGTTTATATGAAGAAATGTGCAGCGCCTCCAGCGGATAGTTTGCAAACGATTTTTTCCATAGGGACTTTTTGCGTAAACGCGAACGCGATGATAAAGTTAAAAACGAGACAATACTCGCACTTCGCACACGGGTTATTAGACATATTTGATGAGAATCGTTTACGTCGTTCCGAAGATATTTAGCTTTTAAAACAATTGTTTGGTTTGGAGTATTTACCATTACCATAAACCATTGACTTTCGAGGATTTCCTAAATTTTCAATTTATCACTCTTCCAAGTCCAAAAGACTGTCCACCGATAAACATCAATAGACTTGCATATTTTTTTTTTTATTATTTGACGACCTGTTTGGTGTAGTGGTAAAGACCCAATATTAAGTTCAATGGTGCTTTAAAAAATTACGATATAGCCTAATAAAGCAATTTCAATTTAACTTAAACTTCTAAAGAAACGTTTCTTAGGCTTTATTAAGAGTTATACGAATAAACGAAAAAAATAATATGAATATATCGTATGTTCATTTATAACTAGCACTATTACTGTATTTTATCAGTACATCACAATAACTCAAATGGTTTAAATACCACTTTTTGCGTACAAAAATTATTTACAATTACAAAATAATGTGATTATACCAACAGGTCGCGGGTTCGAATCCAGTTAGGGGCATATGTCTGTGTGATGAATACGGTCATGTGTACCTGAGTTATGGATGTTTTCATTGATACTAAGTATTTATATACAAAATAAAATGTATTTATGTAGTATATCAACCATCTGGTATCCACAACACAAGCCTATAGTTGCTTACTGTGGAACTAGATGGCGCTGTGTATAGACATACGTCTAAGGATATTATATTTTAACGGCGATGGGTTCACCCCCTATCACGTGTGCATTTTAGTATATTTTGAAGGGTGAACTGAGGATGTTGTTTTCCGTGTGTTTGGGATATCTATGACCACCCCATTTAGGATAAAGGTCATGACGTCATGTATGGTGTGTAATCTGTTAATGATAATATAAATATTGGGTCTTTACCTATGAAATTGGAGTTTTTTTTCTTCGTTAATCATATGTACCAATTCCTGCGATTTTCAAAGCTATATCCAAATTTGTTTTTTATTTGGAATATGGAATTTATTTCATGGTTTCACATGAAATATTTTTTATTATGTGATTTACACATTTAAAAAAAAATATCAACAGAGCTCTTTTCATGTGCTTCCCATAATCATTTCTTAGATTCGCTGAAACTTTTATAAAGCGGTTACTTTTAAAAATTAACGCTGCCTATACTTAACTTAATGTTATCCGATAATCCATACAAAGTTTTGCTAAATTTGGATTTGCCGTTCCCAAAGAAAAAATCAAAAATGTTTGTATGGAGAAAACAGTCTCAATGAAATTCTTCATACAAAACGCCAATTTCATAGGTAAGGACCTAATATTATAATAAAAATTAATTTAACATCAGTTTTGTTATCAGAAATGTTTATATGTATCTGTATCACACTTAGGGTTCCTTTAGATTTTTATCTTAAAGCTTAGTCTTACAATCTAAACACTTATGTAGTAATTAGTGGACGTCCAGTGGTTGATATGATGATGATAAAGTAGTAATTAATTGTCCAACAAACTATAGGTCGTAAATATCAGAAGATGCTTTACTTTTTTCTCCTTCTTTTATTAACAATGACTAGCGATTGACCTCAAAACATCTGATAGTAATCAATAATTATCACTTTATCAGACTCAATTATTATTGCCATTTGTATACTTTGTCATTTCGAAGGTTAAGGCGGGAGATGCAAAAGGCATTGTGCATTAAAAAAAGGCATTGGGCCTTCCAGGAAACTATCATGTTATGAAATCTACCGAAATTGAAAACTTGCGGTGACTGACCAGCTGACCGGCTGCTCGCTGCTACCCAAAGGAAAGTCTTATGTACGATTCATGTCATATTTTTATCATCATCAGCTCGTAAACATCCCACATATACGGCTGGACGGATTTGGATGAAATTTGATGGGTAGGCAGATTACGTTCTGGATTAACATATAGGTTATTTTTTTTAACCACCATAATTCACCCTATATTATGTAATATAGGATACTATATAGGAACGTATAGGTGACTATATTATGCCTGTTAGCCACAGTTGAGAACCGAAGAAGAAAGATGATAGGTCCATAGCACTTGATACGACGCGATATTTTTTTGAAGAACATAATTGAGGGAAATATTGAAGGAAAGAGAGAAAGGGGAAGACCTAGCCGTAATTACTTTTACTAAGTGTAAATCGAGGGCGGAAAGTAGAGAGAAGTGGTCATTACCGACTAGATAAGATGAAAATAGGTTAATAATTATTGTAATATTTTACAAGACTACATGCGATACAGTTTAATTTATGTAAGCAACTGTTTGTATTTGAAATAAATAAATAACAAAAAAGAAATTGTCTGCTAGCCGGAAGCAAGGAATCAGTCGTTTTAAAATGCCATTAGTGGTCACCCGTCCAAGACTGAATGCGCTAAACAATGCGACTGCTCCATGGGTGCTTTATAATTAGTCAACTATATAGCCGGTGCTATATATTCGTGTCATCATCATCAGTCCGTAAACATCCCACTGCAGGTCAAATCAAATCAAAAATGCTTTATTTCATAGGTACACAGGGTTCACTTAAAATTGAAAGATTTTACATTTTTAAAGCTACTGCTTGTTCAAAAGGCAATTTTCCCCTGAGAAGACCAAGCAAGAAACTCGAGAGGTTGCTCTTTTAGAAAAAAAGGTTATTATATTACAAAATTATTAATTATTATTTTATATTATAATATTTCATTATTAATTGTGAAATAGCCTGGTTATGCGAACGGGCTGGTTATGTCCATGAATGTTTATCATCTAAATAATCTGATATTTTATAATATGCTTTCTTAATAAGTTTCTGTTTTATAGTATCTTTAAATTTCTTTGGGATATAGACTTTCCCTCATATTGAAGAAATATGGGCCATAGTTCACCACGCTGGCCCAGTGCAGGTTGGGGACTTCACATGCCTTCGTTTTTTTTTAATTTCGCAGGCATGTGGTCCACAGCAGTCGGATAACTGCACATAAGTAATTAAATTAAATTTAATAACCTACTTAACGGCCTGTTTGGGGATCGAATTTGGTACCTCCTAAATTGGTAGACTTAGTCTCCACCACTAAGCCACCGACGCTCCTCGCTATATTCGTAAAGATTTCATCAAAATCAGTGAGCGACACCTCGCGAGGTTCCTTTATTAGAACGCGTCACATGACACTGACATAATTCTGCAAGTAGGTGCATAACTGCTACAGCTGCTACTACTGAAGGTGAGGGTTAATAAGCGGTTTTATTCTAATGTATACTCGTTAAGTCATCTACTGTTGTATAAATCATCAGTTTATATCCTATAGTTAGGTAATTGTAAACATTAGTTGTAACGTTAACTTGTAAATACAGTAAGGAATCATAATTGAAACACTTTTAAATAATGAACAGCCACTACTAGTACAGCTGGAACACTAACTAGAAAACCCACGAGGAAATAAGCTATTAAAAGTAAACGGTCGATTTTGATAAAACATGTCTAAAAACCACCGCTGGAAAACCTGCTTTTAAATAAAAAAAAACCGCATCCAAATCGGTTCACCCGTTTATAAGCTACCGTGCCACAGACAGACACATAAACACATAGCGATCAAATTTATAACATCCCTCTTTTTGCGTAGGGGTTTAAATATAATTTTACTGAAACGCCCGTATTTTCTATGTTGGCTGTAGTATTCACATATTATGAAGTCGGCGCTAATGTTTACAGCGCTTCTTAGTTCATAAAAATTTTTGTAAAAAAAAATAGGGCATAATAGGTATATGAAAATTGAAGGTAGATTATTTTTTTATTTCAAAACCATCGTCGAATAAAGCGTTGTGTCATTTGATAGCTGCGATTTTCCTCATAATTATTGTCATTAAATTAATAAAAAAAAAGTTGGAGAAAATACGAGTTACAAATAAATTTCGTATGAGAGAAACCCTACGAATTATTAAAACAAATGTCAATTACACAAATAAAACTCATTTTTTTTCCTTACGGTATAATAATCACATAAACTTTAACTGCGGTTTAAAAAGCAAAAAAAAGTTAACCAATTCCATCTTTTTTTTATTTTTTTTTATGATTAACTGGATACGCGTTTGACCACAATCTCACCTGATGGGAAGTGACGATGTGGCCGAAGATGACACACGCGATCTCAGTCGATGCCTATTCACCCTGCTCTTGAAGATCCCAAGGTTGTAAGATTCAGGAAAGACTGACGCCGGAAGGGAGTTCCATGCCCTGGCTGTTCGCATTATGAATGAAGAGTCGAACCGCTTAGTGCGAATGTTTGGTGTAGTGTTGCAGTATATATGTATAGATAACTTAGTGTTCGAGGTAATCTGGCTCGTCGACGCACACACCACGTATTGCTCGCCTTACGGCCGGACGCCGACTGTGACGTATGCGCTCGAGACAGATAGCTGTACACTACATCCCTTCCTTGTTTTTATTTTAAATAAAACATATTTTCTCCCGATCAACTTTTATTAAGCTCCTGTATTTATTTATTAAGGAATCATAATCGTGTCTCCATTAATTTATATATTTAGCGAATCTTAATCATTTATTAAATCACCTTTCTTCTCTGTATCATTGTCCCCTTCTTCCTGTTCATTCGAATTCACAACTTTCCAATTTCCCTGTACCTTTTTCAAATGTACTACGTTTCTTCGATATAACTGGCCGGTCTCATCATTTTGAACGTGGATGTCTCCTCCTATACTTTTTGTCACGGTATGTGGAGTAGGGTCATAATTTAAGCTTAATTTGTTGTCTTTAACCATATTCTTGACGTATACTTTGTCGCCAGGTTCCAACTCACATTCTTTAGCTTTTCTTTTCCTGTCCGCGTATATCTTTCCTTTTTCCTTCATTTCTTGATCCCTGTCCTTTAACTCTGTAACTCCTGCACTTAATCCAGCAACCGCATCCGATATCATGGGGATTTTATCCCTAAATTTTCTACTAAAAAATAACTCTGACGGAGTTTTCCCCGTTACCGAGTGTGGTGTGCTGTTATACATCATCAAGTACTCTTGCAAATTGTCTCTCCAATTTCTTTTCTCGACTTGGCTTATCTTTAATCGTTTTAATATGTCCCGGTTCTGGCGTTCTACCTCTCCATTCTGTTGAGGCCAGTATGGTATGGAATTATTTAAAATTATATTCCTCTCCTGGCAAAACGATTTGAATTCGTCGCTGACGAATTGTTTTCCGTTGTCTGCTGTTATCGTTGCAGGGTAACCCAAACGACTAAATATTTCCTTAAGTAAGGTCACAATTTCAGAGCTCGTTATACGGCGACATATTTTGATTTCTTTGTATCTGCTGAAGTAATCTACTATTACAAATAAGTAATCTCCGTTCGGAAGCGGACCCATTAAATCAATAGCAATATCGAGCCAAGGCTCTTCTGGTAATTCCTTTCGTTTCAAAGGATGTGGCGGGTCTGGTGCGGAAACCAGGGTGCAACCTTTGCAAGACCTAACAAGATTTTCGGCATCCCTGTCACACTTAGGCCACCATACTTTCGTTCTTAATCTCCCTTTCATTGCTACGATGCCGGGATGACCTTCATGAGCTGCACTCAATACCCGACCTCTTAATTCATTTGGAATCACAATTTTGGTCCCTCTTAGTAGAATACCTTCATAGAAACAGAGTTCACTTTGGAAAATTTTATACAGCTTAATGTCTTGGTCCCATTTATTATGATAAACTCCCTTTTTTACTTTTTGTATCTCGTTATCTTTTGAGGAATATTCTATAATTTCCTTTATTGATACTGCGACTGGCCGAGTATATTCCACTATTTGATGTATGTGATTATCCCTTGTAGGTGGCATATATTCGGGCATCTTGCACAACCTTGACAGTGGATCCGCGATATTACTTTTACCAGGTTGATAAATAACCTTATATTTATATGATTGAAGCCGTAAGATCCATCTCTCAATTCTTGCACACGGCTTAGATTTTGGTCCAAAGATTACCTCTAAGGGTTTGTGGTCCGTAACAAGTTCGAAATCTTTACCATACAGGAAAACGTGGAAATGTTCTACGGCCCAAACAAGGGCAAGAGCCTCTTTCTCTGTTTGACAATATCGTCTTTCGCAATCTGTTAAAGTCTTATGCCCATAGGCAATAATTCGCGATCCCTTGTCATTTACCTGAATAAGAACACCTCCCAATCCTACAGGACTTGCATCAGCAATTACAATAGTTCTATCTTTTACATTGTAATAGCCTAGTGTAGGAATGTTTGTCAATTCCGATTTTAAGGAATCGAACTCCTGTTGTTGCGTTTGTCCCCAAAATTCTTGAATATTAGTTCCATATTCCTTCCTATTACGTAATAGACCTTTCAGGGATTCTGTACGTGTAGCCAAATCAGGAATCCATTTGCCCACAAAGTTTACGAGACCTAAAAAACTCTGTAACTCTCCTACTGTGGTAGGTGGTCTAAATTCCTGGATGGTCGAAATATATTTTGATAGAGGGCGCACACCTTCTTCCGAAAGCTCATGACCTAGAAAGTTTACTTTTTTCATTCTGTAAGAACATTTTTCCGATTTCAGTACGACGTTGTTGCTTCCCAGGACTTGTAGAACTGTATTCAGTCTAGAGTCATGTTCTTTCAGATCTCTACCGAATATGAGGATATCATCAATGAAGTTAATTACCCCATCGCACTCAAGCAACATGCGTTCCAAGGTTTTTTGAAAAATCTCTGGAGCACATGAGATCCCAAACATGAGGCGCTTGTACCTGAATAGTCCTTTGTTAGTTATAAACGTGGTAATATGCCTCGAATCCGGGTGAATTTCAATTTGGTGAAATGCGTCTTTGATGTCGAGTTTAGTGAAAAATTTAGCTTCACGTACCTTAGGTAACAACACATCCATTGTAGGCAACGGATGGTTCTCACGAACTATCGCCTCGTTAGCCCGCCTCATATCTACACAAAGACGCACTTCTCCATTTTCTTTAAGGATAGGGACTATAGGTGACACCCATCTTGAAGGTCCTTTCACTTCCTCTATTATATGAGATCTTGAATTTTGATTTGTATTTTTTCCTCTAGAGGAATGGGTATTCGTCTACAAAGAAACAAGGTAAAAGTTATAAATCACATTGCATATATTTATTCGTATTTAAATAATTGTTAAATTAAACAAAAAAATGTGGAGTTAACATCCAAATTATCATTCCAAGTTTCATCTTACTTATATTTTAGTGTAGAAATCATTAATCGTACCTATAAGGTTGGGATACCGGTGATACGGCGTCGTCTATCGGCAAGTCAATAAGCACGTCCTTGAATTTTGGAAATACCTTCGACTCAACACTATTAACATCCAAGTCAAGACCAATTCTTAATATACCCAGTGCCATTGCAGTTGTTTTCCCGAGTAAATTCTTAGTGCCGTTGATAATAACGTAGAACGTAGCTTTCTCTGATTTGTTTCCTACTTGTACGGTTGCCTCGAAGGATCCTTTTATTTCTAAGGGTTTACTACTGCCATATGCTACAAACGTCAATTGCGGATTTGGAATTTGGTTGAATACCTCCACCTTATTTTTTTTCATCATCTCCCAGCTGTCTTCGGTGATCAAATTTTGTTTACAGCCGGAATCTATCAGAAATTTAGTTTGGACTCCTCCCACCATGCAGTCAAACTCCACATCATCATCAATGTGAAATACGTAATACGTATTATTTGATGTTTCCTTCTCATCTTTGTCTACATTATTCACTGTTTCTGTTTTTACTTTCTTTCTATTATCTTTCTCTGTAATAGTGGCTTTCCTTCCTTCAAATTTCCTTTTCGTTATTTTTTTTGTTCTACAAAATTGTCGAAAATGTCCGACAAGTCCACATTTAAGACATTCTTTTTTCCTTGCAGGGCAGTTTAGGTCATCAGATGTATGCCTACGATTGCCACATCGACCACAGCTTGTTTCTTCTCTTTCTTTCCTTTCAAATCTCGACTTAGATTTAAAATCTATTTTGTTTACTGTTTCATTAATTTTTGTACCGAATTGTTCCATTTGCATGCTTACCACTTCCAATAAATTCGCTTCCACTATTATCTTATCAAGATTAATTTCATCGCCCAGCTTGAGAATTTTCTTCCTCAACTCGGTGGAGTGACATTTTTCTGTGATTTGGTCAATTATGTTTTCGTTCTTATCCGCGAATTGACATTTATCAGCTTGTTGTCTTAATCTTAGAAGGAACTTTTCAAATTTTTCGTTAGGCTCTTGTTTAAGTAGCCTGAACATGTGCCGCTCGTAGATTTTACTTTGCTTCGGTGCAAAGTATTCATCTAGCTTTTCTATAGCTATCGAAAAGACGTCCACATCATCTGCTGGCTCCGCATTAGCCCCCGGTATATTAGAATAGATTTCTTGTAGGGCAATACCTCCGAAGTGTAGAAGGTTTGCCCTCTTTTTCGTGCTCATCACAACATTCGCGACATCTAGGTATATGTACAACGCTCTTTTCCAGCGTTCCCAACGTACCCCTACGGATGTAGGATCGCCCTCGCAATCGAATGTCTCCAAAGTCAACGAGGATGCCATACTTTCACTTTTGTGGGGCGTCCTGAAACCAATCAATTGAATGATTCAGATTGATCATGTCAATCTGCTATAAACATTTTAGTGTTCAGTCTTTAACTGCTTTTCCTGGACGGCAATCTAATGCCCAGTTATAAACTGCTTTTCCACAAACGGCAATTTAATGCCCAATTTTTGAAACTGCTCGAGTCGAATATTAATCGACTGAAGTACCAATTTAATGGTCAGACCTTGTCTGCTGTTTAGGTGGGTCCTTTCCGGAAGTACCAAGAACCCTTAATGGATAAATGTCAAAGTTTATACACCTCTCATTTACATGCCAATTGAATGGCCAGATAATATCTGCCATGTACCTACTCGTACCTATCGTACACGTAAAAGGTATATTGTAAATTAATGGTTCGTAGGTACATTTTCTATGCTACTGGCAAATAAGCACCGTTAAGCGTTGGTATATTTACCAATAGAAGAAATATATAAACAAGTCGGTATCTATCCTAAAAAATTGTAGGCAAGATAATATAAGGGTGGTAAAAATATATCTGCTAATAAGCTATGAACATTTGCATAAAGTTCCAAGAAAAATACTAAGGTAATAATTTGGAAACCTTTTGTTTCTTAACCTCGGTGCGGATAGGATTGAACCCACGACCATGGCATGCCGGGCCAATACTAACTAAAGAGCACGGTGCACTTCATTGAACTGAATATCGAAATTTCTCATACTTTTCCTTAACTATTAATTCCTTGTAGGTATCACTTTATAGCTAATGGTAAAAAATAAATTTTGCTAACTAAAAACTCCTTAAATAATTTAACCAATTACATATATAAACGTATTTATTCATTCATATATTTACAACTTATTGTATCAAGCATCGTTATTATTTCTAATCTACCTTATTTTTCTTATAACCTAGTGTTGCGTCATGGGCATTGAATACCGCCGTATTCCCTTGGTCGAACTTCAATTAATATGGTTTTAACATTACAATAATAAAATTGGAATGTGGGTACAGGCCTATAAAATAGATGTTTATTTATTATAGGACACTAACACGTTGCCCTAGATGAATCATAATTCTATGTCATTCTGTATGTCTAATATGGTAAAACTGTGAACCAAATTCTATCTAACTTACTAGGGCCCCTGGCACAGGTACTCGTATCTAGCAATAAATGATTGTGTCCGTTCACAACCTTACACCGCACCTGGCTCATGTCTGCTTCTTTTTTTTCCATTTAAGTTGTAATGTAACTGGTACTTACTTTTAATCCTCGTCGCCACATGTAGTGTTGCAGTATATATGTATAGATAACTTAGTGTTCGAGGTAATCTGGCTCGTCGACGCACACACCACGTATTGCTCGCCTTACGGCCGGACGCCGACTGTGACGTATGCGCTCGAGACAGATAGCTGTACACTACATTTGGTATGTTAACTCCATACGTGTGGAATCCCTCCCCCCGCCTAGTAGTCCGAAGATGAAATGGCGATGGTGGAAATCTCACTAAATATTATAGAGACGTTCATGCTATTTTTACCCGACCGCCACAGAGAAGAGAATATTATGTTTATTCGTCTTGACCCCCAAAGTGTCATAGGATACATTTTATGGTAAGAAAATTCAATATGGCGCAAGCAAAATACAAATTATTCTGTCGGGTTATTTATTTTTTACAATAACAAATCCAAAACAAAAAACTCCTTTCGTAGGAGAAAATTATCACTTGAAATCGCCTCATTTTTTAAGTTAATATTAAAATTCATGACATAAACAGAAAAGAACGAGCAAGAAACTCAAGGGTTGCGCTTTTTAAGCAGGTTTTGGATTACAATGTGTAATATTATAGCTATCATATAATTAGACTGAATATCGCCGAGCGGTCTATGTCCATGCTTGCTTATCATGCAGATTTTAAATACTTAAATAGTTATTAATGACCCATCGAACGACTTTTTCAGCAATCCAATATTCTGTTGCCCCGTCGAAAAACTGTAGCATAGTTTTTTTTTAACAACGGGTTACCACTTGAACTCAATCACACCTGATGTTAAGTGAAGAGGATTTGCAACTATGACATGCAGACAGACATGGATGACGTAACTATAAGTGTTCATTTTTGACTTGGTGGGTTTGCCATTCATATTTCTCTTTTGTGTGAGTAAACCAACTGTGTGTATATTTAATATTTACCTACTGCAGGTAATGAATTTACGACTACACAACACTTACATTTATATCCTGTATTATAATACTAATGAATAAATTAAATCTAATCTCTAATATGTTTATGGTGTTAATGTTTCGATCCCAGCGTAGGTAATTTTATCTATCTAACTAATATTATAAATGAGAAAGTTATTTATTATGTTTAGATGTTTATTTATTAATTTATTAGTGTTAGGGATAGTAGTAGTGTTAGGGATGTTTATTTATTAATTTATTAGTGTTAGGGATAGTAGTAAGTGTTAGGGATGTTTATTTATTAATTTGTTTATTTATTAATTTATTAGTGTTAGGGATAGTAGTAGTGTTAGGGATGTTTATTTATTAATTTGTTTATTTAGTAATTTGTTTGTTTGTTGCTCAATCGCGGCAAAACAGATGAACGGATGTATGAAGATTGGTATGTAGGTAGAAAATACACTGGTTTAAAACATAGGATATTTTTCATCCCGATAAAATTAATAGTTCTCGCGGGATAAACAAATTAAACATATCCGCGATAAATTGAAATGTATAAACTTTAAAAATGCTGATTTATGATAATCTTCATTAACATTTTTATATTAATTATGTTTATGTAATAATTAATGTTATCATATTATATCACTGTTGTTGAACAATTTAATAAATATTTTAAAACTATTTAAAAAAATACAAACGGCCGAATTGAGAACCTCCTCCTTTTTGGAAGTCGGTTAATAAATATAAATTTGAAAAGGAATAGAACCAACACGTCTCTTCTCGTGTGTGTCGTAAAATGCGAGTTAGGGACTTTCCACCGAATAACAAAGCACGGAAACACTCGCGTTAAAAAGGCACATCTGGGTCACCCACCGAAACACTAATTGCGCCAGACATTGCCTAGAAGTGTTCAAATCAGATCATAAATTCCATGAATCGGTAGATGCAAGACTAGTGGCATGCCTAGAGTTTCAAAGTATGGCAAGCCCGACAATGTTATTGTGGTTTTACAGAGCTAGTGAAATTAGATAGGTATCCAAGCACGACGTTTACTTAATTACTCGTGTTGAATTCCGTGATAATAGGTTTGCCTGGAAGAGATCGCTGTTAGCGATAAGGCCGCCTAATTTGTAGTAAGATATTTAAATGTACCTTCCTCATTTAAACAATAAAGCGTATTTGATTTGACGTTGCAGTTTGACAAGTGTGAATGTTTAAATCAAAGATTTATAGTGCATAAATAGTTAATAGGCCTGATCGAATATTTAGTAAGGCAATTGGGCTTTGCAATGGCAATGGCATTTGGGCTTATATGAAGGTACCACCACTGTGCAGGACTAGATGGACAGGCAGCCGGATACACATGGATACACTGGCACATTGACGATCCATTGGTGTAGTCGATAATGACCCTGCACTTGAAACCTACGGTTGCGGGTTCGAATCCTGCTGAGAGTAGATGTTTGTGTGATGAGTATATTTATTTTAAAGTAAATTAGAGCAGATTTATGAAGAAAATGAACTAAATTAGTCGATACTGTTTTCGAATTTGATTTGTCTTTGCTGGCTATGAGTCTACGCCAACTAGTTTAAATGGATTTGTTCCGTCCAGTGGCGCCCTATATAAATAAAAGAAATCGATCTGACCTGCTCTCGGGAAACTAACCTACATAGCTTTGAGTTTCCAGAATTCACGACGTAAAATATGAAAATAAGCTGTCGACTTTTAAAGAACTTTCGCGACAACGTACTGATAATAATGAATGACGTAATAATGAACTTTCGCAGTAACCTACTTCGCAATAATGCACTTATTGCGAAGTACGTCACTGCGCCATGTTGGATTTTTTTCCATAAAGGATGCCTACATTTATGGTAAAAAATCCAACACTCCTGCTATCAAGACGAATCTAACGATACCATACACTTCGAAATTAAAGGATGTAACATAGAAATCGACATACATACATACACACTCGACAAACATTACCCTCCTTCCTTGGGCAGTAAAATATACTCTGACAATAATAAAAATGATAAATGAAAATTGTTCGTTCAATGTTACTTCTTTGCATGACCATTACAATTATCTACAATCATTCATGACGTGTTGCAATAGTTATAATTCTAATAGTTAATAACCACCTCCGTGGCTCAATGTAAACAACATTGGGTTTACGATTCGGAGGTCGCGGGTTCGATCACCAGCGGGGTACATGTTTAAGTACTCGGTTTGGTTGGTGGTAGGGCATTTTAAATGTCCGCCTGGCTAGCTACCACCATCTTACCAAATTTGCCGCCAAGCAGCAAAATAGCATTGTTGTGTTCATCATAGCCAGTCCCCTAAATGTGTTGGGGTTTCCATGTCAGTGCGCTTCCACCTTCGACCTCATCTTCACTTAACATCAGGTGTGATTGAGGTCAAGTACCAACCCGTTATGCATAAAAAAAAAACCATGCTTGAACAATTTAAATGATTGAAGTGTTTAACAATTCTTCCAATCATTCTGAAAACGTAATTCGCTTTATACCGACAACATTGTTAAGGACTTTATGGTATAATAGTTAACACCCGACGAGAAACGGATGGAGTTACGTGTTTGACGGCTTGTGTCAAGTCTTTGTCTGGATGTATCTCGATAATGCGTGGCGTGCCCATGTCGTGCCCAATATCAGTTATGGGAACTCCATTCACGAAGTTGTAAACGAGTATGTCTAGTAAGGGCAACAGATCCGACTATACAGGTCTAACTTAGCTAGCAGCGTTCGGGAAAGTACGCAACGTCTTCTCGTCCAAAATACCTGAGAGCTGGAAGACAAAAGTCGTTGCCCGAAGTATTGAGCAGACGTTGCCCAGTTTCCCAAACGCTGCCCATTCGAATTGGTTCGTCATTTGACCTATTACTCTAGCCTGGATACAGAGCTTGGACATACATTTAAGTTGGGTGGGTTTATTAGTCGAACGGTAATAAATATGGTATATGTCGGATGAGTTTTTTTACCGTAAAGAAAAAAATAGGGCATATTAGGTAAGTGGAAAATAAGTTATTGGCATAGGCAGTTTAATTTTCTTTTTCAAAAACTTTGTCTTTATCATGCGAATTTTATTTGGAAATCACATATTCTCCAAGTGTTATTTATTTATTTAATTAAATGATGTAATTATGTGGATTAAGCTACAAATGCGACAGTCAAATGACACAATTAACGCTTTATTTCATTTGTAGTTTTTTTTTATTGAAATTTATTTGGAAGTCATATTAAATATTCAGTTATATTATTAAGTTTAATGATGTAATTATGTGGATTAAGCTACAAACACGACCGTCAAACGACACAATTAACGCTTTATTACTACTACTACTTTATTGCTAATTAAAGTTGGAGAAAATACGAGTTCCAAATAAATTTCGCATTATGGGAATTCTACAAATCACGCCAGTCGCATATCTAAATCGGGTTTTTGAAAAAAAAAATTAACTACCTATTTTCAATTTCAATTTTCAATTTTCAATTTTTTATTTGGGAAACTTACAGTACATTATAAAACACTATATTAAAGTAATTATAGATAGATCATAGACCAAATTGTTTCCACAGACAGGATATGCCAATAACTTACATTTCACTTACCTAAGTAATATGCCCTATTTCTTTTTTCCTTACGTTAAAAAAACTCATTCGGTATATACTATAGTCGAATTCGATCAAAAAACTTTCGATTACATGTACAAAGTAAACCATTTTGAAACCTTAAGAAGTCCAACAATTTTCGGCTGAATTCGACTATGGTTCTTACTGGAAAGTTTTTCGTGATCAGAAGTGTCGTTACTACATACACAATTACAATAATATTCTTGCTCGAATTTCAAGGTTATAGGTTAGATTGTGTTTTTATAATATTGTTAATAATATTGTGAAAATAAATATTCGGTTGAACTTTAAAATATATGTACCTAAATTAAAAAAAATAACATTTGAATATCGTACATTCGAACTTCTGTAAAATGCATTTTCGGCGAAATGGAACATATCGAAAACAAAAATATGGGAAACGTTTACGAACAATTAAAATTCGAAAAAAAAAATTTACATTCGTAACCGATAAAAATACTTCGTCATTCAAACGCAAACATTTCTTCTAGTATATCTGTGCCTTATCTGAGCCAGAGTATGTCGGATGACAAATGCATTTTACACTCTACGGCCTAATGAGTTAAGTATTACATCGTAACTTGCAACTTAGCAAAATTTTCCCTGTGCAATTAAGAGGTATGTAATATCATACCATTATGATTAAATTGACACATTACGAGCTATAACCGTACATTAGATGGTAACTTGTAACGGTTATATTAGTAGCAATTTAGAAGTGCAATTTTATAGTCGTTTTGTAAAATTATAGTCACGTGCCATCACGCGCGAGGAGCAGTCAGGTACGAAGCGTTGTGGTTATTATGTTTTTTTTTTATGCATGACGGGTTCGTACTTGACCTCAATCATATCTGATGTTAAGTGAAGATGAGGTCGAAGGTGGAAGCGTACTGACCTGGAAACCCCAACACATTTGGGGGACTGGCTATCTTATCTCTGACAACCGGAACACAACAATGCTATTAACATTGCTGCTTGGCGGCAGATTTAGATAAGATGGTGGTAGCTAACCAGACGGACATTTAAAATGCCCTACCACCAACCAAACCGAGTACTTAAACATGTACCCCGCTGGGGATCGACCCCGCGACCTCCGAATCGTAAACCCAATGGTGCTTACATTGAGCCACGGAGGCGGTTGAAATGTATGTGTACCTAACACCGTCTGAGGTCACTGGCAAATTTATAAAGTACCACTAAAAAGTAAAAAGAAAACAGTATAGAGCATGTTGGGACATGCTTAAGGGTAAACAGTTGTTTACCGTTAAACAAAAAATCAGCTGTTACATACATTTCAGTTGGTTGGGCGTTGGAGTTTTGTATGAAACAGCTGATTTTTTTTATCACGATTTCGGAGTTAATCTTTTTTTTTTTTTATTAAAAACTGGTTTCGCGTTTGACTACAATATCACCTGATGGAAAGTGACGATGTAGCCGAAGATGTATCACGCGCACCCAGTAAATGCCTGTTCACTCTAGACTTGAAGATCCCAAGGTTGTAAGTGTCGGGAAAAACCGACGCGGGCAATGAGTTCCATACCTTAGCAGTCCGCATTATAAATGATGAAGCAAAGCGCTTAGTGCGGATGTTCGGTATGTTGACAACATATGGATGGAAACCCTCCCCGCGCCTGTGAAATGTGAAATGTGAAATCTTACAGTAAAAGTTATTCAGGTTGATGGTCAAACAACCATACAAAATTTAGATAGTGAATAAAAAGTCGCGAAGTATTTATTATGGTGATGATAATATGATCAACTTTGAATACGAAACCAAAGATCTCAGAGTTTAACTCGTAACTAATTTTACTAATATAATTAATTAATATACAGTGCCTGTAGAATTTTGCTCCTGCATTGATTATTACGTAAATTTATGTTCAACAATGCCGATGACTGTACTTAATGCGTGTAAAGTATATTTACATTGCGACGTTGTAATGACGTCAGTGAAGGTAAAATTCTCGAGACATACGTCGAAGAAATACATATCTATATTACTGTACGTCTCCGTAAATTTTAAACCTACATACTATCAAAATCTTTATCCGAAATGAGGTGATGCTGTTAGGTTTTTTTGGATTTGCCTTCTGCATTTCATACGAGAAAAGTAACTAGAGTGATGCAACCACGTCACTTAGAGGGTGTCGTAACTTATAACTTGTTAAGGTATCCTAGCGCTTTGAGTTATTCCAAATTATACTCCAGCAGCGGCTAGATGAGATTACTTAAGATGCCAGGCGGGATCTTGTGTTGCAAGGTGTCAAGAGTTAAGTAAGTAAAAGCCAGTGAGTTCTACATTATCCTTTTTTACCTGTTAGCATGTTGTAAGTGTAAAGAAATGAGGTTTTTATTAAATTCGATAACATTCAATAAGAAATTATACCGTAGAACGGGGGCTTTATACATGCGTATTATATTTATATTTTTAGTTGTCCCTAAATAGGTACCAATACGAATGTTGGACACCCAATAAAAAATAACGAAAGATTGTCAAATTGACGACCTGTTTGGTGTAGTAGTTAGCAACTCTGACCAATACCAAAAGGTTGCGGGTTCGAATCCCGCTAGGGGCATATGTTTGATGAATTCGGACATGTATACCCGAGTTATGGATGTTTTCATTTATAATAAGTATTTATTTACAAAAAAAATGTTTTTTATGTAGTATACCAACCATCTGGTATCCACAACACAAGGCTATAGTTGGTTACTGTGGAACTAGATGGCGCTGTATGTATGTCTAAGGATATTTATTTATATATGAAATCATTAATATGAATATCAATATCCTTGGATATACACACATGTAGTTCCACACTAAGTTACTAGGCTTGTATTATTATTTTTTTAAAGAAACATCTTGTTATAAAAAGACACAAGTATAACGACCTAACTTTATTATTAACGATTTTACTGTACAAACTTAAACATTAACTGTAATGCTTATTACTAAATTGGAATTATGTATCGAAAATCCGATAGAAATCGCTTAATAGCGATAAGACTAAGCTATATTTATGAAGTGTATTGTTAAATTTTTGTGCAGTAAAGTGTACTTGATTGATTGATTGAAAATCACTAATATCGACGAACAAATGAACGCAATCGAAGGACATGTTGACACTCTGAATGCCGATGAAACGGGAGTTGGTCTTCTTCTTCATTTCGAGTCGAGGCAAGTCTCAAATTTTTTTGGACCAAAACTTAGCCACTCAAACAACACTCTCTATGGCATTAAAGAGGTCGTAAAAGTGCAGTTGTCCGGACATGCAGAGCAAGACAATACATCTATTGTCTTGCTCCGCGTGTCCGGATATGGATCATCATCCATTGTCTGCGGGGAGCCTCCGCACTCGTACCTATCACGCCGATCTGAGGCCGAAGCCGATATAACGATTTTCATGTTGGCCATGGCAAGTCGTGTCCAGGAGGAACAGGCTGCGGCGAATGAGCCGAACGACTCCACACAGGGCATGCGTACTCGCCAGCGGAGAAAGAGAGCGCGAGACCAATTGTCCGCATGACTTGCGATGATGCCCCCCATCCGGAAGTGGTAAGCCGCAATAAAAGATTGTTGCATGTATTGACCATTGACTGGAAATCCGGGGGATTTCAAAAGCAACTCCTTGAACCCAATCCACCACTACGCTGGCATAGGTAGGTACTACTAATCTATCTTGCTTTCTCTTTAGCTCCATCTCCCTGTCTGTCTGTGTCATTCTATTTTTTGTTATTTTCTGACAATATACATATTAAAAATAAAAACATCCATAACCTGCACATTACCGTATTCATCTAACATATTCCCCAAGCGGGATTCGACCCCGCGCTCTTTTAGTAATAGCAGTCAGAGTTTCTAACCACTACACTAAATAGGTTCTCAAAATTTACATTTTGTTCTCATTATTATGTTAACTGAATAAAATAATTTAAACTACCCCGTTAGCCAAAGCTTTAAGGTACACTAGCAAGTATATGAAATGTCCTGAACATTTGAACTGGCTTTAAAAATACGCCGAATTGCTTCGTAAAAAGGCACTGCAGTGTCCCTTCGTAGTTGCTCAACGTGGCGGGGGCACTGTACCTGATTACTCGTGAAATGACCTTCTGAAATGAAGCGGCTTTTCAACTGACAGCGGTCTCTTCCCCGCTAACCTTCATTTAGTTAAAGAATACGTCTCTTCCTTGTTCTTGACATTTTATGTGAAAACTTTAAAGTAGCCCTAATTTTTTCTTCAGGATGAATTTTGAAAATACAAAAATTATTTACTATTACAAAATAATTTGATTATACCAACAGGTCGCGGGTTCGAATCCTGCTAGGGGCATATGTTTGTATGATGAATATGGACATGTGTATCCGAGTTATGTTTTCATTTATATTAAGTATGTATTTACAAAAAAAATGTGTAATTATGTAGTATATCAACCATCTGGTATCCACAACATAAGCCTATAGTTGCTTACTGTGGAACTAGATGGCGCTGTGTGTATGTCTAAGGATATTTATTTATTTATATTTAAGGATATTTATAACTAGCACTATTACTGTATTTTATCAGCACATCACAATAACTCAAATGGTTTAAATACCACTTTTTGCGTACAAAAATAATAATAATAATAATATAACTTGATTATTATATTGATGTGGACGACCTAGCGTTCGCCGGGCTCTTAAATACTGATTACCATGTAAGCTGGTTGTCGCGGAACAACAGAGAGTTTTAACAAGTACTTACATCGTAATAAAACCTTAAAAGTATGAACCGTAAAGAAATAAGTATCAGTTACTTACCAGTTAATTAACAGGTCTTCTCCTACGTTAAAATAGTGCGTGTCAGACACGGAACAATAAAGGGTTCCGCAACATATACTCTTAAGTCGCACAAAGCCTTATTGTTATTGTTTGAATCAAGAAGGTAAGTTGTATTGTAACTGAAATTCCTGTTAATATATTTATATAATCTTGTTCTAAATAATTCTCTGAATTTCAAGTGGAAAAAGTAGCATTTGCACAATATTGTAAAGTATGCTGGTCCATCTTAGAACCTAATGGACTGGCGAGGAACGAAGTAATAAAGTAACACAGTTGAACCTTTGAAGCAAGTTGCATGGAAGTATCCATTTTACGGTGCAATCTTCCACGTATACGGGTAGCGAAGCCGGCTACGCTGCCGCCTCAACAGAAAAAGTCAAGTGACGCAAATATGCAGGTCTCAATGAAAACACATGTGCGCAGTGCGCCGTAGAAAAGCATAGGGCATGTGTACTGTTAGAGTGGCTCAATGTAAACAACATAGGGTTTATGAATCTGAGGTCGCGGGTTCGATCCCTAGCGGGCATATATTTAGTACTCTGTTTGTGGTTTTAAATGTCCACCTGGCTGCCGAGAAACAACAATATTCATAGCATTGTTCTATGCCGGTCAGAGATAATACAGATAGGCCGCCTCCAAAAAAAAAAATCCAACGCAGCATCTACATACCTAAATACACATTTCAGTTTGTCAATTTAAAAAGTGTATTTATGGTGATGTTAGGAACGGACCGTTACTGCACGCGTTTTACATGCACTTTCTAGTTGACGGCCCCAGGAAGGAGGTAGTGTATTTCGATTATATTTATATGTTTGTAGATTTCTACGTCACCTCCTGTAGCTTGACTTGCTTGACCAGTTTCGAAGTGCAAGGTGTCGTTAGATTAATCTCAGTCCCCAGAATATCATAGGATAAATTTTAGGGTGAAAATCCATTATCGCGCCCATAAAATACAGAATTATCTAGCATGTGATTGAAGTCAAGTACAAACCCGTTAAGCATAAAAAAAATGTTTTTGGTTTTAAAACACTATAAATGTTATTTATGTTTAAGCTAAAATTGTCATGTTAGTTTCCTTGAAAATTGTCTGTGAGTGACGAACGAAATCACACCACAGTACGATATGGCCGTTTTGTCAATGTTGGCATGGATCTCTGAAAACATTGCCTACAAAAATGCATTGTAGATTCTGAAATGATACAGGAAATAATATATACATGAAATATGTCCAGTTTCCAGTGTAATGAGGAAATTGTAAACTACTTTTTAGGTTTCATTTATTTTTATGGAGAGTAATGCATGTGTTATAGATTGTCAAGCCATAGATTTATAGTACAAGAAGTAGGTATAGAACACATACCTACTTCTTGTATTATAAACATATTTTTCTTTGTTTGGGACAGTATACACAGTGTACATTAGTTTCTGTGGGTATTAAGTAATATACCACGACACTATCCACGACAAGGTAAGTATAACAGTATTTCACAGAGCTTACAAATTATGAAGTTTACATAATAAGTACATCATTACAATTTTATAATGTGCTGCAACATAAACCAAACCATATAAATATTATTTTGGTATCCATAACACAAGCCTAGTTGCTTAGTGTGGAACTAGATGGCGCTGTGTGTATGTGCAAAATCTTTATTTATTATTACTGCCCCACAACAGAACTCCTGAATCTGTGATACGCGCCTTTTGATAAACCAAAATAAACATGACGACTCCAGCCCAGAACATTTTTCAACTAACTTTTACGCGCCTTTCAAAAGCCCATATTTAAAAATCTGTATAGATTTTTGTAATTTCGCGGCTTACAGAAATAATTTTATTAAATCTTTGAACGAAACATTATGACACTATGGCTACCATTGGCTGTAACAGTGGATTTTGTGATAATGAGGATTCAAAGAAGGAAAGAATTTGCTAATTTTAAGAATATAAAACCTAAGAGTTGTAACAGGAGACTGATTATTATAAAAAAAAACTGTAATATAGGTACGGAAATGGGTGTCATTTCTTTAAAAAACAACTTAAATAAACATAAATCTTACACATTTTGTATAACTTAATAATTCTTTTTAGTCCAGTAACTGTGACCATTGGCCTTTGTAAAGAACAAAACGTAGATAAATAGTAATAATTAAAAACATATACCCCGAAAGTTCCATTTAAAATCGGTAGCTCTAACACATCCAATTTTCAACTCAAAACCTTGGGCGGTTAAGACTATAACAATTATGTCATATGAGAGGGACTCCATACGCCGTACTCAAGGATGACCTAAAAATCTCTGGGCGCCACGAGGATATACACCGTGAGAACGAGATATGCGACACACTTCAACTATCGATTCAATAACTTAATTGTAATAAAACGTGGTACAAAACATAGTCGTAAAATGCTTACTTTTTTGAGATATTCGTTGTTTTTAATAATTATCAAGTTAAAAAATCTCGAAGATAACATGTCCTTATAATAGTGAGAGGTCACATGTCATATGGTCATATGTCATATGTAACTATCAATCACTAGCAGAAGCGAAGAATGTAAAGTTACTGGCTAGCACTTTCTTCACTTCAGTTTTGTTTCTGTGCCCTACAAAAGAGTCCGTGAGTATTCCTATTAACTCTTAGGCTAAGGTATAATGAAGCACTGTAGTTAATTGATTTATTTTGTATCACAAATTAATTAAGTTAAAATGGTAAAATTGCGCCTATGTTTATTAACATTATTTGCTATTACATCAAAAAAAGTCATATCTCGTTCCCACGGAGTTTATTTGTATATAGAATAAATAGCGTGATAAATATATTCGCTTCTGATACCGGAATTCAGAAAGTTTGTAAATCCTTCAAAGGGCAATGTACACTCTTTTACAATAAGGTTTCTGCAGATGTCCAAACTTGGCCTTTGATAATTATATGACTATTTTTCAATCAATCAATGAAGTACACTTTATTGCACAAAAATTCTACAATGCACTTCATAAATATAGCATCAAAAAAAATTGTAGCTAAGCTAAGCTATTTCTACCAGACAACCTTTGGGTAGAGAAAAAAGTAGAACGGGATAAAAGCAAGAGGTTTTGCACCAATGACTTAAAAAATATATAAAATAGTAGATACCAAACAATATATATATAAACATACATACGTTAGATATGAACATCAACTTACATGCAATGATAGTGTATTTTTTATATGTAACTTATGAGAGAAATTATAAAATTTCTGATTATTGAAGCGGTAAATATTTATGTAACTAGCTGTTCGACTAGCAAGTTGGTTCTTTGATTTGTATTAGTATAATTAATTATACATAGATACCTATTGATCATGTTTATATTAACAATTTAAGTTTCAAAACCAAAGAACTCGACAGCATGGTTTGCATTTTATGGGCGCCATATTGAATTTATTACCATAAAATATATCCTATACAAATCTAACAACACCATGCACTTCGAAATCAGTCAAGCCGTTTAGACTATAAGAGGTAACATGGAAATATACATACACTCGAAAAACATTACCCTTCTTCCCTGGGCGGCGGAAAAAGGACAACCGGCGAGTACCGTGGGTTTCTTCTCAAAAAAAACTAAATTCCAAATTATGCAAAAGTGACTATTTTAAAGCGTAAATTTAAACTACGAAAATAAAGAAATGTTGATTGATTAACTCCCATACCTACGGGTATCCGACCTGGTAGACCCCGGTCATGGAGTATTCCGATTAAGTGCCAAGTATCGTTGCCAACAAAAGTGATACACCAATGTAATTACTTGTATTAATCTGTTGCAATTAAGTAACGAATAGCGAATGCGACTGCGCGACTAGTGCTTCAATTAATATGTTTTATTAATTACGTGTCAAGTAATCAATTAAGTAATACCATTTATTGACAATGTAATCTATGTAACATTGTTATAAAGGTAATTTAATATAAATCGGATATCGTATATTAAAATAAATCAATTAATCAAAACTCAATCATCCGCCGCCGCTCAATGTAAACAACAAAGGGTTTAGGAATCGGAGGTCGCGGGTTCGATCCCCAATGGGTTAGCATGTTTAGTACTCGGTTTTGGTTAATGGTAGGTCATTTTAAAGTGTCCGCCTGGCTAGCTACCACCATCTTATCTAAGTCTGCCGCCAAACAGCAATGATAAAAGCATTGATGTCTTCCGTTGTCAAAGATAAGATAGTCTGTCCCCAAATAAGATGGGATTCAGTACGCTTCCACCTTCGGCCATATCTTCACTTAACAAGGTGTGGTTGAGGTCAAGTGCTAATCCGTTATGTATAAAAAAAAATGTCGTGGTGTTTTGGGAACGGGGTCCGCCCTCACGGGTGCCTTTAGGAATGTGTACAATAATCCGTCTCAGGTAAGAGTAGCTTTAGTTTATCATTTTTATAAAGTTCCGCCGAGATAACGATATCAATCAATCGTCTTTGGAGTTATGTAATTAACTTGGTTAAAAATAAAACTAATTATACACTAAACATGTAAATTATTCATGCTCTAAAATACACGGATGTATTTTAACCTTGCTCTACGGTTCATAAAAAAAATAATGAGGGCTAAGGTCACATCATGCGTAAAGCCATATCGTCCAAAACAGCTTTGCTCGCAATTCAATCAATATGATGACTGATGACTTATAGCACTGAAACGTGGTCTCAGGTTGGCCGCAGCAAAGATAATCTGTGCAGGTGGGGCTTCTCCGATGGCGAGAGTGATCGATGCGAGTACGGAGTCTCCCCACAGACAATGGATCACGTATTGTCTTGCCCCACATGTCCTGACAGCTGCACTTTTGACGACCTCCTTAACAGCACAGACAGTGCTGTTAGAGTGGCTAAGTTTTGGTCCAATAAAATTTTAAATTTGCCTGGACACGAAAAAAAAAAGAAGAACCCGGTCTCTCACTCAAGCTCAAGTTTACGCAACGAGCTATGGAGAGGGCGATGCTTGGCGTTTCACTATGTGCTCGTATCAGGAATAAAGAAATCCATGAATAAATGAAAGTCTCCGATATAGCTCAGCGGATTAGTAATTTGAAGTGTCACTGGGCAGGGTGCATATCTCGAAGAACTGGTGGCAGATGGGGTTTTAAAGTTCTCAGAGAAAAAGTATCGCTATTCAGCGCGAGAACGCCGCGTGCCTGTTGGGCACTATGCCGCCTCGAGGAGATGCGCTAGACTCATTTTTTTACCTGTAGATGTTTGTGTTTATAAATGTTTGTAAAAAAAAAATAAGTTACTAATAGAGTAATAATTTTTAGAAGTAGATATATAACTAAGTAATTAATATAAGTTATGAGTAGGTACCTATACGCATAAGTAAAATTTTTTATAAAGAATGAGTTATGGCTCGATAAATAAAAATTACAGAAACAAGTATACATGAAAATAATAAGAGCCCTATAAATTTCACAAATGCAAACAGATATAGGTATAAAAAATTAAATATTCCATAACAATTAAATAAGCATTTTCCTAATACATTCAAGACGTGCCGATTCATTGTATGTCGGCACGTGTGCAACACTATGCAGGTCGTCAAATATATAATCTCAATGATCCCTTCGAGCTCATCTACTTGCTGAAATTAACGTGGTTTTCCTCATATATTTTAGGTCTTAGTAACAATAATAGTTCTAACTTTACTAGATGCTGTAAACTGATCTAGTTCTGGCATATGTTTAATGATAGGTAAAACAGAGTACTACTGTACAAAGTGTTCTGTACACAGTGCTTCATTAAGACTATTGTTAATGGTTATCGATTTGCAAGCAATTCCAACGCGAAGGGAAATTACTGTATCTTCACTCGTAGGATTCAGAAAATACATTCGAGTTACTATAATCTATTAGTACCTATTACAAAAGAAAAAAGGCATACCATTTTTATTATCCTACCTATTCGGACTCCAGTTTTAGTTTCGTTCTAATGAATGATAGTGCCATGTTTTTTTTTATAATTACGATAGATAAACCTGTTTGGTATAGTGGTTAGAAGCCCTGGCTGCTGTACCAAATGGTTGCGGGTTCGAATCCCGCTCGGGGCATATCTTTGTATGATGAATACGAACATGCCAAGGAGGTATGGATGTTTTTCATATATGTGTAAAAAAATGTATTTGTGTAGTAATCCATAATACAAGCCTAGTTGCTTAGTGTGGAAGTAGATGGCGCTGTGTGTATGTGCAAAAATACTTATTATTATTATATTAATGTATCTTTCTCTCAGCATGAGCTTGTATTATAATACCATTTACAGGCATTAACCAAGTAAATGGTGCGTTTTTAGACATTTTAAAGTTCTAAGTCAGTTTGTACGTCTTCGTAAAATTTTCTAACAATATGACAAGTTGCATAGGTATGTACGTAGATAGTTTCAGGTGAAGAAGTTTCCGGTAGCCGAAAGAACGATTGGAACGTCATATACTTTATTATTATTATTATAAGAATTTTATTGGCATTACAGTTATATATATATAGTTATGACATACATACAAAACAAATTAAATAATAAATAAATATATACACACAGCGCCATCTAGTTCCACACTAAGCAACTAGGCTTGTATTATGGACACCATAATAATATAGTTGATAAATTACAAGTAAGTTTATCCCGCACGGTAAAAATCGCGGTGACGTTAAGATGTTCACGTTTGACGATGTCCTTAAAGAGAGTGCTGTTAGAGTGGCTAAGTTTTAATCCAATAAAATTTGAAACTTGCCTACACTCGAAAAGAAGAAGCGTAAATATGTTGACAATACCATCGTCAACTTATCTAATCTGCCGTTGAAAACCATTGTTGTGTTCCGATTATTGAGATAGTCCCTCGAATAAGTACGGGGTTCAGGGTGAGTATGTTTCCGACTTCGGCCTCATTGTTACTAAACATCGAAGCATGATTAAAATCAAGCTTATTTAGTTTCTGAGATAGGAAAGTGTATAGACAGACAGCTAGATCCATAGATAGACACCAAAATAATGTCCATAATGATACCTTTCTCGTACATTTTGGTACAGAATCCTAAAAAGAACGGATTTGATACTTTTATTACCAACAAATTTAGCACTCGAAATGACGGGACACAACAAGGGTCTCGTTGTCCCGATGTCCCACATACCCGCATATGTCAACCGAGATTGAATAGCGGGACGAGTGGGTCTCGAGGAGAGATTGTGCGGCGAAAAGGTTTCTCAACCCTTCATCGATTGGATGGTCCCTTTTTAATTCTGGAGGCGGGAAATTGATGGCGATCGTCTAGTGCGTTTTTTCAAAATATAATCAACGGCTTATCGCAAATAGTGCATTGTAATTATAAATTGAAAATTTAGAAAATATCTGTACCTAAATCTATGATGTCATCCAAATATAGTTAAAAACTATGTAAAAGCTTAATATGCCGCCGATACATTTTAATTAAACTGTAATAAATTGTTAAGACGTTATTCTTCTAAATTGTGACTTAATGAACTAGAAAATTAATTTAATCAAGAAGGACATGCTATTTGTGTAAATTGATTTATATTTTTATTGTTTAGTGAAGGACAGGCTAATTTTAATTTTGCATATGGCTGATTTAGGTGATACAATTTATACTATTTTACCAACTAATTTACTTACCCTAATCATTGCAAATAAATGTATTCTTATTCTTATAAATACATTCTTTGTTTTACAGAAACGTGCCGTTCAGGCAATTTATCAATTGAGATCTGCAGTGTCACTCAGAGATCACTTTAAAGAGTATAAATATTCTAACCTTTTCGTCTTTATTGATGTCAATATATGAAATAAAGATAAACTTGCAGGTCATGTAAGCAGGTTCCACAAAATCAGTAAATAATTCAGAGGGAATATGCATACATTTCTTCATTACCGTTGATATACAAAATTTTCCTTTCAATAAATTTAAAGATTTACAATAGAAAATTATTAAAAAAGCAATTTATAAAATATCAGACTTTGGATGATAATCAACTGTAAAATATGGTAATATTCGGTAAATAACCTATTAAACTACTACTAAAATATATCGCAACATTGTGTTTTCACGTCGTAAAAGTTCCGGGTCCATTCAACAGATGACGCTAAGATTTCGTTCCATAATTTTCACAAACAAGGTAGTTTTCGAACAAACATTATGATTACTCATGCGCATAATAGTAACATGGCGGACTGCACTACGGCAACGTCACATAATGATTTTGCAACCATACGCGTACGGGATTTGAAACAAATTAAAATTTAAAACGTCATAAGTAAATTTTACCGTAATTTATATAAATGACCGTAAAATACCCGTATTTTTGTTTGTTTGTAAACGCTTTATTGTACAAAATGAAAATAAATACAGAACAAATTTCTTATAACTATGCACGCTATGCACACAGTCCTTCTTCCAGTAAGTCAAGTCCAGACTTCAGCGTTAATTTTTCTTAATGATTAACTGGATTCGCGTTTGACCCACAATCTCACGTGATAGAAAGTGACGATGTGGTCGATGATGAAGCACGCGATCTCAGTAGCTGCCTATTCACCCTGATTTTGAGGATCCCAAGGTTGTAGGATTCAGCAAAGACTGACGTCAGTCGTTGGCGTATATGAATGAAGACTCGAACTGCTTAGTACAAATGTTCGTAATGCTGACTACATAAAGGATTCCGTTTTTATATCAGCCACGGAACGTCCACTGCTGGTTAGATGGTGGAGGAAGTCCTGTAGCGTTTCTATTGTCGGATGTGGGTGGGGGTTGTAAATTAATTAGGTTATATGCAAGTTTAAGCGGATGATTACTTGTCAATTAAGCGACGTAGTAAAAGTAAAAGTAAAAAAAAAAAGTAGGTCAGTACGCTCCACCTTCGACCTCACTTAACATCAGATGTGATTGAGGTCAAGTAACAACCCGTTGTGCATAAAAAATGTTGGATAAGCTCATAAAATTCGATATTTCAATTGAAAATATAAAGACAGATTTAGAGAGAAAAATTTAAAGAGCATGTTATCCACCACATAAACCAATCAAGTTAAAAAGTAAATATCGTCGAAACTTCTAAACCGATATTCATTACTAGTATCGTTACCTCTATTTTAATTTTTAATATAAATGAAACCGCATGGAAATCGGACCACTCATTACTGAGAAAACTAGACACACACACAACGCCGTTAAATACATAACTAACACCCGTCGCTAAAAATTGAAATTTCAAACAAAATGGCAAGTTACTGTTAAATTAATAAAAAAATAACCAACTTGTCTCTACCCGTTGGTGTCCTGAAAGGCGATAAGGGACGTTACACCAAAAACAACTATAAATTAACACGTTGAACGGCGATGGGTTCATCCGTCATCCCCTGTCACGTGGGCATTTCTGTATTTTTCGTAAGGTGAATCATGAATGTTTTTTCAAGCAATAAAACACCCAAATACTTTGGGATATGTCTGATTTGGAATTGAGTTATGTATGTGGGTATACTATATTTAAGTTTTTTAATAGTAGACTTATTGAAGCATGGATAAACCCAAGCGAGTGAATGAAATTGTAAAAAGTTTCATATTAGCTAAACAAGAAAGTTCGTTGTTATACCCAAATAATTACCTATCTTTTCATATAAACGATTGTTTCCGAAAGATAACTTCCCATTGTAAAGGACAATTTATTGATACAGAAGTTTGGAAGCGTCGCGTAACAATCTAAGTTTAGGGCTCAATTACATGGTACGGTTTATTAAAAAAAAATATTCTACTTTTTAAAATCTTTTATTTAACTTATTTCTTATGTATATGTTAGTGTTAGTGTCAGTGTTAGTGTTAGTGTTAGTGTTAGTGTCAGTGTCAGTGTCAGTGTCAGTGTCAGTGTCAGTGTCAGTGTCAGTGTCAGTGTCAGTGTCAGTGTCAGTGTCAGTGTCAGTGTCAGTGTTAGTGCTAGTGCTTGCGCTCGCGTTCGCGTTCGCGTTTGTGTTTATCCGTTTGTGTAGATCCGTTATCTAGTATCCATAGCACGAGCTTTGCTTAGTTTGGGACTATATGATTGGTGTAGATGTCTGAAATATTTATTTATTATTTATGTATGTAACTATGTCCTTACAAAGTTGCAAGTCAAATTAGAACCATTTCCTGTTTACCTAAATAGCTGAAATTTTGCATACTGGTTTTATTTATATAATAGATATAACTGATGCTGCAGCCAGGATCATCTCCTCACGAAGAGAACTCCTTAAATGTTAATAGCACGGATTTTGCTTACACAGTCACTTTTGATAGTTAAACGTGATTTTCTCAATGATCTGATTCTGCAGAGTGAAACTCTCAACGGTTAATAGCATGGATACGAAATTTTACATACAGGCCTAAACTAGAATAATATGTGATAATCATGACAGAGTATTAAAAGCTTGTTTATGAAGGTATTTTGAAAGGAGAACTTATTGATTTTCGGTTCAAGATGAAAAATAATCATAATAATAAGCCAAACAATTTTTGGGTACTCTTAAGTCTTTTATGGTTTATTATCTTTGTGTTATTTTCATTCAATGACTGTTAGATGAAAAAAAAAACATAAAATAAAAAATAAATAAATAAAATAATAATAATAATAATAATAATAAAAATATTTATTATCTCACCACAAAGAAATAGGTACATTGTGAAATAGTAATGTTAGATAAATACAAAAACAATTTCTTTGTGAGAGACTGGAGTCTGAAATAGGTTCGAAACCTGTGCTACAGATCTCCAGGCTCTCACTCCCTTAATATTAGACATTACAACAAGAACACATTATCTAAGTGATGCAGTATGCTGCTTAAAGTATACATATATGTTGAGGCATGTTGATAGTGGACTAAAGCAAGTGTGTGTGTGTGTGTGTGTGTGTGTGTGTGTGTGTGTGTGATGTGCGCGTGTGTGTGGGGGGGGGGGTGATGTGTGTGTCTGGGGGTGAGAGTGGGTGTATGTGAGTTTTAAATAATATATAGTTTAAAACAATTAAAAAACACGATACATTTCCACCATCCCCCTCCTGGCTCCATCATCAGATCAGCTCCAAGATACTAAATTATAGTATTGTCATCAGAATTACATATACATACAAAGTTTCATTTTGACGCAATTAGAAGTAGGTACCTAAATTTAAATTAATTTTGAAGATTTGATTACATTGTTAGTTACAAGTGAAGCTAATAAAAATGTGTTGAAATAGCGTGACATAATTACGTACTGACATACAGATAGATGGACTTGGGGAAACTATAACAAAAACCTAATTAATTAAATTAAACCAATTATCTAGTGCCAAAATAAGCAAAGCTTGTACTATGGATACTGGATAACGGATAAACATGCATAAATATTTATATAAACATCCATGTCTCAGGAATAAATGTTCATATTCATCACACAAACATTTACCCGTCGCGGGATTCGACATTGACCGTTGGTTTCGCTGACAGGGTCACTATCCACTACACCAATCGGTCGTCAAATTAAAATAAAAATATTAATATTAAAATATTTTAGTAAAGTTAACAAAAAATTTCTTCATCTATAAATGCCTCATATGTTCCTACCCTTATTCATAATTTATATTAATTGAAACCGAGAAACTTTGTTGCGAAGAGTTTGGCTCTTGTTTAAAAGAACAATTTGTTCCAACTGCGTCTGGGTGGTACTGTACTTAAACATAATTGGCGACTATTTTATTATAAATATAAAGGCTTTTTTCTAAAATAACAATGCCCAGAGTGTTACCTAAAATTCGAGCAGCTAACAAATCTACTTAGTTACTCAAAATCGCAATAATCAAATTAATGGAACGTTCGTATTTTGTTTTATTACTCTATGTTCAGGTTATATTTATTGAGACTAGCCTATCGCCCGCGGCTTTGCCCGCGTTGAATAACTCTACTCGCTTTATCGGGATTGATGTATACCTCTTTTCTCGGGGTTTTGATGTGACGGTTGTGTTGACGTTGTCAGTCGATAAAATATATACAATTCAGATTTCATATGTAGCAATTATTTAATTGTACAGGGATAAAATATGTCCTGCTTTAATCAAGGGTATGTTCTACCTATATACCAAATTTCATCCAAATCCATTCATCTGTTTCGCCGGGATTGAGCAACAAACAAACAAACTTTTACATTTATAAAATTAGTTTGATAATTGAACCACCAAAAATGAATACCAGATGATTGATGAACTGATGATTTTTTTTTTTTGTAAATATACACATATTGTAAAGCACTAGTGGCACAGCCCCATTCGCTATTCGTTTTCAAATAGCGAAGTTAAGCAATGTCTGGCGCGCTCAGTCCTCGGATGGGTGACCACTAATGGCATTTTAATACGAGAGTATCCGTGCTTCGGTCCCGGTTGTTTTGAATTGCAGGCAATCGGGCGGCCTGATACTGACACTCACCACTAGTCTGAGATAAATTGGGCCCGCGTGGTGGATGTGGGAGTGACCTATGCCCCAACAGTGTAAAGTATTATCCATAACTCTGATACCATATTACGTATTCATCTATGACATCAACAAATATATGCTCATAACGGGATTCGAACCTACAACCCTTGGTTCCGAGGTCAAAGTAACTACACAATTGCACAAATCGCTCGTCACGTCAACCAAATAATTCATCTCATGTTTTGAGGGTTATCTTATAACCCTTAGTTTCTTATAGTTCAATTTCGGATTCATATCTTCACTAGTCATTATTTTGTAATTAATTTTACTCATAACTAAATCTCCGCCCTGGACTTCCTAGCTTCATTATTACACGTTGTGCTGTGTAGTTTCGGCACGTTTAAATAACAGAGCCAACCCATCTATTCCAGTCGACGACTAATTCGTGTAAAGGTTATTGACCTCTGCAAAAACGTCGGTTCCTGGTTCGAATACCGCGAGCAGTAAATGTTTGTGTGATGAATACGAACTTTTATTCTCGAGCCATGGATGTCTATATAAATGAAATGTTTATCTGTTATCTAGTAGGTATCCATAGGGCAATGGAAAGATCTATTCTCGGATTCTCCCTGCAGGATCGAATCAGAAATGAGGAGAGGAGATATAGCTCTAAGAATTGCCAAAGTTAAGTTGCAGTTGAAAGTGGCGACCACGCACCGGAAGACGTAGCGTGGGTAGACCCCTACGAGGTGGACCGACGATTTGGTAAAGGTCACGGGAAGCCGCTGGATGCGGGCAGGGCAGGATCGATCGTTGTGGAGATCTTTGGGGGAGCCTTTGTCCGGCCTTGGACATCTATCGGCAAATGCTATTATAGAATCACTGACTATTTGAATGATAAGCAAGCATGGACATAGCTGTCTTATTATTCATATAATTATCAAATCACAAATTGTAACCCATAATCTGTTTAAAAGAGCAACCCTTGAGTTTCTTGCTCGTTCTTTTCTTGGGAGTCAGCTTTGTGAATGAGCAGTAAATTTAAATGTAACACTAATAGTGACGTTTTCAAGTGATAATTTTATCCTATGAAATAAAATATTTTGATTTGATTTCGATTTCGACGACCGATTGGTGTAGTGGATAGTGACCCTGTCAGCGAAACCAACAGTTGCGGGTTCGAATCCTGCGACGGGTAAATGTTTGTGTGATGAATATGAACATTTATTCCTGAGTCATGGATATTTATATAAATATTTATGTATATTTATCCGTTATCTATCCATAATACAAGCTTTGCTTAGTTTGGGACTAGATGATTGGTGTAAGTGTCCGAAATATTTATTTATTCGATTTGATATAATATGATGAGTATCCATAGTACTAGATGATTGGTGTGTGTCTGAAATAATAATGTAATACGAATAAATCCAGTGCAAAATGTCTATTCCATAAAACTGATACTGATCACATTTCTCTAGAACACCGAAAGATTTGTCTGCAAACCGTTCCTAAACTCTGGTGAGGTTACACAGACTGCCGACTCTCGCAGGTACGATTCACAGCGATCTCATTATCACGAACGGGGAGTTTGGCACGTTCTGTACATTTGTGGAGATCGAGCCTTTGTAAAGGTGTCGAAAAAGTGTGGTTAGTTTGTACCGGAAATGATACTGCATTTGGTTTAAGAGGGCTTATTCCGTCCGTCCATTGGATAGATTAAGTTTTTAAATACAGAATAAATTTAAGAAATTGCTCTCATCTGCACTCGAGAAGCCTAAAACGTAATTATAAGTAAACCATCGTCATCGTCTCAGCCCGTAAACATCCCACCTCAGGGATATATGACCTTCCCTCGAATAATGGGCCATAGTCCACCACGCTGGCTCAATGCGGGTTGGAGACTTCACATGCCTTTGATTTTTTATTTAGGCCTGGCCTGCCTGGGAATCAAACCCGGACCTTCCAAATTGGGAGACTGCTTCTTAACCGATGCGCCACCGACGACGCTCAGCTTAAATAATACCACATAATTAATATAGTATAATACATAAATATATAAATAGGAGCATCGGTGGCTCAGCGGTTAAGACGCGGTCTCCCCAAAGGTCTGGGTTCGATTCCCAGGCAGGCCATGTACTAATGAGAATTTTAAATTTAATTTAATTACTTATGTGCATCTAACCAACTGCTCTTAAACGGTCAAGAAAAACATCGTGAGGAAAGCTGCATGCCTGAGGTATAAAAATTCAAATGCATGTGAAGTCCCCAACCCGCATTGGGCCAGCGTGGTGGACTACGGCCCATACTCCCTCATATACTAAGAAAGACCTATATCCCTGCAGTAGGATGTTTAGGGACTGATAATTATGAATACATTAAATAGCTTTAATTACGGTCATTTTCGAGAATTTCAAATTATTGATAAAAACGGCCGCTTTTTTTAAATCATGATTTCTGTAAAATAACCCCCCATCAAAGCTATTTGTGGGAACGTGTAAGTCAGTTGATGATTGTTCCTTTTTGTAATATAAAACCCTGTGTGTACCTACAAAATAAAGTAGGTATATTTGAGTTTGATCCAGTAGTCGATAAAATTACTTACCTATGAGTTATTTGTCAATCGTAATGTATAAACTCTACTTTATTACACCACAAAGCTACTACTGTATATAAATTTAAATAAAAAGAAAAATTATACTACCTATGCCAATAACTTCTATTTCACTTCCCTAATATGCCCTATTTATTTCCTTACGGTAAAAAAACTCATTCAGTATATATATAAGGGGATCAATCGTACTAAGTTCCAACGACACCAAAACTAAACCGTATACCTAAAAACGTTACGTTACACACACGATGTTGGTTTTAGGAAATTAGCGTCGTATTCCTAACTACTTGCAGTAAGCTCTTGTGTCTTTGGTTTTACTTTGGTAACGTAAATGATTTAATCGTTCAGAAAAAATTTCGCCATAATTAGCGAATACCATTTTTATTACATTAGCTTAACCAAAACCAAAAACGCTCGGTTCGAATGGTAAAGCTCTGTAAAACAGCGCGAGATCGACACAATATGAGCGCATCAATTCTAAAAAAAAAAATATTTCGGACACTTACACCAATCATCGAGTTCCAAACTGAGCAAAGCTTGTACTATGGATACTAGATTAATGGATAAATATACATACATATTTATATTATAACCGCCTCCGTGGCTCAATGTAAACGACATTGGGTTTACGATTCGAAGGTCGCGGGTTCAATCCCCAGCGGGGTACATGGTTGAGTACTTGGTGGTAGGGCATTTTAAATGTCCGCCTGGCTAGCTACCACCATCTTATCTAAAGCTGCCGCCAAGCAGAAATGTTATTATCATTGTTGTGTTCCGGTTGTCAGAGATAAGAAAGCCAGTCCCCCAAATGTGTAGGGGTTCCTGGGTCAGTACGCTTCCACCTTCGACCTCATCTTCACTTAACATCAGGTGTGATTGAGGTCAAGTACGAATCCGTCGTGCATAAAAAAAAATATAAACATCCATGACTCGGGAAGAAATGTTCGTATTATCACACAATCATTTGCTTTCGCTGACAAGGTCACTATCCACTACACCAATCGGTCATCAACTATAAGGTTAGATAACTTGACAAACTTTCGAACTTCAAGCATTTATTTCAACTCAAGTTACATGATATCATTTGTTGAATGTCAATCTATAGGAAGTAATAATAGGGCTTAAGCATTTCTCTATCAGTCAGTATCTCTAAGCTACAACATGTCCAAGATTCCCCAGAGCCGTTTAACGGCCTCCACGGCTCAATTTAAACAACATAGGTTTTACGAACCGGAGGTCGCGGGTTCGATCCCCAACGGTATTTGATACTCGGTTTGGTTGGTGGTAGGGCATCTTATCTAAGTCTACCGCCTTATAGCGATGTTAGTAGCATTGTTGTGTCCCGGTTGTCAGAGATAAGCTACCCAGTTTTCCAAATAAGTTGGGGTTTCCGGGTCAGTACGCTTACATCTTCATCTTCACTTAATATTAGGTGTCATTTAGGTCAAGTGCTAACTGGTTGCGCATAAAAAAAAGAATAAGAATCTGCCAAAGCTCATCCAAGTGGTAATTGAGCAACCAAAAAGATTGGACTACCCGAACGATAGAAGAATGATCTATAGTATTTCTAAATGCGAAATACAATAATGATATTAGGGCATACCAGTAGCAAAATACGATAGAATGTAAATGGAGGTAATTTGTAACGCCCTGACCGCAAAACACCAATTTCCTTTCTTGGCCATTTGAAATATTGCCTTTTATTACCAATATCTTGGGAAGTGAAATATGACGCGTTGAGTCATCGCCTATAGGTCAGTGTGAAGGACAAAGTTGAGCGAAAATTTATTTATTTATTCAATGTTGATTTTGTAGATTGGCCTCTGATTTTGTATTCATTTGCTAAATATCAAGTTATACAATTCAAATAAAGATATCATAATCTTGGTTTGCTACTGACAGCCTAGTGGCTTAGTAAATGGCAGAGGAACTGATGGCCATTGGGGTAAGAAAGTTCTAGAATGGAGGCCAGGACCAGACACATTACATAAGGTCTCTCTGGACATCCATGGGGGAGTCCTATGCTCAGTAATGGACGTCCTGTGTCTGATGATGAATCTTTGCTTCAGGGAAGTAAAATATTTCGAGAACATAAATATTTGTAATTTTCATTTACACCGCTTCAATCACACCCGATGTTAAGTGAAGATGAGACTGAAGATAGAAGCGTGTTCACCTGGAACCCTCAATTTATATGGGGAACTATCTTATATAAAACAGCCACAATAAAACAATACTATCAACGTTGCTGCTTGGCGACCGACTTAGAGAAGATTGTGATAGCTGGTCAGGCAATGAAGGTGGTTAAAAAAAAGGTGTCGTCACGAGAAAGTAGCCAACTTGAGATTTTTCTATACTAACAATGAAATCTATAACTCAGTACATCGAAACTGTTAATCCGGAAATTACACAGTCCCAAAAATGTGTTATATATAATGACTCTGATGCTTTGCCATTTTTCATGAAAACATAAAAATGCTCGCATTGTTGTATGCCGGCAGAATGTGATAAGAGGCTGGCCCCTGCCCTGCCAGCTGCATCGCAAATGAAGAAATTGACGAATCTTGCTACGAACTTTTAAATTTTTCTAGTTAAGATTATTCTTATTCTTTCAGTTAAATGTAACTAAGTCATTGTGCCTTACTTATGACATTTTCTCGCTGTCTGAGCTGTACGTCCGGGAAGTACATCTGCGGTACCGGTGTCCTAAAGCACAGGCTACCACCTATTTTAGGCATCAGTCTTCACACGTACTCACCAGACTTAAGTAACATTGTTATCCTGTACATTTCTCTAAGCGTGAGTTTGTGAAGAACAAATAAAGATACATTTATTATTATTATTAATAATGGATATTTAAAATCACATCAAAAGTGATAAACTGGATAGCATTCCCCTTTTGAGAGGTTTTTTACCAGTTAATATTCCTTCATCATTCACGATGACAATGATTTGGTTGGTAAGTAGATTTACGACACGAAATTAAATTATGACAATAATTACCCAAAAATGTTCATGAAATCATATTCATTCATCAGAATTCTACAGTTATTAGTTTAAGAAAGTTTACCATTCCTAATTTAAAAGGTATCCTGAAATACGACAGATACTAAACCTGAGCTAAAAGTAACACTTATGGAGATGAACTGCGCTTTTATGTCCTTAACAGAATTAACTGCAAATGGAAATTGCTTTCGTGGATGAGTAACAGAAGGAATCGTTAACAGCCGCCTGGTAAAGTTAACAGTACAGTAGGGTTTCTTACTTCTTTAAGATGACCGCTGGTATCAGACGTGGACATCGTCACGGTTGGTTCAGGGGTTAAAGGCGGTTTTTCTTATCTAATATCCGCTCGACTACGCGGCAATTTGTGCTGTAACCACTGTACTCTTCAAAAAATTTGGGGCTCAAGGTAGCGTAAAGTCTTTTCTCGGGACACGCTTACTTTCAGTAGGCGACGTTCAGCTATACCGCTGTTGATTCTGGCTACAGAAGTTGCAGTGGGAGGGTGTGGAGGAAGGTCATGATGTACTCTTCAAATGCTGATCTTGGTTAGACACCCGGAGCATACGCTTGAGCGAGACGCGTTTCTGCAAACTCGATATCAGTAAATAGCAGAGCTGTCCGTTCTCGCGTGATATGCGTCGACCACGTCAATCTTAACCACCTCCGTTGCTCAATGTAAACAACATTGGGTTTACTATTCGGTGGTCGCAGGTTCGATCCCCGGCGGGGTACATATTTAGTACTTGGTTTGGTTGGTAGTAGGGCATTTTAAATGTCCGTCTGGCTAGCTACCACCATCTGCTGCCAAACAGCAATGTTAATAGCATTGTTGTGTTCCGATTGTCAGAGATGAGAGAGCCAGTCCCCCAAATATGATGGGGTTTCCGGGTCAGTACACTACCACCTTTGGCCTCATCTTCACTTAACATCACGTGTGAATGAGGTCAAGTGCTAACCCGTTGTCGAAGAATATTTCATTAGGATAAAAACAAAAGATACAGGTAATGCTTGGTTGCTAAATTTTATGGCTCACAAGTATAAACTATTTGATCCATTTAGCGACATACGCTGTCGTAAACATGATATTCTATCGAAACTTGTTTTCAAATATAATGAAGATGATAAATATAATAAAGAGATAAGCTGCCTTTTGTACATCCTGTATCTAGTATGTATTTGACTTTTATGTGTACTCGTGTGTAATAAATTATAAATAATAATAATAAAGATTATACATGCCGTGATACGTTCGTGCTGGATCGTATTATATTATATATATATATATATATATATTATATTGTATCGGAGACGCTTTCATCTGTGAGTGTCCATACTAATATTCTATACTTCATAGTCAGCTTAAGGAATCTAATAACACAAGCAAGACAGATGGAATCTAATAAAAGTCAACAAGCAAAATCCTTTGACACTTGATTGATTTGGGTTGCGTGCCCTAACGAAGATTGGGTGGATTTTTGACGCTAAGATTTACATGTCCGTTGTTGGTTTTGGGATGATTTGATTGTCCAATGGGATTAAACAGAAGAGGATGCCCTTCTATGATCCTGTAACTATCATTGTGCGAAGAATTAATTATTCTCATGCTCCGTGAACGGTATGTAAGAGAAATAATCAAACAAACACACATTCTTAAATATGATGATCATATTTCATGGTCCATTGACATCTGAAGGCTGATTGTTATAAGTTATATACACGAGTTTGCGGCGCTTGCAGTGGAGACATTGGGCCCGTGGTCTTCTGACACGAAACAATATGTAAAGGATTTATCCGTTAGACTGATCCACGCCTCTGGAAATGTGAGAGCTGGTGCCTACTTTGCTCAGCAGCTGAGCTTATGCATTCAGCGGGGCAATAGCGCTAGCGTACTAGGTACTATGCCTCACGGAATCGAGTTGAACGGCGTATTTTTTCTATAAGATATAGGTATTTTTAATTGTGTTTTATAAATTTGTTATCGTTAAATTACGAGTATATACTGTGTTACAGAATTATCAAGTAATTTGGCATATGTAAACCAACATGGCACAGCGGGAAACAACTGCCCACCACCACAGTGAGGAATAGCTAAGACATTCAAGATCACCATCGTTCAGTCGGTTACGCCAATACGAATGCCCGATAATATCGTTCGATCTATTGGAAATTCTTTCACATATTTTTAGAACGCGTTTTAGAATGCCCAATAGATCGAGCGATATTATTGGGCATTCTAGAACACCAGAAGTGCAGGAAACGATGCAGAGTCGTAGCCGACGGAACTACGGTAGTCTAGAATGTCCAATAATATCCTACTTAGGTATAGAATCATTCACTTAAACTACCATGTTTGTCGGTGCTTACGTACTATAACATTTTCCTCTATAACCAATCTTACTTCTACTCTGTTGGAGCACAGTCTTCTACACAGGTCAGGATATACTCCACAACGAGGGCTCAGTGAGGAATGATGGATTTACAACTACGTCAGACTACTAGTCACCTAACAGTCAGTGTTATCTAGTCGCTTTCAATCGAAAGCAGTCCTTAGATTATTTTACTTCATCGGTATCGTCATCAAATACATTGACCAATGAGAAACCGTCAAATTGCCGAGCGAGCGATGAGCCAACCAATCACATGTCAGAACGTGACCGATGACGATAACGATGAAATTATGTAATACAACAACAGGACCCACTATTCATCGTGCCTTCCGCAACACCGAAGCCATCGTACATAAACGCTACATACCCTTGCTAATCGCAAACGAATAGCTACTGCGAGTGCTTATATAACCATCAGTGGTATATCAGCAACTTAAGCTCCCAATCACTCAGGTTGCACCGAACACCAGTTCACATACAAATGTGCCGTTTCTAAAGACATATTCGCAGTAGCAGTCGATGCGATCCGACGAGATATACGACCTACATTACCGGTCGAGCCTGGGAAGACACATTGCCGCATTCGCGAGAACATTATCCTTCTCGCCTCTTTTAGTGCCAACGTTCTAAGGATATTTGGTTATTCGTCAGCTCTAGTTATGGACGGCGGGTCGTGCGTGACGTATTTTCGCGTGCGAGTCAAAGAATATTTGGTATAAGTGCGTACATATAATTATCAAGGCAGTTTCAGAGAGATATTTTATAGGATTCATTACGGAGAATGTATATGCCATTATGAAATTATTCCACCATCGCGTTTCGATTTTCGGACTACCGAATATTCGCAATAAACATTTCAATTCTTCCATCATAATGCCCAGATATGGAACTCGCTGACGTTAGACGTTTTCAACTTTGGGATTTTAATCTCTAAAAAACAGAAACACAGCAAAAAGAAGACGTCGTATAAATCATATCAAAAACTATCATCATGTCAGACCAAGCTACCAATCTCCAATAAGAATAATTAGTGATATACGTCACACATACCTGATGTGGTTAGTAATAATCGCTAAGGTATTTTAAAATAGGCCAGTAGATTACACAGAAATTATGTAATTGGAGAAGTAATTTGAGTCGTCTAATATTGAAGATGGAATTTAAGGCGAATAAATATTAGACCGCGATATAATGATGCGTGCTTAATTTCAAAATTATCGTAACTTTCCACGAGGTGAAAAAAAGATTTTCAGGGGTATAATTAAAAAAAAGTCCTTTAAGTGAGATTCGGATATAGGCCTAATGAGTGTTTAGAACTATCAGTTGTTTTACTGTTATTCTAAAAGTAATAACATTCAAATATCTACAAATTTCATTTTGGATTGAAGTAAATTAAGTAAATATACAAAAAAACAATCACACAAAATTAAAAAAAAAATCCTATAATAATCCTATAAATATATATAAAACAAAAGTTAACGCAATGCATTCAATCGAAAAAAATTAAATAATAAATTCTTACAAAGTATAACTTGCTAGCGACCCGCTCCGATTTCCCACGGGTGCAATTATTTCTTATGCGTGACCAGTTGGCGTAGTGATTGATATTATATAATATATGATTGATATTATCATGGAAATGAAACAGTCACTATATTTAAGCAGAAATCTGTTTTATGATATTTAACAAGAAAACAATCAAACATCGTATCAAAAGGCAACGTCACAGGGTTAATATTTTGGAGTCCAATGCCGCATTAAGATTGAATTTTTATTGATAGCTCACTTAGATACCTTTACGGACACGTTTTCGTGTAGGATTCAGTTTTTAATCGACTGCTGCGGAGCCCAAAAATGATATTATAAAAGTAAAAGAAAAGTAAAAAATGTCTTTATTATAAATGTACACAGGGTACGTACATTTAAAATACATTTCATATTATTATTTCATCATCATCATATCAGCCACCAGCTCCTCTAGAGCGACCAGTTGGAAGCGGTGTGCATCCAGCGATTTCCCACGACCTTCATCAGGTCGTCTACCCACCTATGAATGTCCAAATTATTATTTAATGTTTATTATTAAGAGGGTTTATTCCACACGGCATTCGATACAAACTTTCAAGGCCAAATTTTTCGAATTAATTGAACCGATTTTAGTGAGACTTTATACTTATAAGAAGGATACATAGATCTAAAAAGTTAGTAGAGAATATTTTCGAAAAAAAAGTAGAACTACTAAATTAGAGCGATTTTAAGTTTTTCATAGTAACAGACAAAAGTGCAATATTCTTTTTAAATTCGATATTTTGAAAATCTGGTACCGTATCGGTAGGTACCGTAATATTGCATTGTCACCGAACGTAAATTTATATGCCAAATTTCGACCATTCCAAATAAAAGCTTGTAAAAAAAATCCAGATAATTTTTTGTCAGTATTTCGAAATATTACTTAAGTAGAAGGAATCATTCTAAATTCGGATCTACCAACTAATTTCCTCAGATCGTGATCTTCGTTCACATCGTTACTTTCCATTAGCGATTTATACGAATAAGGAAATTTATAAAATCGATACACAGTTCCCGAGTTTATTTATCAAACCACCTCGCTGTACCAAATCGAGAGTTCATGGAAATGCTAATTGGATATAGATGTGGTAATCAATCAATCTTAATTAATTTAATATTAAATAACTAGGTATGGTATGTGGAGTAGGTTGCATGTGTGAGTGGCGCCATCGGTTAAGTAATTACACCTACAAGAATTTCAGTACATACATACATACATAGAGTCACGCCTGTTTCCCGTAGAGATAGGCAGAGACCATAGACTTCCAGTTTCAGTCATCATCTGATTTAAGAGCCATGCTCTTGTCGATGGAGATTTTTCCATATCTCTCTGCTCTCCGCTTTCCTCTTGACCTCCTGATACGACACGACGTTCAACTTCTCTTAGTTTCAGTAAAATAACGATTTTTTCATCTACTATACCCAAATCTATAATTATTAATAAAACTTCAGAAAAAAAAACAACCGACTTCAGCCACGACAAAGTAAAACATAATAAGTATTTATTTACAAAAAAAATGTATTAATGTAGTATATCAACCATCTGGTATCCACAAAACAAGCCTATAGTTGCTTGCTGGGGAACTAGATGGCGCTGTGTGTATGTCTAAGGATATTCATTTTTTATCTTTCCAAGGCGACGTCAATAAATGCTGATATTTATTCGATAGTACTTATTGTTTATTGTTGAACTTAGCATTTACTGCAACTAAATAACATATTAAATATATTAAAAAAAATATTTTATAATATTATAAGATTTTATATGGGTTATCAGATTTAATAGTATTATATATTTACACTATTGTTTTCGAAGTGTTATGTATAATAAAATCAGACCGTGAACATCCTATAACGCAGGGATATTGCTTGCGGACAGAGACTGGACATACATAAACATATAACGCCAGCAAACACATAACACCCGTGGTTTTTCGTCGGGGGTTAAAAACAGTGCACAACACTACAACTCCACTCCAAGAACCAGGTCTTATGTTTCGTGATTTCCTTCTCGTTTGTATCTTTCCTTAAGTGTTTCTTCCACAATCACCATATCTCTGCTCTAATAAACTATGTCCATAACTGGGGGGCCTGGTGACCTGTAACTCTGGTTCTTCCTTTTCGGGCACCAGTCTTCCCACAAATGAGTTCTATGTAATTACCTAATCCTAAAATCACTTTGTAAAGCGTCATTTGTGGTGAGAAAATAAACGATTTTTATTATTATATAGGCTCGTTGTATATCGATGAGGCCGTAGTACACCACGCTGGTAATGCGGGTTTGGAGGCTTCACATGCCGTTGAAATTTTATTTCTCAGGCATGCAGGTTTCCTCACGAGGTTTTCCTTCACCGTTTAGGAGCAGTCGGATCAATGCACATAAGTAATTAAATTAAATTTAAAAACTCATTAGTACATGGTCTGCCTGGGAATCGAACCCGGACCTCCCAAATTGGGAGACCGCGTCTTTACCGCTGAGCCACCGACGCCGCATAATATCCCAATATAAAATAGATAAAATGTTAGCCACATATACACCACCTACCACCTACCACCACAACAACACCTATTCTTAAGCTCTTGCAGTGCGCTACAATGTATTTAAAGACTGTACGTTAGTATGTTATTAATGCTATGTAAAGCGTTGTGGCACACAATAAATTTAATAATTGAAAAAAACCTTACCTTCCTGGGAAACCCCATTTTGGTTACGCAGTCCTGTAAATGTTTATGCGTTCCAGACTGTACATCAACAATATTTATCTACTTGAAGTATATTTGCCATAGATCTGCTACAGCCACGACTATTTACAGACTATATTAGCCCTTAATACAACAGTACCAAAGCACGACGCAAACAGCTACAAAATCGAGCTTTGGCCAAAGTGTATAAATGCATTAAGCTGAAGTTAGTAAATCGTAGTTAAACTCAGACCTGCATTAGCGGTATTTGCTAGCCGTAGTCGAAATGTTTCCACACACAATTATGTAGACAACGTGTATTCGGATTAAGGGGATTAATTCAGAAATCGGATCAAGGGATATGTTATGTAACTTCCGTAGTTGGAATACTTGGGTGGATTTTACAAGCGACAAGTCCGACAAACGACAATTGACCCATAAACATCGGCAGAAATATGTTTATGCGACATAACTTTTGTCTGACGCGACATATGAATGAGATGTCGTTGGACCGAAGTATGTCTGTGTGACTGAATGTTTGTCTAACACGACAAATTGAACGGGATGAATTTTTGCGACGAAATAGGACAGTTGTCGTGTCGGACAGACAGAATGTTGTCCAACACGACAGCTGAACGACATAACGTTGGACCAAAGTATGGTTGCCCAAGAAAATGATTGGCCGACACGTTAGATAATAGATAATAGACATAACGTAGATGCGATGTATCTGTACATATAATAAAATGGTAAATTATTTGTTTGGTATCATGTAGGAGCTTTCACAGATATATTTAAATAAGTTCGGATTACATTTGGCTACATTAAAAAAAAAAAAAAATAACACCGAAATTTTACCGTTAGAATTTTAAATTGACCCTTAAGACTATGATCACATCGAAATACACCAAAAAAACTGTGTTACAGTTAATGATCTTCGAAATATCTTAACCCATTGTTCATCAAACATGGTAAACTTGTCTCTTCGTCTAGTTTTTAATATAAAAAAAGGATCCGTCATATCAGAATCCGCATTACTGAGATACGTCCGGATGAAGATTGGAAACACACACACAATGCCATCAAATACATAACAACACAGATTTGTAGAAAATCCACCTCCCGGAATCGTCCCCGCTAACAACAACGGTACAACAGAACCTTAACCGATGGAAACGATCGCGAAGACCGAAGCTGCCGCAGACGATTCTGCAGAGTTGCCCGGTCCCAATCTCCAGTGCAAACCGCCCCCGCCTCCGACAAGGATGAAGAAGACCTTCTTCGTGACCAGTCGGAAAGCAAGGAGGAATGAACGCAGGAGATAGGCACTTTGGATATCGGTGAGGGGGAAGGGGAGAAGGGGGTATCGGCGGGAGATGATGACTCCGAAAGCGCTACTGACTGAGAAGGGCTCCCTGTTGTAACGTCCTTCAGGCCAACCTCCACCACAGTGAAACCGCAATGGCTCAAATCTGGAAGTGGTTGGAGGTAAACAACACAGCCATAGTACTGATCCAGGAGCCATGGGGTAGGTAAAGGCACTATCTGCGGACTCCGAAACATAGGAGGTAAGCTGATAGTTCAAACAGGACCGGAAAATCCCCGGGACTTCATTTATATCACCCGAAATATACAAGCGCAACCTCTAACAAGTTTCTGTTCCAGAGACCTGTGTGCTATCAAGGTGCAGGGGGCGCTAGACACCAGCCTGCCAGGGATGGTTACAGCGTCTATGTACATGCCAGAGGCTGAGCACCCGCCACCACACGGCATGACAAGGCTGGTCAACTACTGCGAAGGAGCTGGGCTGCAACTCATTGTGGCTACAGACTCGAACGCATACCTCACCCCCTGGGGAATGAAGACAGGTAATGACAGAGGTAAACTCCTTGTTGAATACCTTGCTACAACGGACCTAAATATACTAAACACAGGCTGTAAACCTACATTCGTGAACAAACGAAGCAGAACAATAATTGATTTAACGTTATTTGCTAATAACTCATCATCACCATATCAGCCGAAAGACGTCCACTGATGGACAAAGGCGTATGAATAATTATTACTTATTATTATTCTTATGATATTGGCACGAGAAGAGCTCTAAGTGTATTTTGCATAGCAAGCGACACATCACGCGACGCGTTACACATGTTCAGCCGCGTATTTGAACGTTCAGACAACAACACGCACCAAGTCACGGCCATATAATATTTACTACTGTTTATCAAGTATCGTATGTTCATTTGCTTACAAGCGTTTTATTGCACAACTATTAAAATTTCATTGTAATAATATTTCTATGTATTAAAATGCTTAGGTATTCCTAAATATTAGCCCTGGTAGTCATATGATTCCTTGAGAGAATTATATGGGTTTCTTACTTCAATTATGCACCCAAGTGTCGTTGTTCCATTTAGATTACAAAGTTCATTAGAAACGCTAATGATACGATTACTAGGAGATTTGTGTGTATTACATACATGTGGTAGGTTTATGCAGTGGACTATTGGGTAATGTAGATTATCTGTCAAAATCTTTGAAATAAAATCCAGCAAGTCAGTGTCAGGAGGTCTACTTTCTAAGGAAAATAGCTTCGGACGGCCGTAACTTCTGACTTTTTCTTTTGCTAAAAATCCTTTGTTTACAGACATTCCTTGTGTCCCATACTAACTTGTGATATCCAACTATAACAACAAAAGTAAAATAATGTCGATTGGTTTATAATTGACACAGCAAACTGTAAAAGAAAAAGCCCGAAGTTACGGCCAACACAAGCTATTTTCGTTAGAGGGTAGACCTCTAGGTCACGTGCAAAGTTGGTTTCAGTATTTGCCCGTTACAATTTGCGGACTTAGAAGAGGGCTTTATAAATAATTTTCAAAGGAAAGTACATTTTATAAGTTTTTTGATAATTACCAGTAGATATGATTGATAACTTTTACTCATTAGCTTGTAAAGCCTACTTAGCTGTGATAGTTCTATTTATACTACTGCTGTGAATTTTTCACGTATCCAAAACTTTTTTTTTATGGATTCGGCGTGGTTAATACGTAGACCCATGTCAAATTACAACTTTCTAGTACTAAGAGCGGTAGCTCAGTGGAGGAGATACAGTCTCCCAATTTGGAAGGTCCAAGTTCGATTCCCAGGCAGGCCACGTATCAATGAGTTTTTAAATTTCATTACTTATTTGCATTTATCCGACTACTCTTAAACGGCGAAAGAGAAAATAGTGAGGAAATCTACATGCTTGAGAAATAAAAAAAAAATCGAGGGCCAGCGTGGCGGACTATGGCTCATGATCAAATGACGGAAGGTCTATATCCCTGCAATGGAATGTTTACGGACTAATGATGATGATGAGTATTAAGAGCATCTGAGCTAAGCCGCGGACATGCAGATAGATGGACATGGCGAAACTGTTCTGTGGGCTACGAAACCCTAAAATGGTCTTTATCATAACTTTTTACGTACTATAGAGAGATCGAACCCAAAAACAGAATTTTGCCAGAAGATAAACATGTTTCACCTTTGATGGATGACGGACATGATAAATATAATTATCTCTCCGATTTTCACACCTAAACAGCCGAATCGATCATATTGAAACATAGCAGGTAGTAGCCTGGGACTCAGAGACGAACATAGGTTAGTTTTCATCATGAAAAAATCGGCTATAAAATAAATTCCGTACACAGAAATTCAACCTGCAATAGCAGCTATATTTTTCGGTGAAACAGTTGTCGGTGAGACCGTGCAGGCGTAGACAAAGTTGCCCACGTTCAAAGATATATTGGCGGCGCGTTTCTGCACCAGAACTCACGGCTCGGATATCGCATTTGCGTCGGCACTGTCGAAACTGCCAAATTGCATATCGATATGGATATAGGTTAGAACGATGTAGGGAGCTGCTGGAATGGATAGATTAAGAGTTTATTTATACTCTGATAGTGTTGAATATGCCAATCGCCGAATCTAAAAAGTGCGCGACGTTTTCTCGTACAAAAATACCTCTGTGCTTAAAGATGTAAGTCTTCAATCAATGTGTGGTTACCAGTCATGGCATATGGCACTGAAACGTGGTCTCTCACCCAAGGGCACCGAGCTGTGGAGAGGGCGATACTCTGCGTTTCACTAAGTGATCGATTCAGGAATAAAAAAAGCCGTAGGCAAACGACGGTCACTGACATAGCCCAGAGGATTAACAAGTTGAAGTGGCGGTGGGCAGGGCACATAGCTCGAAGAACTGATGGCCGGTGGGGCATTAAGTTCTCGAGTGGAGACCACCGGCAAGTGTAGCGTAGGACGTCCATTCACAAAGTGGACACACGACCTGATAAAGGTCGTGGAAAATAGCACGATGCAGGCCGCTTCCAACCGGTTACTCTGGGATGTTCAATAGTGGACGTACTGTGGAGTGATGAGTGCAGTGAGTTTTCCTCGTATTTTTTTTTTATTTGAGAGGGCGGCAAACGAGCATGCGGGTCACGTGGTGGAAAGCAATCATCGCCGCCCATGGACACCCGCAACACCAAAAGGGTCACAGATGCGTTGCCGGCCTTTGAGGAAGGTGTAGGCTCATTTCTTGAAGGTTTCAATGTCGTACTCGTTCATTTAGCATAACAAGTACCTGATTTTGCGTTTTTTTTTTATCTTTTGTATAATGACTTCACCGAATTAGATATTTTTAGGTCTGCAGGTTCGAGTCTCAATACATACGAGTATATGCGTGAATTTTGAGTCTACTTCTATATTTATTGCTGTTTGCGCTCTATTATTACTTACTTGTAGTTTACAGATATTGACATCCTTACATGAGCCAGCTTGGAATGGAAGCCTATCATAGCTTTCCAAAGCATTCGATTAGAAACGTCCTGTATCCAGCAATTAGGTCATCCGTTTGCCTAATTGTCGGAGCAACTCCTGAAGGGAGTGCCCATGAACTGCGAGTAGGCACAATTCTAAAGTAGGCACGTGAATTTAGAAAATGATTTTCGGTCCTACGCTGTTTAATTTCACCTGGTGTGCATATGGGTGGTGGCTTACTTGGATTTAGCTGGCCGGTGCTGGGCTGGCTGGAGAGTCCTCCGCTGGTCTTCCTGGGGGGCGCCCCACGCCTTAATACAGCGTAACACCTCCAGACCTCAGTCTGTTTACGTCCCGCAAAGTATGGTTTCCCAAGGAAACTTAATAAGCCCGCGCGCACAAGAGTGCCAGTAAAATTACCCAGTTGAGTCCACGCGAAAAAATCCTAAGAGTAAACTGACTGCCTTTTCTTTTTAATTAAGCGGGGTTGCCACCGAAAAATTACTTGGCCTAGATTCACGCAATTGGCGCGAACACTCATAGATTTTCAGAGCGACCTTCAGCCTGCCTACTAGCATACTTCCGGCGACTTCCCGCGACCTCCATTCATTAGGTCGTCCGTCTCACGCTGTGCTTGCCGATGCTTGGTTTTAATTCTAGAAGTTTTATGCCCAAAGCCTATCTATCAGTCTTACGTTTTATGTGCTCTGTTAATGCCATTTCAAAACATCCTCTCTTAACTCATTATTTGACCTTTAGTTTCTTATAAGGTCCAAAGTCATATACCAGGCATCTTGACCTGCCACCAAGCAGCAGTAATTCACGCATGCTATTAGGGATAACGATAGACAGCTATGCTACTGCAGCATTTCCATTTATCTATAGCCTATTCCAGATATGTTCAGTATCCACAATCATAGGTTGGGCTTGGCGCACGGCTGCGAGTTGCCGGTTGCGAATGAGTTTGCCTCCGGTTTTATTAATTTTTCAATGCCTGCAACGAGGTTATCGCAGATACCTGCCTGCTGTATCAGTATTCCAGATCCTACTTTCACTGCTTTCAAAAATTATTCCAGATGATGAACAAGCTCCTATCCAAATCCTGTATAAGGTTTATCAAAGATCAAGTATTTGTTGCACCCAAACTTGATTCTCTCTGTTCCAGCATAATACGGCAAGATTCCACTGATATTTCTTATTGTATTCGTAAAATGACCAATCAATAAAACTGACCAATACAATGAGTATCTACTTATTACACAGACATACACCTACACATTCCCTTGCGATCACACATGTTCACACGCACTCAGAATTTAGAAAATAGACTCCAAGAGGCCGGACGGCATGCCGCTGTCTTGGCCAGCGAATACACATGGTCATACAATGGACAATGCTGCCAGCGTCCTCTGCATTTTGCTCCACTCAGACAGGTTGGGGTTTATTTTTTATATTATTGTTTTTTTTTTAAGTTTTATTTACCTAAGTTGACTAGTAAATCAAGTTACACGTGACAAAACACAAACATCATCTTGTGGCCTAAAAGTTTAGATGAAAACTAAATTGCAATGAAACAATTGGAGAGTTGTTAGTAGGGAAATGGCAAATAAAAATGCGAAAAGACACTCTGCCGTGACAGTTTGAACGAATTCGGTGTTCGATGAAGCTCGATGCACAATGGCCGAATCACGAGAACCCGGAAATGCCACTGACTGTACAAAAAAATGAACTGCGAACTCGATTCTACTCGATGGCCTGACTTATACATACGTAGCTAGAAACGAATGGATTTTTTTGCTTAAAACACGTAGGCACGAGTACCACTGAAGGTCCGCCTTATTTCTTTTGAACCTTCTTACTTAAGTAAGTAAGTACTTACTTAATTAAGTAATTAAGAAGTGGTAGGAACAACTTTATTGGTGGTATAAGAACATTTCATGGAAGTAATGAAAAGTTAAAAGATGTTTACGAATGAAATAATATATACTTCGGACACTTACACCAAGCATCTAGTCCCAAACTAAGCAAAACTTGTTCTATGGATACCAGATAACGGATAAACATTAGCATCATCTCATGCAGTCCCTAAACATCCCACTGCAGGGATATAGGCCTTTCCTCGTATAATGAGGGAGTATGGGCCTTGGTCCACCACGCGGGCCAATGCAACTTGGGGACTTCAGCCTTAGAATTTTTATTTCTCAGGCACGCAGGTTTCCTCGCGATGTTTTCCTTCACCGTTTAAGAGCAGTCGGATAAATGCACATAAATAATTAAATTGACGCTCTTATGGATAAACATACCTACATAAATATAAATAATTTTATTTATTAATTATTGAATTATAAGAAGACTCAAGGTCACGCAACGAGCTATAGAGAGGGTAATGCTCGGCGTTACGCTTCTAGATCGAATCAGAAATGAACAAATCCGTAGATGAATGAAAGTCACCGACATAGCCCAGCGGATTAGTAAGTTGAAGTGGTAGTGGGCAGGGCACATAGCTCGAATAACTGATGGCCGGTGGGCCACTAAAGTTCTCGAGTGGAGACCACGCACCGGCAATTGCAGCGTAGGACGTCCACTCACAAAGTGGACACACGACCTGATAAAGGTCGTGGAAAATAGCTCGATGCAGGCCGCATCCAACAGGTTACTCTGGAATTCTATGGGATGTTCAACAGTGGACGTCCTCTGGCTGATATGATAATGATGTGTCGAACATGATGGTGAACATACGACATGATAAAGTTTGCGGGAAATGGCTGGATGCAGGCCACCACCATCTTATCTAAATCTGCCGCCAAGCAGCAAGGTTATAGCGTTGTGTTCCGGTTGTCAGAGATAACATAGCCAGTCACTCAAATGTGTTGGGGTTTCTGGGTCAGTACGCTTCCACCTTCGACCTCATCTTCACTTAACATCAGGTGATGTCATCATCATCTTCACTTAACACGATCCTGCCTTCGAAACCTTCGAATAAAGCTACAAACTCATAATACTCCTATCTGCGTCGAGGATTTAAAAAAATACCCGACCATTAAACATTTATCAACCAGTAGCTGCAACATTCTAAAGACGTCCTTTGTTTCAGGGAGCGCCCGTTTCACTTTTGCACAAACATTTTTTATGCAAATTGCTGGTTAAAGACCCGAAATGGTTGGCGAATGTAATTTTAAAATACGTGGATTGTGTTTGACAAACAAGGAAAGGGTTTCCTTTGTTTACATTTGTAAGAGGTGTAAAGATCTTTGGGTAAATACCTACTGTTTGCTATTAACCGTTTTAATAACAATGGTTATGTTCCGAGGTAGTTCCTTTTGTATGACTCAATATAAGAGGATAACATTCGAATGACATTGGACATTGTCACTGTTGTATTGCGTGGAAATGAAAGAGATGCAGTGAGCTTTATTCCTGATCACTTCAACAGCCTTACGAGTCCAAAACTAAAGCGCAGCCTCCTTATTAGAATAGAGTATGGGACTTAGGGTGGGAATATACGTAGAATAGAATAGAATAGAATAGAAAACGTTTAAATGACACTCTGGACGACACATTAGCTATACAAAAAATGGAAAAAATAATAATAATAACATACTTAATACACAGCAAAAAATGATATTATAAGATAAACTCGATCTCAATCCTAAGATCGATTAGAAATCGGTGTCGGGAAGTGGTGCCAAAAGGAGACCTTTTTGGCACCACTTCACGACACCGATTTCTAACGCAAGATAGTGTTTCCGATTGTCTGATCAGCCCCTAGATTATGTAACTTCATCGGTATCGTCATCGATTACGTTGTCCAATGAGAAGCCGTCATATTGCCGAGTGAGCAATGAATCAACTAATCACAAGTTAGAACGTAACCGATGACGATAACGATGAAATTATGTAATAGAGCCCCAGGCTATCTGATCGTATTCACTCGGAACACGTCCGATTTTTTTGTGAGACTTTTCAGAACTCAGTCGTTCGCGAGCTATTATTCCGAGAGCTTGCATGTGGAGCATAGACAATAAATGGACGATGAATTACTGTTAATCATTGCATTTACATATTGCAAAAAACATTGATAATTGAAAATATTTGCTCGTATTGACGCGACAGAAGAGAAACCGGTAATAAAATCGTAGCCACCTCGCCGCTGTTTTCAACGAGTATGTCCGATCCGACTAACTGATCTGACGTGTACATTGAATGTTCTAACAAAATAATGACTCCAACGCCTTTCGATAGTCGGATCAGACTATCGGATCCGACGATCTGATGCAAAATTCTGACATAATATTCCCAGCCTAAATGGGACTTAATCGGACAGTCAATGTTTTCAAACAGCTCCATCACTCCCGATTGCCTTCAGTTGAAGGTAGCGCTAACTTTATGTAGTCGCGAAGTATAGTAATAAACTGCTAATTGAAATAAAAATCCAACATTTCCTTACGATGATGATGAAAAAAGTATAATACAATTTTGACAACACGAGAAAACAAAAGAACATAATTAAGAAACAAGAACTATTAATTGTTCTAAAAAGATTAATGTTTCCAACATATTGCAGCCAATTGAAGACAACCAAGATATACTATATTAATTCTGTGATCGGGATGAAATTGAATAGGGAATGCGACTGTACCACGAGATCGACGCTCCGCATGACTCTCGAGAAATATACAAGAATATAATTTATAAAATATAAATATAAAATGAAATTTAACCGCAAAAAATTGGCAAAACAACAAACTTGAGTAAGGTTCTATTCTCTATATCCGGAATGCGTTATCAGATCTACATCAGATTTATGTGGAACCAGTGGAAAAGAAAATAAAATCTATTTTTTGATTATTTTTGAATATTTTGTTTAATTGTAAAAATATTATTCTGGTGATATTGTGCGATTAACACTCGTGTCCCAAAGTTTCCGTACCTATACATAATATCTCCTTTGACAAACTTTTTAAACTAACTAATATATCTATTTTAATATAATAATTTTAGAATTAGAATTATATATAATATAATTCTAATTCTAAAAATAAAGAACTAAATAAAAAAGTGATTGAGGTCAAGTACCAACCCGTTATGCATAAAAACAAAAAAAAACTATTTATTAAATTACCGCAAAATTAAGTTTTATGAATTCATACGTTGGACACTTTATATAGAAATTTATAAAAGCAAATGCTGTAAAACAGGCGGAAATTTTCGCGCAACTAAAATTCGTGTTTTTTACAAATATATGTTCCGTGTTCTATTTTTTATAAAAGCATTGCATACTCGAAGAACGACAAGGTAATTAACATAAAGATTCTTGTCCGTTGTACTTGTCAAAATCATAATAACTAGTTGTTTTTGATTTTATCTTCTCGATATTTGCTCGTGCATGCCCGGACATTAGGATTTAAATCCGGACTTTCTCCGGCTTTTTAATTTGTCCGGATTTTTACTCACAAATTTTTAATAAAATGTTTATTTTACGCATGAACTTAATTAACAATGAATATTCAGTATTAAATTAATCTTCAATGTAATAAAAATTAAATTGCATGCAACAAATATTTTCAATTTTGTGACTAAACGTTTAATAAAAAATTGAAATTCCCGGTTTATCCGGCCTTTTCGAATGTCAAAATGGTAATGCTATGCTGGGGTATATAATATACTTACAAAATATGTAAGTCGTATTATGCTTTTGCCTAGTGAACAACGAAGACGTTTTAAGGTCACAGATGTGGACGCAACTGATTTATTACAATAGAAATTTATGAAGGTGCAATAATAAATGAAATAGATTAATGTGTCACCTGCTTGCCTTGTTTGTTGTTATGTTTTTTTTTTTTTTCTTTTTTATATGAGAGAGCGGCAAACGAGCATGCGGGTCACCTGATGGAAAGTAATCACCGCCGCCCATGGACACCCGCAACACCAAAAGTGTCACAGATGCGTTGCCGGCCTTTGAGGAAGGTATAGGCTCGTTTCTTGAAGGTTCCAATGTCGTACTCGTACGTAATGTTTGTTAGAGTTTGTTCTCAGGGTTTTAAAAAATAGTCAATTAAAAATGCATTGATCCAACTGCCAGTGTTATTATATACTAACTTGAATTTGGTATTCCGTCTTTGGACATACAACGCCATATAGTGTGGATCAATTTATTTTTGTGCAAGAGAGAGTAGCAGCAAAGCCAGTGAACTATGTTTTATTGATAGAAATATCCAACACTTATTTAAAAATTAAGGAAGAAATCGACTTGTTTTTTTATAAATAACAAAGGTTATTTTTAATGACTAACCTGTTTTGAAGCAGTTTGAAAAGTTGTCACACAAGATGATTGGAATGTTGTTTTGAACATTATTGTAGGTATTCACTGAATGCAATAATATTATTTATCATAGACAAAAAAACAGCAGATATTGTGATCTAATTATGGCTTTGAGTGGAATATTAATTCTGTGACATTAATAAGAACCAAAGTTTTTCGAACTCTACAATAAAAAAAAATCGATTTAGTTTATGTGTAGTTGCCGATACAAATGTAGGTATTATAGTGCGAACGACGAACACAGGGTTACCATACAACGAGAAATTCCCTGACATGTCAGAAACTTCAGACCTTTGTCAGAAAATCAGACGAAAATTAAATGTCAGAAATTTTTGAAAAAAGGGAAGAATACACAGAACACTTTATGCCTATTGCCTGATGTCTTGTAGTCATACACAAAGCGACCAATCCGCACTGGGCCCGTACGGCCCATACTCTCTCTAATTGAGAATAGGTACATAATTGTTCAATCAAGAAACTGTCGGAAAATGAACATTACTAGAATTTTTTTAAGTGAAAATTTAATTAAATAAATTAAACAATATAAAAAAAACTGTGATATCTAACAACTACTACGCTGTTATTATAGAAAAAAAAAATTAAAGAAAAAAATTGAATCATATTGAATAATTGTTATTTAAGATCTGGCTGTGTTTTTCACAAAATAGTCTGTCTAATGCACCCGCTAGATGTGGCTGAACGCGCTATAGACTCACTCTGAAAAAATTATAAGTACCTACCTATAAAGTGTTTGGTAACTTGTCCAATAAACCGGGTTCAAAACTAACGGTAGTTTTATTCCACCGTTAAATCGAATTCCAGGATAATTCGGTGACTAATTGAAAATCATCGGTATTTTTGCGAGGTTATTTCATTTTCGGTACTGGTAACCCCGCATAATAAGGCACAAGCTAGATGAGGAAAGTCAAATACGCTTAGTGGTAAACACTGAAAGGCTCAACTTTATTCATTAGTTATATGTGTAGTGGGTGGAAAGTTTGTATTGTTTCAAATGGGATCGGGACCAGTTAGGAATGCTTATTGGGCCCTTTCGGGGATTAGCATTCTGCATGCGCTGTCTGGGTTAGCTTGACTTAGGACATTCATTATTTTATTAACGGACTTTCAAAAAGGGACAACATTAGGCTGTTTTTTTTTATGCTCAAAGGGTTAGCACTTGACCTCAATCACAACTGATATTAAGTGAAGATGAGGCCGAAGGTGGCCGCATACTGACCCGGAAACGGCTATCTTATCTCATGACATCCGGAACACAACAGTGCTATTAGCATTGTTGATTTCTCGCCAGACTTAGATAAGTTAAGGTATAGCCAGACATTTCACCAACCAAAACGAGTACTAATCATGTACTCTGCTGGGGATCGAACCCGCGAGCTCCGATTCGTAAACCCTATCTTGTTTTCATTGAGTCAGCCATATCGCTGACTTGTATAAAAATATTTAAATAAATACTCTTTAGTTTGAAATTGTGGTTCTACATTTCGTGAAGATCAGATGCACTCTGAAGATACAGAACGATACACTGAAGTCGGTTATTGTGGCGATTTTAGCTATTCAATATTATTACATTCGGTGTAACCAAGTAGCTAACTAAGAAACGTCCGTGGACTTCTTAGATATTAGTTTCTTAGCTTATAGCCTAATAGGCTAGATCGTACAATTCTATAAAGTACTATTGTTTTTTATATATATATATATATAAGAGGGTGGCAAACGAGCATGCGGGTCACCTGATGGAAAGCAATCACCGCCGCCCATGGACACCCGCAACACCAAAAGGGTCACAGATGCGTTGCCTGCATTTTGTACTTTATTAAAAAAAATTGCAGGTGGGTGTGTGGTTTCGGCAATTAAATAGAATAGATCTATATACCGCCTGTTCGGGTGGGTATCGTAAAAGGCGACTAAGGGTCTTCCCACCAAAAAAAAATCTATAGATTTGCATGTTTTAACAGCAATGGTCTCACCCCCTGTCACGTGTGCTAATCTGTATATAATTGAAGCTTTAAACTTTTAATGATTGGAATATCCTTTTGGGATGAAGGTTACGAGCCTCAGAAAGTCACGATTTTATGAAAAAAATAATGAAAATGAAAAGTTCTTTATTTCATAGGACTTATGTATCACTTGAAATCGTTACGTATTTTAGTGTATATTTATAACCCTAATGTAGTCTATGTATCCTTAGAAATGAAATACTCAACGTTTCTATGGAGAAAAATTCTCAATATTTCACGCATCGGCCATCTTTCTATCCCAACCGGCATAGAAAATTTCTTCGGAGAATGAAAAACTTATCGAATGTATAATGTTGTATCTAGGAATTCTTTCGTTCAAGCATAGAGGAATAACACTACCCGAATAGAGGGTCAGCCCCTAACAAAGTAAAAATAGTTCAGAAATAATTTCAATAGATGGCAACGTGTATGCCGTTTTAGAAGCAAAGTTCTTTTAAATAAATTTTTTAACTTTCCATTAACTTTACATAATAGTGTTAATACAATTTACAACTATGGATGTTTTTTACATCGTTTACACATAATAACGTAATTAATTTCGGCAATAATTTTATTGTAATTCAAAAGTGATATTTTTCGTGTAAACGCCATCTAGTTTAAATAAGTACATGTAACAATTTTAGTTGCAAGGTGTACGAGTAGATGGCGCTATCAAATGACACCTTTGAATATAGATATACGTTGATTAGGATGTTTGTGCACTAAACAATTCTTCTTTTTTTTCCATTTAATTTCTTGTATCGATTTAAACCTTTCGTGACCAACTCATGACTATTTAGTTCTGTAGTGTTGTATTACAAGCAACAATGGTGTCGATTCGGATGTACACCAACGAAACTAAAACCAGTTTTAGAGTGGTGCCGTCGCATCGTACTGTTCCAGGGAGAAAGAGACAGTACTACTTTAAAACTAGTTTTAGTTTAGTCGGTGTATATCCGAATCGACACCAATGAGTGGTTTATTCTACCTCGAATTAAATAATCTCTCAAACTTTCGGAACGAAATGAATTGAATCAACTCAAACCCACCTTCGTGCAAATAGAGATAAGATGACCCTATCAGTTTGAGCTTCACTATGTTGAAAGGTGAATCGGAGGCATCAAGAGAGTGCATTACATCTTCCTGCTGCCTTTTTAGAGAAAATATTCAGGTCACCTGACATGAGTAAAGGACAAGAGTGACTAAACAATGCATATAGTGAACCAATATTGTTACTAAATGTTAAAAGAAATAATTTGGTCATAATCATAATATTTTATTACACTAAACCTGTAGCGACTTGGAGAACGAAAAAGTTCTTCTTATCACCGTGTATATACCTGCAGTTATGGAATTCAAACTTGTAATCTGGGGGCACAGCAGTGCTCCCGCCAAGTTGAGCGAAAAGGGCACGGCCGTACTATATCCTTTTCTCGAAGCCACTCAGGGCTCTTTTGACCCCTCTGTAACTTCCTTTTGGGTAAAGCTAGAGGCCTGAATTTTCAATGGTGAAAAGAAGATACTGCAACAAGCTACAACCTTAAACTACATGCCATTCCTACGTCTAGTTTACGAGCTATAGCCAATTGAAGTTAAGCAATTTTGTAAGTGGCACACTCACCGATCATCAAAAAGATCTAGTACTTCCACTATACCTAGAGAGCTGAAATTTCGCACAGATGTAGGGTTTAGTACCCATATTAAGGGAAAACTTCAAAACTAGGATCGTTGAAGACCTGGAGTACCCGATGGCTCAGCATGAGAGATGTGCTGTCTTTGCAGAAAATACACAAATCACCATGATGAGTTTTAGTTGTTGATTATATCAATGCACTTTTGTGGAACTATTGAGCTGATCTGATGATGGAGCCGGAAGGTGGCCATAAGAACTCTGTGATAAAACAATGCAAACCCATCGAGTTTAGGCTTGTTCGACGCGACTTGAGAAGTACTCTGGTTCTATATAGTTTATACTTTGTTCTTCTAATGTGGTGATACAGTGTGTGTGGCGACACTTATATATAAACAAACAAATAAACACTGAGCAATAAAGTGTACGACACGTGTGCGCAACAATATTACAATAACATAAGCTGGGAGTACCTACACGTGGTGAAGGCGGTAACAGTTTATTAACTGGCTAAAACTCCCATAATATAATGTCAATAAATGCCTTCGGGCTTATGTTCTTATTGTTGTCTTATTGAATAGTATCTAGCACGGTAGCCGACCCGGTAATGCAGGGGAGCAGCCATCATCAACTTCAAGTGTACTTTTTCATCATTTGATAGTGTATAGTGTTATTTCTGTAGTCTTTGTGTAACTACTAGCACTGTAAAAATGAATACTTCAATAGAACCAGAAATATTGTACATAAATGACCATCCTAAAGGAGATAGGGAATGGGCTTTAAGAAAATCCGTACCTACCTGACGTCCAAGAAATACGACCAGAAAAAAAAGAGGAGGACTACCTACAAAAAGAAATGAGATCCCATCAAAAACATAAAATGTACAAAAATGCCAAGTCTGACATCGCAATACTTCTGCCGAAAAAAGTTATGAGATCTCACGTCAAGGCAAGTCAGTTATTTTAATAAGCATGTCACTGTAGATGTGGCTAACGTAAATAATTAGGAATCAAATTACGATAAAGTTGTGAATTAAGTTCTTCCATGCTTACTAAAATAACTGACTTGCCTTGACGTGAGATCTCATAACTTTTTTCGGCAGAATTATTGCGATGTGAGACTTGGCATTTTTGTACATTTTATGTTTTTGATGGGATAAATATGACCATTCTTGTTATCAATGGTGCAGACACAGAGTACGTTTTCCAACCACCGAAAGAGCTCTTATACTCACAGTGTCACGTAGTTGCTCTGGCAACGTGAAAAATAACGGCACTGTCAATTTTATCTCTGTACAATAAATGATCGGTATTTTAGGCTTGTCTTAAATTGTGTTTCTTTACTGGATTTCTGACATCTGGCAACCGTAAAAATGGAAATTTGGAAACGCAAACGTACCCAGTACAGGAGAGAGTTCACCAGTCTCGTCGATAAAACAGAAAATGCCATTTTCGTTCGAGCATTTCTGTGCTTCATACCTACCATAGAATGTACCTAGTATTTTATGTTTTTAAGTAGAATATTTTGACTATTGATCTATGTATGTACCTATGTGTATGTAAATATATGAAATGTATTCACGTAGTTTGTATCTGCATCCCTATTTAATACCGCACAACCCACCTATTTCAAATGTACTGTCCTTATACCCAAAGGTTGCCTGGAAGAGATCGCTTTTAGTGATAAGGTCGTCAAATTGTACATTCTATTCTTACCACTTTTCTGAAACTTATGGCGTAGAGGCGCCAATAAGGGTTTCGACTCTAAATGAAAATCTCAGGGCACTGTTCATAAGTTTATTGGGCAAAACGTTAGAGAATGGGCACGTAAGCCAGTTATTCTTTAGTTTAGAGGTAGGTAATCCGCGAGCTCGTAGTGCGAGTGTAGTGTGATACGAGCGTGCAGCGTGCGTAGGTGTTCGTCGCGGACTCCCTGTGAGCGGGCGAGAAGGCCGGCTATTGGAAATGAGGTGCGAGGTCGCGGGGAAGGGTATGGCGCGATGTCAGCGTATACGCACGAGATCACGCCACACTCACACTAGCATATCGCGCTGGTATGCAACCGCGAGAGGCCCGCTTCGGTAGGACTCGGACAGGCTCGTGTTGCCTGGTGTTCCGGTTTGCTATAAACTGTATTTTCTTATCTGTTGTGCAATAAAGTGTATTTGTATTGTATTATATTGTATTGTACCTACCTACGATAATTTAGTCCTTTTCGATTAACAAAGTTAAGCAAAGTCCACAGATTGTTGAGTTATTGCCATTTTCATGCTGTGCCTGAACATTAACCAGCAAAAAATTATTTGTCAATGATTTACAACTTTCTCAATTGTAAAATTTGACAACAGGGAAACTTAAAAGTTTATAGCACACTCGATTAATTATACAAATAAAAAATAATAACGTACCTACTAGATACCATAATCGAAAAAATACTGACTAGGTCATTCTTTTATTTATTCCAGTTTTTTATCGATTGACTGGTTATTCTTAGTATCTACATTGCTGCTACATTAAATAACTTGCAATTAGGTACCTACATACAAAGTAGATTGACTGAATTAGCATACATTATACAAAGTTTACAATAAATACTTATCCCTACTAAATGCGGTCCGCTTGTTGCACCCGCGCGCCCTGACGACAGGCCCCGATCCCTTTGATTGCGCCGACCGTCAAGGTCATGCGCCAGAGCCGAAAGAAACTAAATAATGTAGATACCTACTTTCTGTCTGCGACAACTAGTCCGAGTGCGTTCGCTCGCACTTGATATTTTTTAGTACCTAATCTGAGGTGTTATGTTACGTGGTGTGTCATGCTCTCGGCTGAACCTTGTCGTTTTTGATTTTTTTACATCGAAATTAAATAAAACACGCATTCGCATCGTTTCAAAATTGATATAACAAATAAATCTTGTCCGACGGTACCCTTAAATTTAATGTTTACGAAAAAAAGATAATACTTTCTGATAGAGACTTCCAATATATCAGGAGTAAAATCACAGTATTAGACGGAAAATAACAATTAGGGTTCATTGGCAATTGCTTTCCACAAAATTTCGACATTCGGACAAAGACGTTCGATGGGTTTGATGCCTGATTAAATCAAAAGTTTTGGAGATTTCTTTGTACCAACAAAATTTTTACCGCTTTCGATTAGCGCAGTTGTTTTGGATCATTGAAGTTAAGCAACGTCTATGGATTGTTGGGCACTATTGCCGTTTTCATGTCCCTTAATTCGGAAGATGTATTTTAATAGTCGTTTTCAATTAGCGAAGTCGTGGTCGATTAGTGAAGTTAAGCAACATCCATGGCCGGTGGCCACTATTTCGATTCTCATCCGAGCGTTCCAGTGGATTCACAGGATGTACTTAGGTTACTTTGTCATTAATCGCACCGACCGATGAGTGACTGACCACTATTTCTATTTTCATGCGAGTGGTCTCCATAATTCGGAGGTTGTACCGTTATTGGATGTAGCGACATCTATGCGGGCCTTCGGTCTATTATTGACAGAGAGATAGCGACATCTAGTTTCTCATATGTAACATAACCTAAGCAACGTGACTAGGGGTCGTGTTAGTTCCATTTCTTGCCACTGTCGCTGTACTCGGGCGACTTAGGACGGCAACAACTTTTATAAGGAGGTTGCCCAGACATGGTTCAAGTAACACGCATACGGTATAAATTCCATTTAATCGACCAGAAACTATTGTACGTAGTATAATACTAAATTATACTTTTCCGGACCTTTCCAACGATGCGGAACATAATAATCGTAATGATACCCACTATTATAAGGAATTGGATAATATACCATGTTGTTATGTAGGTAGGTACCAATTTGTAATATCACTGCCTTGTTAAATCAAGTTAAGCTATGAAAGACGAAGCAAAAGTTGTAATAGTATTTGCGATAACATAATGATGTCTGTTTCTTTTTATGATTGACTGGATTCGCCTTTGACCACAATCTCACCTGATGGAAAGTGACGATGTGGTCGAAGATGAAGCACACGATCCGAGTAAATGCCTATTCACTTCTGCTCTTGAAGATCCCAAGGTTGTAGGATTCAGGAAAGACTGACGCCGGAAAGGAGTTCCATGCCTCGGCTGTTCGGATGATGAATGGAAAATCGAACTGCTTAGTGCTCTTAGTAAGTAGTTCTTAGTTCTTCTGTATGTGAATTAAACGAGTGTTTCGAAAATATAATGGTCCTAGAATGTCAGAATCCCAGAACGCCAAGCTCCCACAATCTCGATCCATGGAACGTCAAATTACCAGTATTGTTCCACTAGGAGCTCATTATGTTACTGTAATAAATATTTAAAAATACTTGTATTGTAAGTACTTGTAAAACTAATATAAATTCGCTGAGTACAAATACAGGGTGAAGTTTGAATCATTGGCTACCTTTCAGATGATAGTTTAGATCAGGGGTCTCCAATTAAAAAATAATTACAAGTAACAGTCGAATTACTAAAGTACTTAAAAATTCTAATGCTTGGACTCTGATCTTCAAACTAGGTCAAACCTGTATCTTGAGGATCAGTTCCTTCCTTATGCACATAGGTAGTAGTAGTACTAATACTGTAATACTCGAATAATAATACATAGACTGTGTCGGTTTTACCATTTATCGAGTCACAATCTGTAGCTTTTTTTTTAATGCACGACAGATTCGTACTTGACCTCAATCACACCTGATGTTAAGTGAAGATGAGGTCGAAGGTGGAAGCGTACTGACCCGGAAACCCCAACACATTTGGGGAACTGGCTGTCTTATCTTTGACAACCGGAACACAACAATGCTATTAACATTGCTTCTTGGCGGCAGATTTAGATACTTTAGGCTTTGATGGATAAAGACGGATAACAATACAATTAACATTTGAATTACATATATGTAGTTAGCCTATACTGATACAGATACCAATACTTATTCTAGGTGAGTCGAACTACTCTTGGGAACATAAATTAAAAATGCTCTGTAGCGGTGTATATTTGAAAGTTTAAGTCGGTAAGTAGGTACCCAGTACCCAGCAGTGTTAACATTATGAAAAGATTGTAGTTGTATGTACTGAAAACTGAAATCTCAGGGGAAATTGCGTTTAGAACAAGCAGTTAAAAATGTAAGCTCTGCCTATTTTAAGTGTACCCTGTGTACCAAGTACCTTGTTAAATTTATACAGAGCTGGCAAGAACCCATATTATTATTTACTATTATTTGATCGCTAACACAATCTATTACTCCTCTCACTATGGGCCTCATAAAAAAGCTCGAGATCACTAAAAAGCTCGGGGTTTTACTACAAGGAAGACAAGAAAAACGCAAGCCACCGACATAGCCCTGCCGATTACTAAATTAAAGTGGCAGTAGAGCTCGAAGACCTGATATTGGGGCAATAAAGTATTTCGAAAATGTAAAACATGTAATCACTAGATCATGTTTAGTTTAATTATTACTCAAAGTTTCACGATTCTACCTAAAATATTAGGTCCTTACCTATGAAATTGGCGTTTTGTATGAAGAATTTAATTAAGACTGTTTTCTCCATACAAACATTTTTAATTTTTTTTTGGGAACGACAAATTTAGCTAAACTTTGTGTGTTTATTATCGGATAACATTAAGTTAAGTATAGGCAGCGATAATTTTTAAAAGTAACCGCTTTATAAAAGTTTCAGCGAATCTAAGAAATGATTATGGGAAGCACATGAAAAGAGCTCTGTATATTTACGTAATTTCAGCCATATACCTATATACTTCCAGACCTCACTTAGCTTAGAACCAGCTTAGTTTTATCATCAATGCTATAAGCATTCACTTTGTATAAATTACGTAATAAACAACAGGACTTATGATGCTGATCATGTGTTACAAATCGTCTCTTATAATGCCCAACGGCAATCTGTTCCTCGAGCTATGCCTGACCACTACCATCTCAACTTACTACGTTGGGCTATGTGAGCAAGTCTCGTTCTTCGCGATATGATGGTGATGATAAATAATCTATTTAATATGCTAAGCTACGCCTTTATATTTTTTTTACAATACATCCCCGTTTTCCTGTTATATGTTTTGGTATAAAGCAGCTCCCCCACACAGCATATTAGCATTTCAATTTGGCGAGATGAGGCCGCAAGCGTTTCGGAGCCCAATTTTATTACGTTTATCGTAGTATTTTTAATTTTAGTTCAGTGTATTTCATACGAGAAAATTTCCAATACAGAACCATCAAAGAGTTTGAAGATTCAATTTAGCCTGTAATTTGTATGGTATAACGATTACGTCATCGTAATCGATAACGATTTTGCCATGTATTATTGATATTTTTTTATTTCATTTTTATTTATTTGGCAGTCTTATTAGATTACCATAAAACGGAAGAGACAGTGGCGGTACCTTGATATAAGCCCTAAAGCCCGGCATGCCTATGTAATTTAACTAGGTAGTAGGTAGTAGTAGTTAGTAGGGTAGTAGGTAATTTAACCCCCGACGAAAAACGGCATGTGTTATGTGTTTGGCAGTTATATTTGTGTATACTTTTAGTCTTTATCCAGATGTATCTCAATAATGGTCTGATTTGAGAGCGGTTTTTTTTATATTGAAGACTAAACTAAGAGAAAAATTCTAAGCCATGTTTGATGAATACGTGAATATGACTTAAGGTAGCTTGTAAGGAAATTTTAACAGTCATTGGTGATCAATCCTATCAAACAAAAAATAACCATAACAATCGAATAACAACTGACAAAAACATTAAAAATAATTATATATTTAAAAACCAAAAAACCCGACAGCATGTTTTATGTTTTGCACGCGCCATTTTTTTGCCATAAAATGTATCCAACAACTAGGATCAAGATGACCCGAACGTCACCTTGCACTTCAAGCCGCTTGAATCGTTTAGGCTATAGGGGATAACATAGAAATTTACATACATACTTACACATTAACACATGTACTCGAAAAACTTTACCCTCCTTTTTGGGACTGTCGGGTAAAAATAAATACAGACGCATTTAACCGCCTCCGTGGCTCAATGTAAACAACATTGGGTTTACGATTCGGAGGTCGCGGGTTCGATCCCCAGCGGGGTACATGTTTAAATACGCGGTTTGGTTGGTGGTAGGGCATTTTAAATGTCCGCCTGGCTAGCTACCACCATCTTATCTAAGTCTGCCGCCAAGCAGCAATGTTAATAGCATTGTTTTGTTCCGGTTGTCAGAGATAAGATAGCTAGTCCCCCAAATGTGTTATGGTTTCCGGGTCAGTACGCTTCCACCTTCGAACTCATCTTCACTTAACATCAGGTCTGATTGAGGTCAAGTACACACCGTCATCGTCACACCGTTGTGCAAAAAAATAATTAAAAAAAGACGATCATAGTACCTATCACCTCCTTTTGGGAGTTAAATAAATATAATCTTTATTTTCTCTACAAAGATTTGTACATTAGAATTCTTAGCTTAGAATTCTATACTTATAACAAAAAAGAAAAATCAAACAAAAATGTTATAGAGATGTAGTGCCTGAACTAGGTAATGCTCTGTATGTCAAGTCTCCATGTCTCCACCTCCGAAGTGGTCACAGGAGCTGTTGCAGTACTCACATACCTTCAGAAGTAGTGTAGTCAGGAATCCAATTATTAAGTTAATACGAATCTAATTCTCGTTCACTACAACTTCAACTGTATTATTTCCACTCCTTGACTACGGTTCAATTGCCACAGTTTCCGTACCAGACTTGTTATATCAAAATTACATAATCTATAATTCGTAATATAGCAATGCATTACTTGAAATTGCGCGTTATTTAGTAGCGATTGTTAAGTAATTATATGATCTAACATAAGTTTTATTGCAAGTAACTTCACTGGGTATCCTGAGAAATTGCTTGTACCTCAACAGTGCGGCCGCGTTTACTACTTGCAAATTTCAGTGTTGATGTTTCGGAGGAATCGTTATCGGTGATGATGATGCTCTTATTCGGGTTCCGATTCTATTTTTATTCGACTACCTCAAGGAGCAGGTTAATGCATTATGTTATATATATATTTCGCAGTAGGTTTATTATGTAATATATTTAGTGTAGGTTTATTATTTGGTTATTTTTTCTTTTTTGTTTCATTATTCGTTATAGGATTTTTCCTTTTGTACACAATTTGCTCAGGTTTGCTGGAAGAGATCTCTTAAATAGATAAGTCCACCTTAGTACGCAACTATGTGTCTATAACATATTTAAATGTACCTTATTTTAATATGTTATAGACACTACAAATTAAGCGGGCTTATCATAGGCCTTTTCATCGTTATGCATCAATGCGTTTTAGTACACTCATATTATTATGGCGTTATTATAACATATTTAAATGCACCTTATTTCAATATGTCATAGACACTACAAATTAAGCGGCCTTTAACATATTAAAATGTACCTTATTTAAATATGTTATAGACACTACAAATTAAGCAGCCTTATCATAGGCCTTTTCATCGTAATGCATCAATGCGTTTTAGTACACTCATATTATTATTATGGCGTTATTATAACATATTTAAATGCACCTTATTTAAATATGTTATAGACACTACAAATTAAGCGGCCTTTAACATATTAAAATGTACCTTATTTAAATATGTTATGGACACTAAATATTAAACGGCCTTATCATAGGCCTTTTCATCTTAATGCATCAATGCGTTTTAGTACACTCATATTATTATGGCGACAAGGACTCTGGGTCTTTAAAATCTACTTCTTAAGTAGTTGTTTTAATCTATTTACGTCGGTAGTGGCTTACATTATAACCTGCTTTAGGTGACCGTGACCACAAACTTAAAAGTGACAGCATAAACTGGTTCGGGGTACGTTGCACTGTACATTCATTTCTATGTTAAGCAAGTTGTTTTTAGGGTTTCGTCAGAAACCAAATCCTTTAAAGTGCTTTCTTTATCCTAAATACGTATTGCCCAAGTTGTTAAGAAAACTAAAAAAAATACAAAAAATCTATCATCAGAAAAATCCGAAATATTGGTGTAGTTGATTGGGTAATGATCCTGTCAGCGAAACCTACAGTTGGGAGTTCCAATCCCGCAAGAGGTAAATGTTTGTGTGATGAATACGAACACGTGAATTGTACGTTAAACTCCTACCACTTTCTGTAATTTGTATTGTTTTTGTTCACGAGTCGTGGATGTTAATATAAATACCTATTTTATTAACATATGTTTATGCGTTATCTTGTACCAAAAGTTCAAGCTTTGCTTTGTTTGGGACTAGATGATTGGTGTAAGTATCCGAAATATTTATTTATTTATAAGTATTAAAATAGAGTTTTGGGGTATCGCAATACCTTAAGAGCTGATATAAAATTCGTAACCTGTAAACATTATACTTGAGTGAAACCTTACAAACGGAAAATAATCGTCCAAATCCTTGTCATTCGCTGTCCGTGTACTACTCAAATAAAATAAGTCACATATATACGCGAAAAACAATAATTTACCAAAATGTTCGTAAGTCGCGGAACCCACACTATATGTACACTTATCTAGTTTTTTTTCCCGCTCCTACCAATTACTCTCGATTATGAACTGGATTTTGAAACAGCACCGAAAATAAATAGCTAATAATATAAAATACTTAAATTGGGAAGCGTCTGTGGCTCAGTGGTTAAGATCCGGTCTCTCAATTTGGGAGGTCCGAGTTCGATTCCCATGCAGGCATGTACCAATGAATTTTTAAATTTAATTAAATTATGTGCATTTATCCGACTGGTATGGAAACCTGCATGCCTGAGAAATGAAAATTCTAAGCCATGTGAAGTCCCCAACCCGCATTGGGCCAGCGTAGTGGACTACGGCCCATACTCTCTCATTATTTATTTATTTATTTAATGATTTATTTGAAATCACAGCCATAATTACAAATTTAAAATATAAGTTATACATTTAGAAGCCAAAATAGATCTCAGTAAGTTTATACATAGCTTATTATGTTACCTTATCTATCGATACATCAAATTATTGTGTTTGTGGGTGTAAGGAAGAGAGAAAATGTATAGAGTAGTATGTGCGAGTGTGTGTGTGTGTGTGTGTATGAGTTGAGTGTATGTGTACACAATTACCTAATCTATGTCAGTGCTTTCAATACTGCTGATTTGAACCGATTACGACTCAGATGAAAAATGTCCAAATCCGAAAATTCTTCATTGTATTCTCGCAAACATCGAATCATAGTGGAGTGGTGAGCATAGTTAGTTCTTGTTCTGGGGATGTGAAATAAGCTCCGAGCACGAAGACGTGAAGGAGTGGCACGCAGACCCACCTGCTCCAATAAACGCGGGCAATCTACCGCCCCAGACAACACCTTTTGAAGAAACATCACATCAGCCACCAGACGACGATTTTCTAGCGGATGTAATTTCAGTCTCTTCAAAATTATACGAGGGAAGGCCTATATCCCTGCAGTGGGATGTTTACGGGATGATGAAGACCTAAATATAATACTGTCGAGTTTTTTGGTTTTTTAATTCTTAAGTATTTATTTATTCGAAGTAAATTTATTTATCGTAACTTAATAATTATTATTTCAAAAGAGATCTCGGAAGAAGGGGAGAGGAGTAAAGTGGAAGAGTCTACTAAAACTCTTTGTTCTTTTAAATCACGTTTTATTAATAACATTTTAAGGATATCTAATTTACAATACACATAGAATCCATTTTTTTATTTTTCAGAAATACAAAAAAAATATGAATTTTAATCAGCTGAGCTAATTAGTTATTTTGAAGTGCACAATGTCGTTCGATTCGTATTGATCCATTTCTGTGTTGTGATCATAATGTAATATTTTTTCTGTTAAAAAATCCAATATAGCGCTCAAAATATGCTATCGAATTTATGATTTCTAAATAGTTTATTTCATTTCTGTTTTATCAACCTGAATAAACAAACTTGTACAAACTTTTTGCTCATACAGAACGCTATCGATAATATTATCAACACGATACCAACATGGGTCTACTGAGATCGCGTGCTTCATCTTCAGACACATCGTCACTTCCCATCAGGTGAGATTGTGGTCAATCGCGTATCCAGTTAATCATAAAAAAATGGATGGGGTTTGTAATATTTAAATGATCTTATGGTAAATAATAAATAACCTATTTTGTTAAATAAATTTCGTCGATTAGAATCAAAAGCGACAATCTTTACTAGACACAGATGATTTTTATTGTGTCTCGAAAAGATTCTAATAGCAGTCTCTTCACAAAATGGTTTAGAAATATTGCTGGATATGATAGCTTTACAAGGAACTAGAACAGAAAGGTGGCAATAACTGAAGTCGTTGAAATTAAGATCACGAAAAGAGATGAAAAGAAAGTTTCTAGTATTAGCTGCAGTTGAGCTCCAACTTAATAAGAGTGTCTATCTGGTCATTTTAATCCTCAAAGTTATAGAATATGTATTGCTAATAAGGTCTACAATTATGTCTCAGGATAAAAATAAGTGTGCTATGTGGTTTCGGCACGTAAAAAGGATAGAACAATCCCACCTCTTCTCGTGGATTTCGTAAAAGGCGACTATGGGATTTTGCATTGAAAAAAATAATACAAATTTCCACGTTTTAACAGCAATGGGCTCACCCCCTGTCTCGTGTGCATTTCTGTATATTTCGTAAGGTGAACCCTGGATGTTATTTCAAGCGTTAACCTCTAATATTTGGGAACACCCAAACAATAATGTTTGTGATAACTCTGACCACCCCTTTTGGAATAACGGTCGTGAAGTTATATATGTATGTATAAAAATGTATAAAAATTAGTTCTACAATGTGAACTGGGTCAAAACTTCAAAAGATCTATTGTAGTTCTGCTATGGAAAAAATCTCTGGATTCCTGTCATAATCGTCTAGAAATACCCAGGTATTTGAGTTGGTACATTTATCTGTAACGGGATAGGTATTATTTTTTTTATTATTAAGAGCCCATAGTGTCCCACTGCTGGGTAAAGGCCTCCCTCATCTGTTTCCAATCGTTTCTGTTCTTGGCGAGCACAAACCATCCCTTATCAAAACTGTCAAGCTCGTCTCTCCACCGTTTTCGCGGTCTGCCCCGTTTGCGTCTGGCGGTTGTAGGAGTCCAAATAGTGGACGCATTTGCCCACAACTCGCACGGCATGCGGCCCACGTGACCCGCGCAGTCCCACTTCAACGTTGCCGCTTTTTTCCCTACGTCAAAGATAGGTATTATAAATAATAATAAATAAATATCCTTGGACATATACACAACGCCATCTAGTTCCACATGAAGCAAGGCTTGTGTTGTGGATACTAGATGGTTGATATACTACATAAATACATTTTTTTTTGTAAATAAATACATTTATATAAATGAAAAACATCCATAACTCGGGAACACATGTCTATATTCATCAACAAACATATGCCCCTAGCGGGATTTGAACCCGCAACCTTTTGGTATGGCAGTCAGAGTTTCTAACCACTACACCAAACAGGTCATCGTCGTCGTATTATGTCCATACTATTACGTCTTTGGGAAGGGACATTACCTGCGGTAGAAAAATTAAGTGCTTATTAAGCAAGTCGAGATGCTTATTTTTCCCAGATTAATTTCTAATAGTATTAGCATAAAAGTCCTTACCTTTATTGCAGTTGACTGTGTAATTTACATCTTCAAATATTATGTGGACTGGTGGACGCTTTGCCATTCGATTCAGCGCTTTTAGCGTAGATCCAGCCCTTTCAAGGGCTGCTGGTGTCCACTGAGTCTCCTGCACCGGTTCCACCACTAATGAATTCACTTGATCAGTCAGCGGTGTGTTATGGGCTAGTGCAGCCCCTGCAATAGCACGACGTACTAACGGTACTTTCGACATTTTTGTTTTTCACATAACACAATACATTATTTCGTTATCGTAAAAGACGACGCGGCATGCGCTTACGCAGAGCTCGGACAGTACACGCGTGCGGTTTGCGCGGACAACGCAACTTGACTGCCTTGCCTTAGGATTAGTTTGTTTGAAGATCCAGTTCTTCAATTAACTTTTATGTCACTTTTTTATCCATTGTGACTTGTTATTTAGCCGTTTATTGTATATATTTAAAAGATAATATTATTCTAGTTCTTCAGCTAGATATAAGTTGCGTCACTTTTTATAGAATAATTTGCCTTAAACCGACTGACACGCATGTTTAAGTAAATGATATGATAATTAAAATTTATGGAGTCAATTGTCAACAATCAATAGACGATCGTCATTGTCACTGTTACCCGTCAGATGCTATACACGATCCCGTTATTCAGTATGAAGAAAGGAGGACATTTTTCTATACACAGGTATCTACGCCTGGATGGATCTCAATTAATGAGGTAACGTTTAATTTGTCGTGTCGTCGTCCATACGTCATAAGTTAGGTTACCCGTTACGTCACAAGAAAGAGTTAAGGTTTTTCAAATTTACAAAGACATTGTTATAAGAATACAATATGGGTATCATAGGAAAGTGATCTTTGAGTATTCTGAAAATTTTCATTACAATATTCTATGGAGCAGACGTATAGTGAGCTAATACACGGGCGTCTTTTTGATTGGCTTTTTATACTGTCGGGGTTTTTAATTAGGTGGTTAAATAATAGTGTGTATCGGACCACGCGCAGTATAGGGTTATATAATCAGAATATACATTTTATAGTCAGAATATACAAAGTCATAGTTGCAGATATCACTTTCCATGGAATTTCTATGAGCTATTGACTGACCCAAGTAGCTGCATATCATACAATTCATTTATTTTCAACTTACACTCATTACTTGGTTGACTACTATTGTTAACTAGTAGAGATACTCAATTGTGAAAATATATATTTATTTATATTGCAAAAGGGGCCGGATCCTAAATTTAAATTGGGGTTGCTTGGTCAAATGGGGTATCACTTTTTTTTATGCACAACGAGTTCGTGCTTGACCTTAATCACACCTGGTGTTAAGTGAAGATGAGGCCGAAGGTGGAAGCGTACTGACCCGGAAACTCCGACACATTTGGGGGACTGGCTGTCTTATCTATTAACATTGCTGTTTGGCGGCAGATTTAGATAAGATGGTGGTAGCTAGCCAGCAGGACATTTAAAATGCTCTACCATCAACCAACCCGTGTACTTAAACAGGTACCCCGCTGGGGATCGAACCCGCGACCTCTGAATCGTAAACCCCATGTTGTTTACATTGAGTCACGGAGGCGGTATTCATTTGCACATTATAAAATTTATTTTCGTTTTCACGTAGGCATAGTTTACGATGTGCGATAAAAAATGTCAATAATAATTATTTACGAAGTTTGCGAAGCGGGAAATCTGAAATAGAGATGGTAATGGCTTAACAAGGATTCTTAACTAAAAGCTATGCGGTCCAATAAGCATACTTTATTTAATGCTGATAATAGATATTTATAGAGTATATAACTTAATGAATATGGTTCAAGGAAGTAAATAATTATGTGTCTACAAGAAACTTATTTTTAAAATGTACACTATGTTTGTAACTAGTAACTAATATAGGTATGTATGTATTAATAACTAATCTATTATGAAGAACCACTTTCGAGATCGACTCGACTTGGCCGGTTTTTTGCAGAATAGTTTAGCGATTGAAGTAACAGAGACTACACAATTATACTATTTAAGTAATTAAAAACCAAACAACCCTTAAGCATATTTTGTATTTTGCGAGCGCCATTTTGGATTTGTTTTAACATAAAATGTACCCTCTGACACTCTACAGATCAAGACGAATCGAATTACACCATGTACTACAAAATCGATCGAGACGTTTGGGCTACAGGAGGTGACATAGAAATCTACATACATACATGCACTCGAAAAAAATTACCCTCCTTTTTGCGGCTGTTGGGTAAAAATAATAGGAAGTCCTTTCATTGTGTAGATAAAGTAACATTACTATGCTCATTTCTCAATCCTAAGGTTTGATAGGAGAAAACATTTTACAATGTTACGTCATGTATGATGCATGTGTGACCGCTGGGAATGAACTCAGACCTCTTATGTGAAAGTGTAAGTACAATCGGGTTCACAAGTTCATATCTACGCTCACTTCTGAAGTGATTTAGATTTTATTATTTAAAGTATATGTTACTAAATTTTTATGTTGTACATTTTGATATACATTTATAACTCAATTTATTTGCTGGAATTGGTCCCATCAATACGGCAATATTATTTTTGAAAGCTTGAGCTGAACATTGTCGCACACTTCGATAACTGTTTTCATGGAGACATCATTCGACACGCATCTAGATAGGGTGCCAAAATTATTCGTTCACGATAAAATGACTGCTAGTGCCTGCCATATTGAATTTATCACGATGTCATATACCTACCATGGGATGCTCTGTGTTCTAGACAGTTCAAGACCAACCTCCTAGGATTAGTTCGAATCTATAAAGACGCCAAATTTGTCTAAAGCAGCCAATGCGTTTTAGCTGTAGCTGGTAATATACTGACGCATTGGATATGTTACCCCTCTTTTGACCTCGCGTAGTCGTGTAAAATCTTAATTAAAATTCAAAATTCTAAAATATTTATTCTCATTACCAAAGCAGAGCATCCTGTTAAGCTTCTTATATGAGACGTTCTATTACTTTTATTTTATTTTATGTTATATTTCTGTGTAATAAAAAATAACAAAATAATATTATACTAGTTTTGACTATGAAGTTAGAAACCTTAGTCAAGCGCGCGTGGTGAAGCCATTACCACTTTATTAAAATAAATTATAACCAGATGCAGTATAATTCTAAAAAGTTAGTCAAAGATGCTATTCACAGATGCTATTTAGTGTTCGTAGCATATCAAAATAAACAAATAAATATCTACAGGAAGGTTACGTGTTCGTACCGGTTTGGGTCGAGACGATGGGACCCTGGGGCCCTGAGACAAAACGCCAGGTCCAAGACCTGTCGGCGCTTCTCATCGAGGCTTCTGGTGACCGCAGAGCGGGTGGCTGCCTAGCTCAGAGAATAAGTCTCGCTATTCAACGTGGGAACGCCGCTTGCCCGTTGGGCACAATGCTGCCTCGAGGAGATGCGCTAGACGCATTTTTTTACCTGTAAATGTTTGAGTTTTTATAAATGTTAGACATGGTCTAAATAAATAAGATTATATAGAAAAAAAAAATCTACAATAATAAATTGGATAAATAATTTATAGAAATATCCGAACCTCACACACGTACACACATCCACAGGAAGAGGTGAAAAACCATTATGTGCAGCTATGAAGCCTTAGTAAGAGCACCTCGTACGATTGTCTCTTAAACGAACCAATAGGTTAGTGCAAACGGATCAATATCGTACAGGTAGGCATTATATGATGACATAAAATTCTTCAAAGATGTGTGTGTGTGTGTGTGTGTGTGTGTGTGTGTGTGTGTCACTCTGTGAGTGTTTTGTTTTACTTTGTAAGTAAGTGAGTAAGTAAGTGCCAGGAGGTACAATAAGTGAAGGCGAAATAATAAGAGATAGCACTTTTCATCTCTACTGTTCATCTTGGTTTCCGCGTTATTTGATATTAAGATATCATCATATACGAGTATCGCAAAGCAAAGTAATATAGTTGTCCACTGCAATGATAGAGAAATGTATAATTTAGTTAAGTTAATTGTACACACATGCGACAACTTATTTTATTTAATAATTAATTCCTACGTATATAATCCTATAGAGTTTTGACATTTTCATTTGGCTTAAAATTACTTAATTTATTTAGTTTGACTTTAAATATTATGCAACTTAAACTCATTGACATGACGACTCGTATATTATTAACGATTGTTTATATTAATATTTATGTAATAATAGTGTAAAAGTAACAATTTTATTGTAATATAATTTACAGGTTACCCATTCATTTATAACGATAATCATTGTCAGAAATATAATAAGAATCTTTAACTGGCATAAGTTTGGTAGTTTTCTGTATAAGAATTTTGTAATAATTGTCGTCACCTGCCCGTAAACATACGAATGCAAGGATATAGATCTTCCCTCGTATATGAGGGAGTAAATTTCAAATTTCAAACAATTTCGACGTAAGATACATGATATCATTTGTTGAATATCAATTTAAGTCTACTGGTAATAAAAATGGTTTATTGAATTTATCTGTCAGTCGATATGTCCAAGCTACTACCGCTTCGGAAAGGGAAATCATCTGTGGGAAAAGAAGCGGCGCAAGAAACCCACAGGATCATTGTTGTTCCTTTTTTTTTTAAATAAAGTATATCACTAATACATTTTTATAATTTTGGGGAGCTGGTCGAAGTATACACCAAGCGTGTTTGTCATTCAGGTAGTCACTAATTATATAATAACCTTTTTTTGCTAATGTTATTTTGACATAATCTTTAATTTTTTTCTCAGATGATATTCTCAGGTATAAGGTTATAAAAGCGTATACAGTGTCCCACAAATTATGTATTAACTTTGTTTAGTCTGAACATAGAGGTAGCCAATTTGTTCTTATATTATCTCAAATTAAAATTGTGCTTGTCACTATTTTTCGGGAACGAAGAAATATTTTTTCGAACGTACATAATAATTTCGTAAACAAACAGTGAAGGAACAGTTAAAATATTAATTTCTTTAAACCTGTCCCGGAGAGAGAGAATGGGTCATAGTCTACCTCGCTGGCCCAATGCGGGTTGGGATAATGATAATGCTGTTGATTCTTTGTAAATAAATTAAATAAAAATTGCTGATTCTAACGCGTGTATCATTATTGATATTTAATTCCATAAATATTCAAAGAAAGTCCACTACTAATCTAAATAACCGGCTCAATAACCGCCTCCGTGGCTCAATGTAAACAACATAGGGTACATGTTTAAGTACTCGGTTTGGTTGGTTGTAGGGAATTTTAAATGTCCGCCTGGCTAGCCACCACCATCTTATCTAAATCTGCCGCCAAACAGCAATGTAAATAGCATTGTTGTGTTCCGGTTGTCAGAGATAAGATAGCCAGTTCCCCAAATATTTGGGTTTACGGGTCAGTACGCTTCCACCTTCGGCCTCATCTTCACTTAACATCAAGTGTGATTGAGGTTAACTTCTAACCCGTTGAGCATAAAAAAACAGCCCAATTTTGTCCCTTTTTGGAAGTCCGTTAATAAAATAATGAATGTCCTGAGTCAAGGTAACCCAGACGGCGCCTGCAGAATGTTAATCCCCGAAAGGGTCCAATAAGCATTACGCTTCCACCTTCGGCCTCATCTTCCCAACATCAGGTGTGATTGAGGTCAAGTGCTAACCCGTTGTGCATAAAATAAATAAATATGTCTGTCTGACAGTCGTCTTTGACAGATGGACTTTCATTCACGGAGAGTAAAGGGCGTGTTCCGGTCTGCTTCACTGTTCTTCTTTATTTTATAATTTTTCTTTTTACTTCCTGTATTATTTAAGTTACTCTCCTTTTTTTCAATAAATACATCCATGGAACAAATGAACTCTATTTTGAGAAATTCAAATGATTGATAAAAACGGCCACTTTTTTATAATCGTGAATTCTGGAACCCAATCAAAGTTATTTAAGTATTATTTATAATTAGCTTTTAGGCTTATCGAATGTTAGAGCGATTCTAAGGAATTATTCGATATTTAAAAAGAAATCTTAATTTATCGAATGAAGGCGCCACTGGACGGAATAAACAGAATGAAAGAATCTGTTTATTCGCCACTTCGACACATATACAACAATTGTTAGGCAAATAAAATTACAGGTCTCTCAGATAAGTGTCGCAGCAGCGAAAGGGAAACGACTCAGTTATAAGCAAATCGTCTTATTCATAAAAATATACAAACGCTTTATAAGCCTGTTTAGTTAAATTATGTTTTGTCTCTGTCGTTCATAAGGAAGTGTGGTAATGAAAGAAAGTGACAAAACATACTTTAACTAAAACAGGCTTATAAAGCGTTTGTAATTTTTTATGAATAAGAGGGTGAGCTTATAAGAGCTCAGCGCTGGTTTACTGTCGCACACAGAAACCCTCTAAACATGGGTGTTGAGTTCTAAAAATATAGATAACACATTTAATTAAGATAATCTGTCAAGCATTATAAACACACACCAGTTTCAAGGTTCGGTACAAGGGCAATTAATTATGAGATACATATTTTTTTTGTCGGTTTTCCGCTATTCCAAATCGAATAAGGTCGAATGCTAAGTCTTATATGTATAGATGTTGCGGCCTTGTCTGTTACGTATGATGCGACGTCACGTCACGGTAGGCGTATTGATTAGATTAAAAATGATTTGTTTTAACTTACTTCGTATGTGTGCATGTTTTGTTAAAAATTTGCAAGTCAAATGAGAACCATTTCATGTTTACGTAAGGAACTGAAATTTTACAAAGTCTTTCAGTTCTGATGACAATACATTTACATGAAAGACATGAACTGATGCTGCAGCCAGGATTGTCTCCTCACGAAAGGGACTCCGTGGCTTAATGTAAACTACATATGGGTTTATGATTCGGTGGTCGCGGGTTCGATCCCCAGCTGGGTACATCTTTAAGTACTCGGTTTGGTTGGTGGTAGAGCATTATAAATGTCCGCCTGGCTAGCTACCACCATCTAAAAGGAATAGGACCAACCCCTTCCTTCCCGTGGATGCCGGTAAAGATGACAAAGGGACTCTGTAAATACTGGAGTTATGATTACAATCGTCACTAACCAAAACGGCGCCCGAATAGGCTGAAGAAGGAAGAAGAACTATGTATTATTTACCAAAAAAATATAGATAGACTTGTACGTTTCGTAAGGTGAACCGTGGATGTTGTTTCAATACAAGCATTAAACTTTTAATGTTAATGGCCACCGATTGGTGTGGTTGATAATGACCCTGTCAGCCAAACCAACGGTTGCGGGTTCGAATCCCGCAAGGGGTAAATGTTTGTGTGATGAATGCAAACATTTCTACCCGAGTCTTGGATGTTTATATAAATATTTATGTATGTTTAACCTTTTTGTATGTTTATCCGTTATCCATAGTACAAGCTTTGCTTAGTTTGGGACTACATGATTGGTGCAAGTGTCCGAAATATTTAATAAAATAAAATGTTTGGAACACCCAAACGTTAAAGTATGGGATGTCCCTGACCTCCCCATTTGGAATAAAGGTCGTGACGTTATATATGTATGTACATTCTTCAGCACTGGCCAGTCTCTATAAATCCTATAACTTTAAATGCAAATATTTTTTTATAATTAGTACTGCAAAAAAAACCACAAGTTTTTCTATATTTTATTAGATTGTTTTTCTGATAAAATGATTAGGAACCGACAATGTTTGGATTTGTATTTCAATTATTTTTTTAATTACATGCCATGTTTAATTATGTTTTATCTGGAAATAGTTGATTCGAAGTAGGTGCCTACATGTTGGATAGTACAATCGGTAACTTAATTTATACTTAATTTATAACACGCTTTTGTTAGCTTATCTTGGAAGTAAATTTTAACACATTCATCACCAGACACAAGAGAAGTTTTATTGATATTACGTCTAGATGTGTGATGTGTCCCGGAAAGTGTTAACCTACTTCCAAAATTGTCGTATCGAAATTAAAGTTGTTATGTATATGTAGTTCGGATGCACATACTATAATTTAGTATCTTGGAGCCGATCTGATGATGGAGCCAGGAGGTTGATGGTGGAACTCTATAGTAAACCCCTGGAGTTTGCTCTCATATGATTCGTTGCAACGAATACAATACGCTGCACTTGGTGTCGAGGGTCTGATGATAGCCAGAAAGTAGATGGTGAAACTCTAGCGTCTTTTTTATTTTTTGTGAACTACGTATTATTATGATATTGCTTCGCTTCCCTCCCGTCTCAGCCGTCATTGTTAGTTTGAACATGTTGAACATATCTGGTAGTACAAACGTTCGTCAAAGAAGTATTCTGTCACTGATTGGTCTGTCACACAAGCAATGTGTCGACCAACAAAGTATGGGAACTACAAAATTCAATATCAAAAATATTTGATTCAATGTATCCTTATACTTATGGAAAGTCAACATGTTCACTACATCGCTTCACAAAGTGTTAGGGTAAGGGAGAAGAAGCGACAAGAAACGCCGTAACAACACATCTTTAAAATAGTTTCCATCTTTACAATTTTATTATAATTTACAATACATTTAAAAAAAAAGCAAATAACACCCTGAACTTAGAATTCAGCTAACACCAGACTTTATCGCCTAAATAATCATCTATCCTGTGATAACCCTTTTTACACAGAGTTTCTTTAATGTGACGTTTCAAATCAAATAAAAATGCTTTATTTTGTAGGTATACAGGGTAAACTTAAAATACTCAGATTTTACATTTTTAAAGCTACTGCTTGTTCAAAAGGCAATTTTCCCCTGAGAAAAACAAGCAAGAAACTCGAGAGGTAGCTCTTTTTTAAAAAAAGGTTTTTATATTGCAAAATTATTAATTATTATTTTATATTATAACATTTCATTATTAATTGTGAATTTTTATTTTAATTGCTTTTGCTTTTTGAAAATTTAAATTGCTGCTCCGTTAAACTCAATACATGTCCTGGTATTTTATTGTAAAAGCGTATGCTGTGTCCCACAAAAGATGTGCTAACCTCGCTAAGTCTAAATCGTGGAATTTCAATTTTATTTTTATTTCTAGTATTCAAATTATGATTATCATATATTCCACCAGCTTTCTTCGCAAGTTTGTGTTTTAATGTTCAGATTCGGACTCAAATCATGTAAATATCATGTATTGACGTCCTGTTTGGTGTAGTGGTTAAAAACTCTGCTGCTATACCAAAAAGTCGCGGGTTCGAATCCCGCTAGGGGCAAATGTCTGTATTATGAATACAGACATGTGTTCCCGAGTTATGGATGTTTTTCATTTATACATATATTTGGTATTCATAATACAAGCGTAGACCTAGATGGCGCTGTGTGTATGTGCAAAGGTATTTATATTTATTTATTTATATTTATTTAAATATACTTCAACTTTACCGCGAGAAGAGACGGAATAACTTGTATGTTAATGTTAACACGCAACCTTGGTTACAAGTAATTAATCACGAAGAATATGGTTCTTAATGATTTCTTTAGACAACACCATAAGCCGCGGTCACTTAAGTGGTTGATATACTAAATCAGGTTTAAAGTTGATAACATCCTTAACTTAGAAGTATCTAAAAAAATTAAATTATAGACTTAGTAGTTTAATAAACAAGTTTTAACATTAGTCATTTTAAAATGCACTATGGACTCATCATCTATTTTTCCGGACAAATAATAATAAGTTTTAAAAACACGGGAGCAAAACAATAGATTTACGGTGAGGGTAGAGTGTCGGCCTAGTGACGTTGGCAACCAATAAGAAAATAATTTTTGTTAAATAGTAAAGTTTAGTTTTTCAGTACCGATAATAGAACATACATACATTAAAAGAAAAATAGATAGAATTATAATAAATCTGAATATTTCTTTGGATTTTTTTTATTGTCGAAAGTGAATGACCCTTCGTTATTAACGTTATAACGCATTAAGTTTATTAAGAACATAAATAAGAAACTATTTACTCTTCCATCACACTGAAGTTGACTAATTTTTCAAATTCGTAAGACAAATTCAGTGAAATAAATTGCATTACAGTATATATATGAAACAACAAATTTATAAAACAGAATTGAAAATACCTATATCTTATTGAAAAAATACGCATATAAATGAAATTAGTGAAATCAGTGAAATTACATTAATTGAAAATACAAACACATCAAAATGGGACTCCTATTAAAAATCAGGACTTGAGAGTGGAATCCAGATATTCAACACAGTTTGTGCAAACTTTGTGCTACAATCGTTGTAACCGATCTCAAGAGTGAAACTTTGGAGAAACCTTGAGCTTTCTTATGACAGTAATAATACTGGTAATACAATTCCTTACCATACGAACCATAGGTATCAGTTTCGTACCACAAATATCCTACAATAGGCAGGCGTGTACATATCGGCCAACGACCTCACTGACCCAGCTTCAATGACTACCTTCGGCAAATTTGGACGCGAACACGTTGCTTTTAGAAATGTTCTATTTTTAATGTACTTTTAGTACTTAGACTTTGAGTATAACCTTTGAGTTGTGGTCTGGTGTTACGAGTTAGCTTGTCTCATATTTTTCACAGACGATTTATTGCAGGCGAAACGCAACTAACACTATAAAATTACTAGTTTGTGGTGGATGACGTAAATGGTATATATAAATAATTTCTACAAATGCCTCAAAAACATTAAAATTATGTTCACACAAAAGCCTGTTGGACCTGTCTTGCGTTGTCGAGGTGGACTTGTTTCTGTTAGAATTCGCTAGTTCTGTTTAATTATCTGAGATTACAGCCTTATATTTATAAGACCTCAAAAGACACCAACCGCGGTTTCAACCGCGTAAAATCAAAAGAATGCGTCATTGTCGGTATCCTTCATCTCAGGTCCGGGGTATTAGTTTTTCTTATAATATCATGGTAATGGTAACCCGCTGACTTACGTCGGTGACTATCATTGATGTACGGATTTCTTCACTCCTTGTTCGACCTCGTAGTGAAACGCAAAACATCGCTCTCTACCATTGTCTCATTGTGTGACCTTGAGCTTTCTTATGAGGCTTATATATAGACCACGTTTCAATGCTATATGTCATCACTGGTAACACACATTGACTAAAAACTTTCGCCTTCAAGCACTGAGGTATTTTTGACGAGATAGCCAGCGGATTAAGTTGAAGTGGCAGTAGGCATATATTCTGAAGTAGAGTAGAAAAAGCGCACAAGGTGGACAATGAAGGATGGAGGTGGCTGTATACAGCTCAAACCGGTTTTTATGAATTAATTTTTTTACTTAATTAAATACAAAGATGAATTGTGATTCTGAGAACTAAGAAGAAATACTGCACCTAGTTTCCTTATTCAATGCTTATTTTTGAGATGCGAGTTCATGTTTTTTAATGCCAAATTTCAAATTCTAATTCTTAAGGTCAATCGGAATTTGATAACAATTAAAAATGCCTAGACTAAATTGCAAACTAAATTGGTTTTCATAGTGCTTCTAGAAGTGCTTTTGTAGGTTCCTAATGGAGGTACACCTCAATTTAGTCTTGCAGGTCAGATATATTTTTTTGACTAACAATGTAATTTTTAGAAAAAAGGGAACGCACAAAGTCAAACCTGGTCTCGCACATAAACGCAAAGATTACATTCCCCTACCACAGTTGGATAAAAAAAGTTCAACAACCCTTGATTTACTGCCTGAACAGAAGGCAAACATCGTAAATTTATCAAAACAGAGAAAAAGAAACCATTTCACCTACATCTTTATTATTTATTTCGACCCTTGTGTAGCTGGAGTTCTTATACAACGCGTTTCTTTTGGATGTGTCAAAAGGAATAGTGATGTTGGTAAAAAGCGTCGCTTTGAATAGATTAGACAAATTGTTGTCTTTTCATCGACTTTCAACCGCCTCCGTGGCTCAATGTAAACAATATTGGGTTTACGATTCGGAGGTCGTGGGTTCGATCCCCAGCGGGGTACATATTAAAGTACTCGGTTTGGTTGGTTGTAGGGCATTTTAAATGACCGCCTGGATAGCTACCACCATCTTATCTAAATCTGCCGCCAAGCAGCAATGTTAATAGCATTGTTGTGTTCCGGTTGTCAGAGGTAAGATAGTCAGTCCCCTAAATGTATTGGGGTTTCCGGGTCAGTACGCTTCCACCTTCGACTTCATCTTCACTTAACATCAGGTGTGATTGAGATCAAGTACAAACCCATTGTGCATAAAAAAAAATAAAAGACTAATGACTTGAACTGTATAGGACAAAGCTGAAGAACAATCATCGAAATATAAATCATAAGATCATGACACCTCATACTGTTGTCTAAAATGTTATATAAAAGTATTTTTAAATCGTTAAATACTCATATATTTCATCCTTACTTTCAAAGTCACTCGAAATTAATGTTTTGATAAAGGTCACATGTGAAATCAATGTAGCGTGAACACTGATGGTGCACAGATATAGTACACTCAAATACATGCCTACATACATAAATTCACGACCATTATCTTAAATCGGGTGGTCAGAGATGAAATGAAATGAAATGAAATTTGAAATGAAGTGAAAAAGGAGGAGGTTCTCAATTCGTCGGAATCTTTTCTTTTTTTTTGCACAACTGCCCAAGGAAGGCGTGTAAAGTTATATATGTAGGTATATAGATGTCTGTTACCTCCTGTAGCATATATGTCTTGACCGATTTCGAAGTGCATGGTGTTGTTAGATTCGTTTTGATCTCTGGAGTGTCATAGGATACATTTTATGATTAAAATACCAATATTGGCGCCCGTGAAATACAAAATATGCTGTCCGGTTTTTGGTTTTTAAATTTATATTGTTATTTAATATACAGAAATACATACGTGACGGGGGGTGAGTCCATCGCCGTTAAAACGTGCAGGTCTATACGAAACTATTTACGTAATATTTATCCGTGAGAATACTACTTTATAATAAATACTTATCTAGGTACTACAAGTACTACAGGCTGTTTAACGTCACATCATCTGCACGCAACGCGTTAATAGGCCCTTGTTTATGTATATAGGTACGTGGTTATTAGTCAGACTTTGTATGAATTTTGTACTACTTGTACATTGGCTTCATCTGCGAGATAATATATTGGGTCTTTACCTATGAAATTGGAGTTTTTTTTCTTCGTTAATCATATGTACCAATTCCTGCGATTTTCAAAGCTATATCCAAATTTGTTTTTTATTTGGAAAATGGAATATTATTTCAAGGTTTCACATGAAATATTTTTTATTTTCTGGGCTAAATCACATAATAAAAAAAAAATTAACAGAGCTTATTTCATGTGCTTCCCATAATCATTTCTTAGATTCGCTGAAACTATTATAAAGATTAACGCTGCCTATATACTTAGATAACTTAATGTTATCCAATAATACACACAAAGTTTAGCTAAATTTGGATTTTGATTGGATTTGCCGTTACCAAAAAAGAATCAAAAACGTTGGTATGGAGAAAACAGTTTGAAATCTTCATACAAAACGCCAATTTCATAGGTATGGGCCTAATACTAATCACAGACCAACTGGTTTGGCCACAGTTGATAAAAACAATTCGACAAGCTTCGTGACTATCTCAGGATAATAGCCTTGGTTTGTCTATTGGGCAATCCCATTGGTTGTCACCCATAGAGTAGGTTCTATGCCTGTCAAACGGACTGATTGGAAATTTCGCTTCTCGATCGATCTTGAAGCGCTCTCCCGACAGGCACTAAACATTGCTAATCAAGCATCGAAGACCTAGCTTACGGAACGTCAGCCCAAGGAATTGAAAGAAAGAAAGAAAGAAAAAGAAGTATTTATTTGGATTTCTGCTATAAGAGTATTTTATAGATAAGTTTACAATACCTAAATCCAAAAAGGTCTCCACTCAGCATGTGTTGGGTTGGAACAACCACGACGCTGGTATTCTGTGGAGCCGAAAGGCAGAGTGGTGCCCCTGTACTACTTAATATTAACACAACTCTATATATCAACTACCCATAAACATCTGTTTTTTACTTAATATAATTGTAGTAGATATATTGACACACAAATGAATATGTATGCAGGTAAGCAAGCCTTGGCATCATCTAGTTAGTCATCGAGCCAGTCGCGAACCAGCTGCTCCTAAATTAATCTACAGGCCTATCAACCCTCAGCTTCGCGCGCGACTACCATCCACCCCCTAGCCTGAAATGCGCAGACTAAACAATGCTATTAACATGCTATTAACATTGCTGCTTGGCGGCAGATTTAGATAAGATGGTGAAAGCTAGCCAGGCGGATATTTAAAATGCCTCACGACCAATCAAAACGAGTACTTAAACATGTACCCCGCTAGGGATCGAACCCGCGACCTCCGAATCGTAAACCCAATGTTGTTTACATTGAGCCTCGGAGGCGGTGACTGTGCGAGTGTCGCCAATACAGCTATAAATATAATGTCAATAAATTGTACTAAAATAGTGTCAAATGTGCCCAAAGGAAAGAATTGGTACCACTGTAGTTTAAGAGTAATTCAATATTTTAAATGATCTTTCTTGCGTCTGGTGTTTGTGAGTATTATTAGACTACGATGCGTGCATTTTGTGTCTGTGTGAGTGTCGCTAATACAGCTATATATAATGTCAAAAAATTGTGCTAAAATAGTGCCTAATAGTGCCCAAAGGAAAGAGAGGAAACAATTTTTGAAAAAAAAAAAAAAAAAACTACCTATGCCAATAACTTCTATTTCACTTACCTAATATGCCCTACTTTTTTACTTACGGTAAAAAACTCGTCCGGTATAATGTCAAAAAATTGTGCTAAAATAGTGCCAAATAGTGCCCAAAGGAAAGAATTAGGCCCACTATTTTAAATGAGCTGTCGTCAAGTGTTGCTGAAATCTTCATTCTTAAATGCAAACGCTGCCCATCCGAGTTGGATTCGTCGATTGATCTATCTAATAGAATCTGTTGTACTAGGTCCCTACCTAGTACAACATCACCTACCACATACCTACCTACCACCATCCTTGGTGGACGGACGACCTGATGAAGGTCACGGGAAGTCGCTGGATCTAGGCCGCTTTAAAGCTGTTCCTCTGGAAATCTAAGGGGGAGGCCTATATTCAGCAGTGGTCATCCAGTGGCTGATATGATAGTGATGACCCAATTTTGTAAAAATATAAATTTATATTTAGAATTATTTCAAAAATTGTGTAACGATATATTCTAATGGACAAGGACATTTCAACCACAACTTCTGAATTATAAACTAATCTCCAGTTTTTTTATTTTTAGTATCAACTACAAAAGGTACGAATGGCCTTTTTCTTTTGTTTGGACGTTGGCTCGGGTGAGTGCCTATGTATGTTCCGCCATATCTCCGAAATTTGTGAATCAATTTCGATAATTCTTTATTGTTTGATACCGCTAGGGTGTTGTAAATTTGGTTAAGATATGATGATCAAGCACGCCGGAGATACATACATAAAAACATAACATAATACTATAATTATAAATATAATCTAATTGGTTATTTTGCCAATTTTTGGAGGTTGTAACTAATATTATATTAATAATAATACGACAAGTATTCCGTTTAATCTGTGACTCAAATAGCTATTTTATCGAGGCTCGAACCAATTAGGCCCCTAAATTAGCATATGTGGAAAACATGCTAAGCTCGACATACATTGTAAGATCTTTTGACATTAACTACCAACCAATATAATTTGATATGTCCACCTGGTTAGCTACCACCATCAAAGTCTGCCGCCTAACTGCAATGTTAATAGCATTGTTGTGTTCCGATTGTCAAAGATAAGATAACCAGTCCCCTAAATAAGATGGGGTTCCGGGTCAGTACGCTGGCACCCTCATCTTCACTTAACATCAGGTGAGATTGAGGTCAAAAGCCGTTGTGCATAAAAAGAAAAAAATAATATGAGTATTAATTTCCAGTCACTCAATTAAAAAAACTACTTATATAAATTATGACTAGGTATAATTTTTCCATTGCTATTTACGATATTATTTTCATAACTGCAGCTAGGTATCTGAACCAGCGCTTGAAACTGAGGCCATCTTATGTATCAACGGCGCTAGCCTTCTCGGCATCCTGCTTCAGAGCAGTGACCTGGAACATGTTCTACTTATGTCGTGAACGCATGTTCCAAGGCTTTTTTCTTCTATAGTACGTTATCTGTTAATATCTTGTATTGTATTATCTATGTTGAATTACAGAGATAATTAAATTAACTCGTTTTTCGCACAACAATTAAGTATTTCAAGATCGACACAGTCAAATTTTTCCACTAATATATATATTATGATTAACTGAATACGTGTTTGACCACAATCTCACCTGGTGGAAAGTGACGATGTGGCTAAAGGTGAAGCATGCGATCTCATTAGATGTCTATTGACCCTGCTCTTGAAGATCCCAAGGTTGTACGAATCAGGAAAGGCTTGACGCCGGAAGAATTTGCATGCCTTAGCTGTTCGCATTATTAATTAAGAGTCGAACCGCTTAGTGCGAGTGTTCGGTATGTTGACTACATATAAGCATAAGGGTGGAATCCCTCCCCACGCCTTGTAGTTCGAAGATGAAGTGACGATGGTGGAATAAGATTATGTAATTTCAACGCACACTCACCGAAGTGCAACCTGTAAAAGATAGAGAGACAGGCGACGGTGTTCGAGACTCTGCAATTTAGCAGTGATCGAATGGTCACCAATGACTTTTTTGGCACTTCGTTCCACTGAATCGAGTGCAGCCAGTTGGTACTTGGCTGAACCACACCAACCTGGTAAAGTACCAAAAGCTGTTTCAGCTTAAATATCGCCTGTCCTTGAGAAGAATGTCAAGCTTATTAGCTGCTGTTTTAGAGTTCGATCCTATGTAGTGCCCAAAATTTAGGTTGGAGGTAGATATCCAGACCCAAAAGATTGAGATGGTTAGAGATTGGTATGGATACTTCCCGGCAAGTCGGATTCAGGTGGCATGGACTCCGTTTACTGGTGAGCTGGTGTGTGTGTGATTTAAATTTATAACAAACAAGAATTATTTTTAAGAACTTCCATTTTTTTTACTTTACCAGATCGTTCGCGTCAATAATGATGACTTTTAAATGAATAATATTTCTAATTAAAACCCTGTAATCACCGTACTATAATTAGAATGTCCTTGCTCAAGTGCAGGTCTTTGACCTGGAGGCAATTTTGTTTGTTAGGTTTTCCCAGTAGCAAAAAATTATTTATCAAACCATAAAGTTTCCTTAATTCGAACACATAAAAATATCTTGTTTTATACAACGATTTCTTAGTATCGTTAGAACGTGATTTGTGTGTCGTTAAATATTATTGGGTCAATAAATATTTTGTATTCTATTCTAAGGTAAACAATATTTTTTTAAGTAATTCAGTCATTAGAGTACCAATCTGCGATGTACTATACAAGTGAAAAATTCCGTGATCGAACACTGCTTCATAAAATACAAGAGCAATCTTAGTTTAAGGAGCAGGGCCCATTAATTGTGCTTAAGTGTATTGTTATGTACCTCCTAATTCTTTAATTCGCTGATTGTAACTTAGCCTAAGTTTGAGTCAATAAACTTTTTATTTATTTATTTATTTATTTTATTTCGTGTAATTCCCATTAACTGATGACGCCACCCTTGATTACGAATAACTTTCCCCAAGGCACCATAGTTGAATCCGATCAAGAAATTTTCCATTACTCATGCAAGGTATACCATTCTGAAGCAACGTTTAGTATGGGATTCCAATGATTTTCCAATTGTTTTCACAAGATATTCAAATTTGGAGCACTTAACTCACCGTATCCGAATCTTTACTTAAAATCTATAGCGATACTCCGAATGTGGTATTGAATATATTTAAACAAGCTAGTCCTAGTGACATTGTGAAAGCGTTTTGAAGGCATGCGAGGTATGAGTTAGTTAGCGTGAGGGGCATGCGCTAAGTTTACCATTCACTGGATAGCATCTCAGATTCCATGGTCACTGATGACACTATCTTATTGCCTGAGTACCCCGATACTGGCTGCAACCGTGCTAATCGCTAGCCACAGTTTACCCGACAAATTTGTTATTTTACTGTGTGACTTCACTAAGCACATTAGTAGGAATTGCTTTATAACTATAATTGAAACTCCCAGACTTCAGAGTCGAGCTCTAAATAACTATTACCTTGCCCGCTACATATTAAATTTGTATTGCGTAACCATCATACATTTAACGTACACCGGGGAGTTGTTAGCAACAGGTGGCAGAATATTTAGCTAAATGTTTTAGGATTTGTCGCAAATAATATTTTTAGCATATACATATATAAAATCCTGACCTTTGACTCAAATGGGGTGGTCAGAGATATTCCAGACATTAAAAGTTTCATGTATTAATGAAACAACATCCACGGTACACCAATTGACTAATTATTATTATTAGGTGCCCATACTGTCCCGCTGCTGGGCAAAGGCCTCCCTCTTCACTTTCCACGCCTCATTGATTAAAGATGTTTTTAACTTCTACTTCAAGCAATGAGGTATTTTGTACGAGAAAACTTTGTAAGGTTCATCCCGTTGACCAAGAATTTTGAAATATGGCTTGAACTTAAGAACTTACAACGCAGCTAAGGGAAAACATCGAGAAATCATCATTCGTCCATGGTGAAGGTAACAAAAACGTTTAAAAAATGCCCTACCGTCGTTCGTAGACGGATCCAGATTATTTAGCAGACATTTCAGTCATTAAGAATGGCATAAAGTTCTGACCTTAATTTTTTCGGCAACCTTAGCCCTGAGTCGTAAAAACCCCACTTTTATATTATGGACAATAAGACATTAGGCAGTCTATGCAAATTACGGGAGAGACCTCCAGGGAAATAAACGTGTATCAGCGGTGGGTGATTCTGAAACATATTTTATTATCTTTATATTCTGGTACGAGAGAAAACCTTACATTCTTGAATAGGATGGAGTACTGGCGGAGTGCTCAAACGGTGGGGAAGTCAAGTATTTTTATCCGAGAGTACCTACGCTTGATATAATATTAACAATTTTTTTTTTCATATACTAGAAGTAACATGTGCACGTAAAATGTGTGTCTATCTTATCGACCGTTTTACTGGAAGAAGTCTCTTTTTAGAGATAAGATAGTACCTTTTGTACATCCTGTATCTAGTATCTGTTTCCCTTTTATGTGTACTCGTGTGTATAAATTCAAAAAAAAATAATATTATAACAGTGAATATAGAAAATATCTGAGAGATACGGGCGTTTCAATTTTTTTTACATTGTAGTTGCTGATTCACTTCAAGTTGGATGATGAAGTCGATTGTTTTTGTTAAACAGTTTTTTTTTTAATAATTACTTGTTTATTGATGCCTTTTATAAGAGTTGTAATAGGTAATCCCATAGCTGTGGGTTGTCTGGAAGAGATCGCTTTTATTGATAAGACCGCCTGATTGTGTTCTATTGTTATCATCAAAAAATATTTTGCGCAATAAAGAGTCTTCGTATTTGTATTTGTAAACACCATCTCGGGGTGTAGAATGGTCTTTAACTTAGTTGTTTTGCTGAAAAGCGCTTAGCACACCTTCTTCGCATGTGATTGGATGTCGTAAGTCGTGGTCAGTTGAAAACCAGTTGCCAGAGTTGATGCCTTAGCATTTGTCGTCATAGAATTGCTTATCACCTATCTACATGCCACATTCTGGGATTTGCGGAGGAGAGTAAAGAAGCAGGGTTGACAGGACCTTTCAGATAATATTTTCATTCTTAAACGGACACCAAGTTTAACACAGATATTTTTCACAAGAGATTAGCTTTTAATCCACGTGACACTACAAAGATAAACTTCCAGACAAAAGTATAACTCCCATAAGCAGTCCCTGCTCCATGTGTATAACGTCTCTTTGTGTATGTATGTAAATATTTGAAACGGCAAGGGAAACCTGTTGGCTGTAGGACTTTGAAAAAAAAATTACCAATATGAAAATGAGCTAATCCTCACTTTGTTCAATCATCTTCTAGGTCAATTAAATGATCAATAAGTAACTATGAAAATCATATTTTCGTTCATATTTTTTTTCTAGAGTACGTTAAACTATTCCCATTCTTTTTTTATTTTATTAAAAAAGAAACAGTAATATTTTAGGAAATAAACCAGTTCCTACGGCAATTTGGATGGAATAAGTACACATCCATAATAATCATGACATCAGTCATTCCTAAATCCTATAACCTTGAGATATTCAAGGGCAGGGTGAATGGGCATCTATACTTTTGACGGAGATTTTGGTCAAACATTCAGTTTATCATAAAAAAATATATAATGCGAAAGTATGTCTGTCTATACGTCTACATGCCTAAACTGTTGAAACAATCATATTGAAATTTTGCAGAGAGGCAGTCTGGGAAGCGAAGATTGACATAGCCTACTTTTCATCCTGCAATAGACTGCGATAAAGTAATTTCACGCTGGAGAAAAGTTTATAATAATTTTAAAGTAACTAACGCTAACGCCTGTTGCAACTCGAATAGCAAAAACATTTTCCCGTTGAAGTAATTAGGATTTGTCTTGGATTTCCTCCAGTTCCAGTTGCATACAATACAATAAACAACCGCGTTGTTCCCAGCTTGTTGTAAAAGGCACTATTTCTTTGAAGTCTTAATGCAAATTGTGTCATGTTATTATTATCAATTTCACCATTTACGTTGGAAAAGATGACAGAAAAAAATATGGCAGGATTAATTATTATAATTAATAATACAGTTTTAATCCAGATTTAAAATATATATTATATAAGATCCATTCTTTGATCCAGTAGATACCAATATACGAAATTAATCTTCTATGATTGAGCTTTTAACATGGTTAGTATATTTGAAAGAAAGAAAGAAAGAAAGAAATAAAGAGTATTTTCGGCATCCACTCAGCATATGCCGAGGTACCACTTAGATACCACGACGCTGGTCTTCCGTGGACTCCTTGAGCCAGAAAATTCGGATTCTATCATTATCTTTCGAAGATTTTCTTAATTTTCAATTTATGCACAACGTGTTAGCACTTGATGTCAATCACACCTGATCTTAAGTGATGATGAGTCTCAAGGTAGAAACATATTGACCCGGAAACGCCATCTTATTTGGGGGACACAACAATTCTATTAACATTGCTGTTTATCGGCAGACTTAGATATCGCCTCCGTGGCTCGATGTAAACAACATTGGGTTTACGAATCGGAGGTCGCGGGTTTGATCCCCACCGGGGTACATGTTTAAGTACTCGGTTTGGTTGGTGGTAGGGCATTTTAAATGTCCGCCTGGTTATCTACCACCATCTTATCTAAATCTGCCGCCAAGCAGCAATGTTGTGTTCCGGTTATCAGAGATAAGATAGCCAGTCCCCCAAATTTGTTGGGGTTTCCGGGTCAGTACGCTTCCACCATCGACCTCATCTTCACATAACATCAGGTGTGATTGAGGTCAAGTACGAACCCGTCGTGCAAAAAAAAAAGCTAGTTGGCGTACATTTAAAATTCCCTACCACCAACCAAATTATCCAAATTATCCATCTGTTTCTATTTATGGATTCTAATTTCCAAATCAACATACAGCATGTCCTAATATAAGTACGGGACACCCACGGCCCTAGAACGATACATTCGTAGTTTTGCTGTAATAGTCGAAGTGGCTGGCTGTCGATGGGTCGTAGCCGATAAAACGTTTTATTTACGGGGCGGCAGCTGGCACCAGAGCATTGCTACTGTCTTTTTGTCCCCTACCATGTTTTTCTTTGTGCTTTGCACACATAAATAAAAGAATAGAACCAACCCGTTTCTTCCCGTGGCTGTCGTAAAAGGCGACTATGGGACTCTCCACTAGAATTGCATGTATAAATTTGCACGTTTTAACGGCGATGACCTCACCACTATCACGTGTGCATTTCTGTAAATTCTACAAGGTGAACCATAGATGTTAATTCAAACATTAAACTTTTAATGTTTTGAGCATCCAAACAGTAATGTTTGGGATTTCTCCGGAATTCTATAAGACTCCTATATTCTGCAGTGGAACCTCTTTATTTGTATTTAATGTTGACGTAAATATATTTTGGCTTTTACATGAATCAAAATAAAAGCAGGCTTTAAGTCTCCTTTACACAATGTCGATAGGTATAAGGTATGCATTTACCAAACGCCTCTCCCTCATCCAATCTCATCAATACGTCAACAACAACGTTAGATTTAGGTTAGATTACCAACAAGTTAGTCAATCTAACTTGAACTAAAAGTGACAAAAAACTTTAAAAAAATTTGGACAGTCTACTCGTATTTTTTCATACAAATTATTTAGAAAAATGTACTCGAATCATTGTATAGTAAAACAAAGAAAAATATAATGGAACGAGAAGCAGGTGACAAATGCACTTGTAGTAACAAACTCTCCAACTATATCAGTCGACACAATTCACGCTGCAAACAAAACTGAATCGACCTAAAAATTCGACGCAAATAATCGAATTTTAGCTTTTTTTTATGGATTGATTTTTAATTCTTCGATTCAACACGATTCCCATGAAATAGTATATAATAATTATGTAGCCAATGGATGTTATCTAACTATGCCAAATAAGCACCCTTGCATATCTCACTGCAACTCAAATAAGCCAGAACTTAGTAAGTACTCACCATCATCATCACATAGCCTCAGGACGTCCAGTGCTGAACATAAGTCTTCTCCATAGATTTCAAGAGCGACTGGTTAGGACCTTTAAGGTCGTATGTCCATTGTCTCTCTCCACTCACGAACTTTAATGCCCCACCGACCTGCCCACTGCCACTCCAACTTGCTAATCCGCTGGGTAATGTCAATATATATAGCGATATTCAGTCTAATTATACAATACAATATAATTGTAACCCAGACTTATTTTAAAAGAGCAACCCTTGAGTTTCTTGCACGTTCTTCTCTGGAGAATCAGCATTGTGAATGAGCTATAATGACAAAAACTTTAATAATAAGATAAAATATGTGACGTTTTCAAGTGATAATTTTTACCATACGAAATAAATATTTTTTGATTTTGATTTTGAATGACTTTCGTTCGGTTACGGATTTCTTCATTTCAGAGTGAAATAGCCCTCTCCATATCTCGTTGCGTAACTTTAAACTTTCTTAAGAAGTGCATAGTGAGAAACCTCGTTTCGATTCCATAAGTCAACACTGGGAATACTTACACATTAATTTTGGATCAGAAGACATTGCGCTGTTTCCTGAACGCTGCCCATCCGAGTTGTATTCGTCGATCCGCCACACATTGGTTGAACCTATCTAGTCGGATCTCTTGTCTCTTGAGACATACTCACTCTCACTCAGTTCCTAGATTTACCTAGTAGGTCGGTAGGTAGATGCCGCCGTTAACCACCTCCGTGGCTCAATGTAAACAACATACGGTTTACGAATCGGAGGTCGCGGCTTCGATCCCCAGCGGGGTACATGTTTTAGTACTCGGTTTGGTTGGTGGTAAGGCATTTTAAATGTCCGCCTGGCTAGCTACCACCATCTTATAGCATAAATCTGCCGCCAAACAGCAATTTTAATAGCATTGTTGTGTTCCGGTTGTCAGAGATAAGATAGCCAGTTACCCAAATATTTGGGTTTCCGGGTCAGTACGCTTCCACCTTCGGCCTCATCTTCACTTAACATCAGGTATGACTGAGGTAATGAGCTAACCCGTTGTGCATAAAAAAACCTATTGATTATCGGTTTTACAAACTGTCAAACTGCAACTGTCGGGTGGATATTAAAGTTTACCTTAAATAAATTCAAAATCATTATAAAAGAGACATTAATTACAAAAGGCTACTATAAAATTACTGACTATCTGGATGATTTAAGCATGGACACACCTCGCTCGGCGATATTCAATGAAATTGACTTTACAATATAATATTACACATTGGTGTCGATTCGGATATACACCAACTAAACTAAAACCAGTTTTGGAGTGGTGCCGTCGCATCGTAATGTTCCAGGGAGAAAGAGACAGTACTACTTTAAAGCTAGTTTTAGTTTAGTTGTTGTACATCGGAATCGACACCATTGTAACCCAAAAAGAAAGAGCAACCCTTGAGTTTCTTGCTCGTTCTTCTCTGGGGAGACAGCTTTGTGAACGAGCAGTAATATCAATAATTTTAGTAGTAAGTGAAAAAAATGTGACGCTTCAAATGATATTTTATCCTACAAAATAAATCTTATATGATTTCTTTTGAATGAATCTGACACAAACCCACCTATCAGTACTGGACCCACCTGGTCGATTGTTTACGTACTTCTTCTAATGACGGGGCTAGAAAAGATGAGCTTAAACCCACTATAGATTCACTGTTCTTATATGCATGTAATTATATAAGAGCGAGTCGATGCTTGTATTTGATGTGTAAGTAGTTCCATGTAAAATCCTCAATTCATACTCGATACCACGGCTTCTAGGATGGGTGACCAATAAATGTTTCCAAATCGATCGGATGCCACTTGTCTACGCTAGTGCTTCGACAGACAAATTTACTACACACACATACATACATACTGTGCAGGTACACTGTTGGGCACACACATATTCACACATCCAATTACACTTCCTCACGCATGACGTATGACTCTTGTATTGGCCGGTAGGTACACCCCACTCGCTATACACTGTCCGCCATTGCATACTTTCGATATACCCCTATACAAAAGAGCTCTGTACTTAATTTAAGCGAATCAATCAATATAGTGATATTGCTAAATTCCAGAGCATTTTATTTACTCATTGTATCTATACGATACACCACTATAGTCTGACACAAATCCACCAATCTACACTGGACCCTCAATACACTCTAAAAAGTAAGAGGGCTGGTACTAGACAGTTGAGACGTAAAGCTGTTTCATGTATGATGTACGTATGAATTGTTAACAGGAATACTCCTAGTACCTACGTTCATATAACGCCGCTCTACCAGAGCATTGTTCTGCACAGAACAGAGAATCCGTAAAATCCGTAATACATAGACAAACAGCAGTAACATAATATAAGATGTACCCGATACAGTTCCCTTGGGAAAACAATTGATAACGCGACAATGAATAGCAATAACATGCTCCATCGGAGAATCATTCAGGTTCTACGTACAATATCTTGAATGGATAACAATGTTTGTCGAATAGAGGAATGTTACCGCTCATAATGAATACATAAAGACAGACCTCCGCAAACAGTGTTAAAATATTAAATTGCCTCTAAAGGACCCGTAGTGATAATGTGGGTAAAGTTTATTTAAACAACAGAGTCTCCTTTATTAGTCAAACAGATTATCCTGCGTTCTACGCCATTGTGCTCAGGCCATTAGCCGTTGAAGTAGGGTTGCTACACGATCTTATATTTCTGGGACTCAGGTAGCCTACGTCTGGAACAGTTACCTATATATAATTACTAAATTAATTTTATTGAGTTTAATAAATACATAACGTCACGACCTTCATCCTTAACGGGGTGGTTGGAGATACTCATATCCTGAAATATGGTTATGATGGTATGGTTAAAGGAGGCTATGCTAAAACAGTTGGGACGAGTAAGGCTGTAGAAATGACATATTAAGTTTCTTAGTCAATTAAGCACATTACTTGATTACCATCTAGAAATATACAATCTCAACAGTATTTTGTGTTAAAAAAACATAACCCGTCAGAAGTGTCACTGATGGACGAATAAATCGCCCTTTTCATAGCACGTTGCGTGACTTTAAGCTTTAAGCTAAGGTGATCATAGTAAGCGACTCCGTTTCAGTAACATAAGTCATCACTGGTAACATACATCGGTTAAAGACGGTTTGTCTTCGCGGTTTCCCGGAAAATATCATATTCGAAAGATTTCTTATAATTCATGGCTACCCTACTTGGAAGTTACTTTGCATTGTCTTTCATGAGTGAACAATCTTATCTTTATTCACCTACATATGAGAGAGTTTCGTTCCGAAATTTATATCTACTTTAATGGAGGCACGAGACATGGATACTTCGCGCGAAAAATGTTGTTTTAATACATTTTGGCATCATCGATACAGTCCTCAACAGATTATAACTCCACTGCTGGGCACAAATCTCTACCTATGGCAAAAGTTTTCATCGCTGTCCCTTAAAACAACAAATTCATGACAAATAACGCATACAGGAGAATCGGAAATTATTGAAATTAAAAAAAATATATTGTGATAAATATGCAGGGCCTCGCATTGATATATTCTAACCGTCACGATGCGCATATTGCCACTTAAAATAATCCAATAATGTTAAATTCTTGCACGAACTGGATTTTGTAAGCAAAATCTTTCAGCAAAATGTAGCGCATAACTTAAGAACGGAAACACGATCTTCTAAATAAAGTTGCATAATTTACAACCTTTGTTCTGGCATAAGTCTAGGTCATGGTGAAATTGCAAACCAGACTGTGCATAAATCAGCTGTCAAATTGGCTGTCGTTGGATAAAGTGTTGCCAATTCGAAAGATAAACCTGTAAAAAAACATAATCTTTTGTGTGCTGCTGGAAAAATACTGAACTATAAAGTCATAGAATAAAAGACGTCTGTTTTAATAACATGATTTCGTGTTTTACTAATAGCACCAATCAAACCGAATTTTATCATCGCTGGGGGTAGGACCAGCGAAGCCTGATAACAACAAAAGGCGGTTTTCCCGTTAATGCAAAGTGTCTTAGACATGAATTACGGGACGGATACCAACCGGATCCACTTCCACAACATACTCATATATATATATCTCGTACTTATATGTATTTTCCTTATGAAAATCCACACAAGCCCCGCTGAATAATGACTTGTGACAGAAGAAAAAAATATTAGAAAAACCGACTCCATTACTTATCCCAAACAGCCAAGTCGTTATAGTGTCGAGATCGGTTGTGTATATACTTTGCTACACGATACCAAACAATCGGATCGAAATTACTGTACTCTGTAGAGCTAATATGACCCGAAGTCTCTCTACAAACGCACGAAATACAAGCTGAAGCATGAACATGATAGTTGGCTTCTATCTCATGTCGGTGTAGAGAGGCTACGGATCATGTCAGTCCCGCTGGAAGTAGCGCCGAAAGCTCAGTGCTATAATATATACGACTGCAGGACAAACGAGCGTCATTAACAAACACTCTAGCCTAGGATTGGGATGACCTAATTTTAGGGAGTTTTTTGGTTCACGACCGAGAAGAATACAACACTGTCTCTTCTCGTAGCTGTAAAAGCAAAATAAGAGATCATCAGCAAAATACTAGTGACACAAGCATCATTGGTGTGGACAAAAAATTATGCGTTCGCCAACCCGTCTGCAGGTCGTGACGATTTATGCAAATCGTCCGATGTAATGCGATGCAGTGACTCCATATCTCCCTTGAAATTATTTGTGTTCAGCGACGATTATAAACTGTTGGTGTCTATATTAACCAATAGGTACTAAGAACTAAATCTGCCAGGCTTTACTAATTTCGTATGGTGCACTTTTAATTTTTCCTAGGCTACGATATAACGGAAAACAAGAAATAGACTGAAAGAAGAAACTAAAAAGGTACGTAGAAATAAACGTTTAACTTACAAGCAAAGTTTCTTAGAAACTTCTGCATTCTGTCGGTGGTCGTTGCAAAAAATCCTCTTGCCTTCCATTACATCCGCGATGCAATTTTCATCCGCAACATTGTGTATGGAAAACTTTTTGATTCTATTAAACGATCCAACCTGTTTCGCATTCAGCAAAAATACGAAACTCGAATATAAATAACAAAACGCCAGCGAGTAGTAAACAAGCACCGTAACGTGGCTTCTGTTTGCCACTGAGAACACTCGTAAATGGAATATTTCCTCTGTAAAAGGGGTTTTTGCATAAATTTGAATATTATAGCCTTCTCGGTAACTATTGCCAAGCATTTCATATTTTTATTGGCTGAGATTTAAGCGGCATCGCGTAGATATATAAGTCGTTTATTGCAAGTCGCTGAAAGTTTTTTAGGAGGTTGTAACTGTCCAGAAAAGATTCTAATTGTCATTATAAAGAAATATAAAAGAAATATTTTGTTCTGGTAACGTTTGTTTTAATATTCCAAATGAAATTTCTGAGACTTAGAATTCTAGTATCTATTTTAAGGCATATAACGCACGGGTATTTGGTATTTTTTATTTCATTGCTTTTTTACCAAAAAACGATAAGCAACGGTGCATAGTCAAACGGCCAATGATCAAACAATCGTCATATTTCACCGTGACAAGAATCACCAGTAACATTGTCAAAGAAACAAAATGGCACTCATCCAGAAACCCAAATTATTGAGTTGACTGACAATCTTTCCTGATTAGGAACAGACGTGAACGAGAGGATACTTCTAAACTATTGTAGATAGATGTGATGCATCTGCGTGGTAGATAAGCACTTCAACATACAAGCAGAAAAACAGTGTATAATCAGCTGCTCATTATAAGTACTTAATCCCTCTTCGCCATGCCTTTCGAACATTGGTCCTTATTGGACCGAAAATGGTGATAGGAATTTTTTTTAATACTAGCGTTAAAAGCTAAGACACGTTGATCTAATATACAAACCTGATAAACTGATAAAGTTGGCAAAAGTCTAATGACAAATACTCGATAAAACTTTCCTAATTAGAAAATTTTTCGTTAGACATTAAAGTAGCAAATTAGATAGTTTGTTCCACAAAGCTCTTTGTCACTTGCGAAGCGATCATGCGGTTAAAAGCTCATAAAACTTTTACAATCGCGTGGAACTGTGAAAACTGAAAATTTGTGGCAGGCTTCCTACAGGTTTGTTGTTGTCGTAATTGCTTCCTGTTTTGGAGTGTTGTATAATTTAAAATGTGTTATTTGTTTTAATAGGATTACTATTGTTATTTACTATTATATTCAGATTTATTTGTAATAGTCTTACACTGTCAATATTATTAAATTATTTAAGTATTATTATTGGGTTTATAACCAGACTTTTGTTTTTTTGTCCTACATGGCCCATGATTTTTTTTTATATAGTTTCAAAAATATGTGTAAATTTTGTGTATTTTTTTATTATGGTGAGAATTCATTTGAAGTAATGTGGATATCAAGAGAGGATGTTGATTTACATTCTGTATTAAATAGTTCGTTTGTAAAATTATATTCTATTAAATGTCTCACGGCCTTAGTCCCCCATGTGGTGTTTTTTTATATATATATATATATATATATATATATATATATATATATATATATATATATATATATATATATATATATATATATATATAATAACCCAAATATGAGTTTAAAACAAAATCTACGGTTCATTGTTCGAAATATATATAAATGCACACATGACCGCGGCGACTTCAATGTCGTTGAAACGTGAAAAACAATTTTCTACGACTGAATGGATGCATATTTGAAGAAAATGACGATGTGGTGGACCACGAAGCATACGACCTCAGTAAATGCCTATTCAAGCCTCCTATTTTGAGGATCCCGAGATTGTAGTATTTCGGAAAGACTATTCTGGAAGAGGGTACCGTACTTTGGCTGGGCCAACCTGTTTGTGTACCTATAAAGTTAATGCGAATCTATTGAGCTACATAGGTATGTTAAATGTTTTTCAATATAAAGTTTCTTGGTCGCTAAGAGAGCGACTTGTGATTTCTACTGCTCCAACTGAACAGCAAACTTGGTGAAAATTTGCTATCACACTAAAGTTATACCACAATGTAGTTGATCGGTGAGATAATACCTGCGCATAAGCGATATATTTATAAGTACATTATTATAGAGCCTGCTTAGCGAATATCTGCTCGTACTGTACCAAATACTATTTGCATAAAATCAGTTCGTCCCATAGCTTATTCAATACATAGGCACAGAATTAATATAGTACTAGCCTAGGTACACACACTAGGTACACTACTTCGAATCGCTTGTCCCAGGAGAATTAGCTCTAATCACCACGCTGTTGGGAACTATATTCCCTCATTTATTATTCACAGTCTAAAAATTTTGTATATCTGTGATATTTTTCTTCTCAAACACAATCACCTGTTAATGAATTATTAGATCATAATTATTCATTATGTTGTTCACGACAATACACAATATCAACAGCCTTACTTCTTCGAGTTGGGGCAAAGCCTTCTCTCACGGTTGCTGTCCATATTCATTTGAACTCTCTGATGACAATGATTTTTAACCCCCGCTGAAAAACAATGGGTTTTATGTATTTTTTGTAAGCTGTTTCAAAGATATTTAGCTTTTATCATAGTTAGTTAGTTTTATCTGATTGATATAATCGCTTGTCTTCGCAGGAATTTTCGAAATTTTCAATTTATGGTTAGAGCTAATAATCTTTTTTTTTACATGTAGTCAAACATAACAAAAACCTTAACCAAATTACCCAGAATTAATTTTACTGTAGTAGCGTGGAAACACTGTTTGGTAAATAAGCCCTATTATTCGGGTGTGTGAGGCTTTTTCTCAACCACTTAGTATTTTGTTTTATCTATATTAACATCTGGCATATTCCCGTAAACATAGTAGGAAGTTTGTATGTCCTATTTATAAAATTTGTAACAGAAGTAAAAAACCAATTTTTTTGTAAGATATCATTGATAAGGCTCTAAATGTCAAACATGTTTTATTTCCGGACGGTCTTGAACGTCTTGAACTAGCCTTGGCTAGTTAGAACTAAAATACCCAATTGACAAAGGTCCAGACGGACGCCGCCGTGTACATCGATTTCAGTAAAGTCTTTGACAAAGTAACTTCTTTGGTATTAAGAAAGAAGCTATTCTTATCAAAGAAGACATCATAGAAACGTGAACCTTCTGCGATGCATTAAATAGTATTTACGAAACAGAAAGCAATCGGTAGTAATGAGAGGATATGGTTTACTACTACTCAGGGGTACCACAAGGTTCTACTATGGGACCTTCATTATTTAACATTTTATTGAACGATAATATTACCAATTGTTTTCAATATACAAACAGCTCTGCTTCCTATATGTTGTCGATCTTAATATATTTATGAATATTAAAATCTTAGATGAGACGATGACGAGTAAGTATGCACTTTCGTCAAAATTTCAGCATTCAATTAAAAAACAGTTTCTGAAATATCAATTTGCCTTCTTATTATAGACGGTTGTAATTGGCTATAGCTATTGTGAGAGATGTTGTAAACGATAACCTTAATTTTAGCCTTGAAGAAGACGATGATGTCAGTTGAAGCCCTTTTTATCCGATTTCTAAGAGGAGGTTCTCGATTAGGCCATTTGTATGTTTTTATCAACAATCTAATTGAACCGATATCTTTATAGTCATCTTCTCGAATATTTTAAAACATCCATAAACATCTACTCCAACACCCCGTCTCTTTATACAAATTAGTATAAAATAAGCACCATTATATATCGAAGAAAAGGGGCTAAATATATTGAGCATAGGTAGCACATTCTGTAGCCAAAGTGTGCCAGAGATAGGTCTAACGCTGCGGGCTTGGACATAAATAAAAGATTTTATCGTACGGCCCGTTACGAAACTCCGCCCAGGCACTGAGTTAGAAGGAGTTTAGGAGTATTGGAAATATGAGACGGTAGCGAAAAAATACTTATAAGACCTTGTACTTACAAAAACATTACATCAGCGGAATCTAATTCCCGAGTCGTTCGTAATTAGGATACTGGACCACACAAGGGCGTATAACATCTTCATTGTTATATCATGTAGAGACCTTCCCAATAATCTATTCTAGAGCGACCGGTTGGAATAGGCCTGCATCCAGCAACATCCTGCGACCTTCATCATCCAACTTCTGGGAGGACACCATATTCTTCATTTCTGATGCGATCTCGTAGTAAAACACTGAGTGCAACATCTATTGTCAATTTATTTGTAAACTCTGGTTATTACTAAGAAAAAGTAAATTTTGTGACAAAATAACTCCTTTATGTTTATGGAGAATCAGACTGAAATAGAGTTAATTACTCTAGAGGAACCCAATTCTGGATATAGACAAAATACATTTCTTATCTGAAAATTTACGCTTTCTTAGTACTGTCAGCATCTTAGTTATTCATCTGTTTTGTATGATCAATGGTGACATGATGCCTATTCAAGCTATACCAACAGTAGTTCTCTAAAATGACCCCCTTGTCTAGACTACAATTTTAGAGAACTTCGGATGGTACCTACAACTTATAAAGCCACCATGCTAACATAAATAACCCAGTGTGAAAAATAAAAAATGAAAAAATGTTTATTTCAGTACCTTAATATAACAATCAATGAGGTATCGGGGGTCTCCTTTTAAGTATAAAATACCTGTGTTAGGAGGCTCCGCTCATCCATAATTAAATGTCAAATATTTGTCCAATTATGGTGAAGGTGAAATAAGTTAATATTATGCTACTTATAAAATAGGAATGAAATAAAAATGTAAAAACTAATTTGTTATGTATGTGTGTGTGCGAGTATGTGTTTGTGTATGAGTGTATGTGTGTATGAGTGTGTGTGTGTATGAGTGTGTATGTGTGTATGAGTGTGTATATATTTATAGTGCATCTGCAGCCTGATGATAAGGAAATGAGTGGTTTGTTTGAAGTGTGTTGTTTATTTATTTAATGTGCCATCAGTGTTTCAACTTCGTCATAGGCTTTAGTGTTTAACAAACTGTCTTCCAGCAAAGCTTGCCTCCACAGAAATTATAGGGGCAACGATATCTTTCCGTCTTTTTTCAAGAATGCTAGGGTCATAAGAAAGATATTTGTGGCATTTCAAAATGGCATGCGGGACATACAACTTCCTAATTATAAGAAGGTTAGACAATGAATATAATTCTTCGGTGGGATATCTGTATGGCCTAAAGTACAAATGTGAGTGATTAATTATGCAACCGACTGTTTTTTTACTAACACATGTGCAGGCTCATTGTCAACCTATAGAATTTATTAGTTGCAATAGCACTCTATCTATCTACATGGCTCGGAAATGGAAATCATTAAGATGTCTTTATGTGGAAACCCTTGATTCAATCGCCATCGGAGCTGGACGATGCTTAAATCGTCTACTCCACGATTGGGGCCTCAAAGTGTAAACGTACGCTGGAGCAGACGGTTGTTCATTTGTTAATGAGCGACCCGGCAGGAAATTACCTGGCGTCCTGAAAAGACTCTATAAGCTACCCAAGCGGCGTTGGATTGGAAATTTGGACATTAATTTACACATTACAACGTAATAAATAACATCATTATGCTTGACATATTACCGAGCGATAGATCGTTTAGATGCTAAATAAAATCTTTGCGGATCAGAATTCAGCTTTCAGTTGCAGCTTATGAAACAGTTAAAATTTCAATTATTGGTTCAATGTTCACCTTTAACGCTTCATTCCCATATCGAGTCATAAAGTTGATCGTAAATTTTAACGATAATGCCTTCTCTCTAAACGTTACTAACCTTCCAAAACGGTTTAAACTTCCCACTCCAATTACGTCCCTGTGAATTGGTCCCATGCAACGTTGGTCCAGAACATTTTACACAGGTTATTTATTTTATAAGAAACCAGATAAATTTTATCGACAAATACGTTACGACATATATAAAACGTAACAGAAATGTACAACTTCGAGTGAACAAATTCGCTATTTATGCAATCTTAATGAATTTTTTGGTTGGTTGGTAGTATGGCATTTTAAATGTCCGCCTGGCTAGCTACCACCATCTTATCTAAATCTGCCGCCAAGCAGCAATGTTTAATATAGCATTGTTGTGTTCCGGTTGTCAGAGATAAGATAGCCAGTCCCCCAAATGTGTTGGGTTTTCCGGGTCAGTACGCTTCCCCCTTCGACCTCATCTTCACTTAACATCAGGTGTGATTGAGGTCAAGTACGAACCCCTCGTGCATTAAAAAAAAAAAATGTACAATACTTTCTTTCCACCCGCTGCGTCGCCTGCGTGGTAGAAATTTGTTTATCCCGCGGGAACTACTCACTTTATCGGGATAAAAAATAGCCTATGTTTTAATCTAGGGTATGTTCTACCTATATTCCAAATTTCAGCCAAATCCCTGCAGCCGTTTCCCCGTGATTGAGCAACAAATAAACAAACATCCAAACTTTCGCATTCATAATACTAGTGATATTTAAATAATACTTTAGAAAGAAAGAAAGAACACAAACTTTACACAAACCTACGGAATGAGCATGCTTAACTTAAAAATTTTATCAAATGTGTTACACTATACACAATTTAATTAATATCTTCAACTTTTACATGATGTCATGTTGAGTCACCGGTGTGCAGGTTGACTTGCGGGTAGGTTAGTGAGGCGAACGGATTATCAGTCGTACCGTTTATTTTGAGAATTCTCCCGCTATCTATAGGCCTTACCACACGTATTTTCTGCGGGTGCTTTATTAACATCACCTAATATGTCGAGTTCCCTGTAGAGTTAGCTGTGTGGTTCTCGGCAGTGTGTTCAGGGACAGAAAAACAGGACCAACCCGTCTCTTAATAAGGGTATCGATAAAGATGCCGTAACAGAATAGAGTATCGCTGACAAGCAGCAACGTTCTTGATCATCTCTTAAATTTCAGCAATCGCCAACATACCTGGCCCGCGTGGCTATCAAGGTAACTCCTTCCAAGAAGTCTAGGCTGATGTGAAGGGGAATTAATATACAAAGAATTAAAGTCTAATGCACAATTACTTAGAGGCAAACAACACATGCGTTAATTAAGTTAACAAGAAGAGTAATTTATTAAATTAATAAATGATACCTACAGAGATACAGGAAAATAAAAGAAAATTGTCAACAACCAATTCTACGGTAATATTGATATTATTATTGGTTTGTCTAATACACTCAAAGACACAACCCTCCTCGACGTGATAATAATAAAACTTCTATGATGTCTGATGATGTTGTCCCGGAACACATTAATAACCTCTCAATAAATGTTACGAAGGACTAATGGCTATCCAATTCATATCAGTAGCTTAGCCACAATAGTTTATTTATACGTTTCAATATTAATAAAGTTAATATATATTGATTTTGTACTTATGTGGGTTACAGAGTGATCATCGTGTACGGATCATTTGGGCAGAAAGGAGAATATTTACATGGCCGTGGAATTGTTGTAGGCTTTAATTAGTAGTTGAATCGAAATAAGGCCAGGCTTTTCTGCAATCACATTTTTATAGTTTTTACTATTATATTGTATAAACCTAAAGCGAGTTTCAAAACTTAAGCATATTCACAAGTACTGCGGCAAAGATACGGACTAACGGACATTCTCAAAAGCAAATCGATTCATAAAGTTCCTCTCAACGCATATGGTAACTCGATTTCCAACTCCAAGTGATCTTTATGAAGTTATGTTCGCGCCAGACTCGATTTGGCTCAAATATTCAAAGTGGCCAAGTTTTCTGGTGAAATTTTTAATGCTACGAAATCCCCTCTTTTAGTTTCATACTATCAAACTTGAGCGTATAAAGTTGTTTGCATTTATTCGAGTTTACGTAAAGTAGCCTGTTTATCAAGCGGGTTAGTTCAATTTAAAGCCTTGACAGTACTTCATAAGATTTAACCGGGTTATATATATACACCGTGTAACGGTTAAGTGTAGTCATATTTTAAGGGCTTGTTCTACCCATCAATACGAACAACTTTTACTATGGGGGCAACTTCGAAATCGCGAAAAAAAAATCAGCTGTTCCATAGAAAATTTCAATAACCTCCCGATGCAATGTATGAAACAGCTGATTTTTTTTTCGCGATTTCAAAGTTGCCCCCATAGTAAAAGTTGTTCGTATTGATGGGTAGAACAAGCCCTTAAAATATGACTACACTTAACCGTTACACCCTGTATATATTGCATTTATTTACACAATTTTTTGAGAAATTTTCTCTGCTTACATCAAATTGACCACAACTGAATGTGTAAGGATTGCCGTCTGGAAAATATTAGTTTACATTATTTTTTGTTAATCAATCGCTCAACATCTTTTAACTAAAAATACCAGGTGAACATAATAAACAACGGTTGCAATTGAAGTTCAATGCCAACTGTCTTTGTTTCCTGTGTAAATCACCGATTTATTATCTTTGAGAAGATCGAGTTCATATTGTGATAGTAATAATTGAAGATTTCAATTCTAGTATTTAATTCATATTTATATCGCTATTAATTCACTGATTTTTATGTAATGCGATTCAATAAATTATTAAACTGTAAACAGACATTGCTAAATATTATTAAACTCTATAAATAGGTGTGTCTTGATATGATTGGTACATTTTGAATGCTGCTGTTTTTTTATAATTCCCCCCCCCCCCTCCTCACTCTTACCTCACTCACTCACCTGATGGAAAGTGATGATGTGGCCGAAGATGATACACGCGATCTCAGTAGATGCCTATTCACCTGGTTCTTGAAGATCCCAAGGTTGTAGGATTCAGGAAAAACTGATGCTGGAAGGAAGTTCCACGCCTTGGCTGTTCATATTATGAATGAAGACCTGATCAACGAAGAGGATTAAAAGAAGTGTACGGTATATCCAGTTTGTGTTCCTGTCCCACTGCCCGTTTACACAACCTCACATTTTGGCCACATTTGGCCAGAAATCTTTTCCGCTGAACTATTAGCATTGAAAGATTTATCCTTAAACTGGAGCTGGTGATTACGAATTATTTGGGCTCTGCCTCTACGACGATGGTTTCAATCCTAACATTTTTGAAGTTTTAGAATATCAACTAGCGATAACTGACAATGCGACTACTGGCTATTAAACTAACAATAGGTACTTCCTTACGACAGCTATTTCTCATTAGAATGAAATTCCATAAGAAAATGCAGAATGGAAAAACCGGCACATTTACATTTTCAGTAAAGCAATTTAATATTTAAATCTGCCTTCCCCTATCACGTAGATCTAGCTTACGTATCTAGCAACGTTTTCTCGCACACTCGAGATTGCACTGTCTATAAAGTCAGTTTCCACATTTACATGCGCGTGCAAGAGTGACAAACTAACGGATTTCTGAATATCTACATCTGCTAACCTGTTTAACTTCTTCTGTTTCAATAGAGTTTTAGAAGTTTTGATATTGTTTTTTATTTTCTACATTATTACTCAGTTCTTTGTCAATCGAGTACAACTGTTGCTGCCCTCCTAGATCTACACTTTCCAAAGAATCAATTTTATGCTCATGTGCTGTGCAGCCTCGCAAAACAGTTATACAATTTTGAAAAAATTGAGAAAAACAGTACTTTTTAAAAATATGTTCAAGTATTTGTTAATATTGTATTTTTTACATTTATGTTTATCGAGGTTAGTAGCGAAGAGAATGGAATCAAATATGCTTATCATCAACATCAACAACCTTATATACACCCCACTGTTGGAGCACAACCTTGTCTCGCAGGGACAGGGTATGACCCTGTCCCTGCGAGACAAGTTTGTGCCATAGGCCTTATAATCTACAACGCGAGCCCAGTGCAGATTGGTGGATTTATGTTAGACTAATGACCACCTGATGGTCAGTGTATTTGCCCTAGGCTGTTGATTCGGTCGTCCGAAGCACGGAAACACTCGTGTGCTTAGTGGCCAACCATTTCAGGGCATTGCAATTGGAAATGATTCCGACTACGCTACGAGTGCGTATTAATGAGGATGTTGTTATGGTTATGGTTAATCCTCGCTCAACTCTAGAGCAGAGATAGCACGATAAACACGCGTCAAGTCAAGCATCACAAGCATTGTAAGTGAATTCGTTGGATTAATTGAACTCAATATTTCACCAGTGAGCAATGCTACCGAGACTACAATTGGCTGGCATCCAACAACGGTATCACGGCTTCCCATCAACGATGCAGCACAATAACAAACCACACGAAAATATCGCTCGAAACACGTCGAACCCAAAACAAACAAACTTCAAGTTTACTCGGTTACATGTCATTGTTCGCAAACGGGATGGTTCCCAACGATTTCAAGATAAAGGCTCAAAACTTTGTAATATGAGACACCGCGTGGATTATGTTATGTCCCTTATGATAATATTATCTTGGCAGTTAACGGACCTCTTTGTAGCCGTAGTTTGAAGAGTGGATTTTGTATGCTGCTTTATTGTTCACGGTCTGTGAGCGAGATATGTGAATCTGGAAATGCCATGCGATGGATAGAGACAATTTCTTAGACTGTTATTTAATGTCGAAAGCAATATCTTCGTAATTACATTTGAATAATTTCTTCTTCTTAGCGAATCAATGTGAAAACATTAAGTTCTTTAGAATGAGAATGTGGCCACGCATACAACATTGTTTAAAGCGTGGTTTTTTTTATGCGCAACGGGTTGGTACTTGACCTCAATCACACCTGATGTTAAATGAAGATGAGGTCGAAGGTGGAAGCATACTGACCCGGAAACCCAACACATTTGGGGACTGGCTATATTAGCTCTGACAACCGGACCACAACAATGCTATTAACATTGCTGCTTGGCGGCAGATTTAGATAAGCTGGTGGCAGCTAGCCAGGCGGACATTTAAAATACCCTACCATCATCCAAACCGAGTTCTTAAAGATGTACCCTGCTGGGATCGAACCCGCGACCTCCGAATCGTAAACCCAACGTTGTTTACATTGAGCCACGAAGCGGTTAGGTCGTAGAGGTCCTGTAGCGTACAAGTGCCCGAAGGGATACGTAGGCCAGCATAGAAGATGCCCAATAGTGTGTGGTCTATCACAAATTAGCCCTGTACACATCATAGAGTGCGCGACATGCCACTAAAAAATCAATTATGTGGCCTAAACTATAGAATATCCACCTAATAACTCATAAGAGGCATTGCACAGTTAAATCCCAGATTTCAATTATTTACTGGAATCGAACCAACGTTATTTGCATGGTAGACGCGTTGCTATAGATATGCAGATTTCGTCATGAGGTTTCATTACATATCATCGTTATTGACGACTTCTAAACTTCTCAATTAAAATAGAAAATGTTTCTTTTGAAAATGAACGATGCTTTAAAAATACAAGATTAGTTTCACTAAAAGATTAGAAATTAGAATAGAAGTAACGTAGATCGTAATCCATCATATTATTTTTGATCTTATAGTTGATAAATGTAGGGAACCGAGGAGAAACGACCTGGTAACCTAAGTTACAGGGTTTTCCTTATTTAAGCACAGTCTCCATATTATTAAGATTAATGAGGATTTAAAAAGTACTATACTACTACATAGAAGCTACACTCTGGAAATCTGTAGACGAGGCCTACGTTCATGACGTCCTGTGGCTGATATGATAACATAGTAATTGGAATAACTTTGAAATCCGGATCAATACCCCTGAAAATCGATATATAACTTTGAGCCCACTAATAGGCTTTGTTCTGACCAGAATTCTACAAGCTAATAAAAAGCACTTTTTATCTACTTCCGCGGCCAGCAACAATGTCCGCATTGTTTTCCTGTGGGATAAGAGAACTAATGAAATTATAGTCTCCTGTCTGTGGGAGGTTAAAGATGTCACGGGTAGTAGTAAACTTTCCACCAGGTGAGCTGCTTGCTATATGCCATAAAAACGTAATGAACAAAACAGTTATCAAGCCACCTAGTTTAACTCATACTTATTCCTTTTTCAGGGTAGAAAAAACACAATTTTCATTTATTTGCATTACATTTTTGACGATAACATTGTTGATGATTGATGTAGTTTCTATAACATATTTAAATGTACCTTCCTTATTTAAACAACAAAGCGTATTTGATTGATTGATTGACTGATAACAAAGCCAGTACCTTCAGTATCTAGAAATTATCTCCTATCCCCCAAGTAATCACATGTTAAAGGAAATACTTATTTTTATGCTTATTAAAACTTAGCCATTGAGAGTGTCTGTCTCTATTCACCATTGTCTTGCACAATGTAGGTAGATTTTACCATAGTAGTTAAATCAAAGCCAAAGTTAAACTCCAAATTTCAACCACAACTATCGGCCGTAACCCTTCTATCTCGTTAAACGTCTTTGTCTGCGCAATCCTTCGAAACTTCAGCAATCGTGAGCGAAGTCGCAAATAAGTAGTTAACAGACTCGGGTCGCTTGAGAGGTGTTATTTCATAAGAGCATAAAGATCTTAGTGATAACTTTGTTTCTTTAACATAAAATATGTGTTGACACGCTTACTGTTCTCCCTTATCCTGTAGGGAAATTTCTTCTGCTGATATTTTGTATCATCACTCCTTTATTCATCGATTTTTTTTGGACGCGCGCTTTTGGATCTGCTGAATTCCGTGACAGGTTGGAACTGGGATTAGATCGTGATTCTTAGTAACTTACTTGTTAAGGATAAAGTGCTGCTGCATTGAATTGGTGGCTATGTTAGTAAAATGGGGACAAACGAGCTCGAAGCTTTACCTTCATGTTATCACTGTTGATCATGGCTAAAATAGTTACGACCGAGGAAGTATGGACGTGGTGTGCTCGGTCTTATGTTTGATATGATAATCGTTGGAATTTGTTCTCTCCCATTCATATGTAGACTGTAATTTTAATCAATTCAATTGTTAGTTGAAGAAAATTGTATTGTATTAGTTGAAGCCAAAATCACAATTACATTCAGAAGTACAAGAGTCATAGGGGTTAGGAGTCTACCTATATTCGAAAGATGGATTGAATGTATGATGAAAATATGCCAATTAATAATTCTATTTCGTTTTAAAGTTCTTTACCCCGTTACTTAACATTTTTATTATCTTAAATTTCAAAATATAAGTCTACTAAGTTCCAGCAGCGTTTCTTCTAGACTGCAGTTAAGTTAATACCCCTAGCGAGTAATTGTAAAATTCTCCGTTCCCTGAAGTCGCAATCACGTGTGTCTCAAATTCAACGTTACATCACAGTCGGCAACAAAATGACGAAAATTGCAAAGCTTGGTGTACAAACTTCTATTTGTAATTGTCAAAACTATCAAGAGTTATTTATATTTAAAATAATTGAAACTGGTATTTATATAGTAGATACTAGGTACTATAGCATCAAAGAAAAATTCTAACATTTTATTCTTCAAGGATACTAAAATATCACTTAGTCAACATGTTTTTTTTACACCAGAAGAACAAGTATTTTTTTTAATTACAACATAAAAGAAAGATATTAACAAAAGATACTAAAATAGATATAAAAAAGGAGGGTCATGGAACATCTTTTTGTCTTTTTTTTTTTCTTTTTTTATATGAGAGGGCGGAAAGCGAGCATGCGGGTCACCTGATGGAAAGCAATCACCGCCGCCCATGGACACCCGCAACATCAAAAGGGTCACAGATGCGTGGTTTGAGGAAGGTGTAGGCTCGTTTCTTGAAGGTTCCAATGTCGTACTCGTTCGGGAATACCGCTGCCGGAAGTCCGTTCCACAGGGTTGTCGTACGTGGTAAGAAGTTTCTTGAGAAACGTACAGTGTTAGACTTTCACTCATCCAGGTGATGTGGATGGAAATTTAATTTTCTTTTAATTTAATTTTAATTTTAATTTAAATTTCTTTTATTTTGATTTCCTTGGGATAATCTACTGAAAAATTGAAGTATGTTATGCTTCAGTCCACAATACTGCTTTGAGCTTACTTTACTTTTACTTTGCTTCCTAACGTAAAAAAATGTAATCTACTATAAACATTGATTGGAAATTATTTGTAGACATAAAGAACATCCAAGTGGTGAAAGCATAGAGGTTTGATCCAAGTGTCACACGATAAGTTATGTCACAATAAAATAACGCGCATGGATAATCATAATGTTCATTTAAAAACTATCTTGTTCGTGAAAATTATAGCACGAAATCTTCGTACGAAATCTGTTGCATGGATCCGGAACTTTTATGAAGTGAAAACACAGTGCTGCCACCGCATTTTCCTGCGTGATTGCGATATTTTTTTAGTAGTACTTTAATACGTTTTTCACCGATTATTACCACATTTAAACTAAAGTACAGTATTTTACGTTTTTTACCGTATTTTAGCGGGGTAATTTCACCGCTTTACAAACCTAGCGGAGAGCTTCTAAATCATAGTTTTTTAGTTGACATTTTAACTTTTAATGTTTGCGAGAATACAATGATGAATGTTCGGATTTGGACATTTTTCATCTGAGTCGTAATCAGTTCAAATCAACAATATTGAAAGCACTGACATAGATTAGGTAATTATATACACTCAACTCATACACACAGATACACTTGCACATATTACTCCATATATTTTCTCTCTTCCTTATACCCACAAACACAACAATTTGATGTCTCGATAGATAAGGTAACAAAATAAGCTATGTATAAACTTACTGACATCTATTTTGGCTTCTAAATGTATTACTTATATTTTAAATTTGTAATTATATTAATGAATTAATTAATTAGTTGGTTATTACATTTGGCTTCTGTTTCCTATTCTAGTTACATGTCCAAGAACTGTCATACATTAAGATTTATGAAACAATATGCAGGTAGTTTCAATATTACGAATTTGACAACACACTTGCACTAGCATAGTTCATATTCACCAGTTCGAATGCAGTTACATTTTGAACTTCCCTGTGTGCTTAGCACGAATCATATGCAAAATTCTCTCAACGTAACATATCTCTAACGAATTCACGTACGGAGACTTTGTCTACCGTTGCACGTTCACGTCTTCCTACGAAATTATCATTGTCAGGTTGTCACCGTTGCTTTGGACCTAGTATTTCTACTCGGCTTTGCTCATATTTTTAGTATAATTTGAAGCAAAACAAAGGAGTAAATAGAATGTTGTGCATTTGGTATGGTAAATAATACAGGTGCTTAAATTTTATTAGTCGCACTAATGTGTTGTGTTTTCCAATATTTTATTTATATTTTCACTAGCAAATGTATAGATATACTGTTTTGCTATTTAGAATTTATTGTCATATTTATGGAATAACAAATTATGAATGCAATATTAACTCAGCAGGCAAACTTCCAAGTGGTCAAACAGATAGATCAGGAGCAGCTTCCTTTACAAATTTATCAAAGAACAAATACAGATACTCTTTATTGCACTAAATAATTTACAATATTTTTGACGATAACGATAGAACACAATTAGAACTAATTATACATACATATTTAAAATCAGGCAATGAATTAAACAAGAAAATGTTATGTAGGAGAGTACATTTCAGAGCGACGTCGTAAAAAGTGAGCTTCCTCTTAGAAAGTGGAGTTTGAATTTAATAAAAATTTCCAAATATCGTCTTCTGCTGTTCAATAATTCACCAATATACATCCAATACAATTGTTGAGCGTTTTTTGAGTTAGTGGATATCGGCAAAGTCGATTACTAAGTTATAAGTCTTTACCTATTATACATAATAACTCATGGCCCGTAATAATAAAGCAATCTTCAGTTTGAGATCGAGACGTACTTTCAATAAAAACAATTTTTGATACTATTCTAATATGCAAGAGTATTTCAAGTACCAACTTAAGTTCACATTTATCTTGAAATTGTTTTATTAATACGCCGTTCAGTTTAGTAAATTATTAATTTAATTACTAAATTACAAGTTTAATAAATTATTAATTATACAATTAATAATTTATTAAACTGAACGGCGGTGGGGCAAACACTTGATTATGATTGACTCAAAGAATCATACGAAGGAGGAAGGCACTCCAATGGAATAAAAAAATTGTAGAATTGAAGCACTAGTAACATATTGTTGTATTTACTATACGTTTTCGAGTAAACGGTCAGTCCTTGGATGTGTAAATCCAAGTGACATTTTTTTATTTTCGTGCTTTGAAGGAAACGACAATCAAACCGTGCTGAAGCCGTATGGTTTCTCTGCGAGAGGAAGCTGTACTGAAGACAATGATTAGTAACCTAAATACCACAGACGATAAAACCAAACTGAAATTTTTATATTAGTACAGTCAAGTTAGCTCTCTAGGGCTCTTAGATTTCGTAGTCCAATTTTCGACTTATTTTTCATGTTCCCATAAAATTTCTATGCAGGTTCAGTTAGGGGTTACTGCATTGCCACGACAGGTGCAGACAAGGCGTGCTTGGAAACTTTGAATATTATAACAACGTTCTGTTATGATACAGAGCATATTCTAGTACATTTTGTGAATAAAAATATAGAAGGTAAAGTTTCTGGGTGAGTTATAAAACTGGTATACGTTGTTATGTGTTGCGCTTATTTAAGTTTTAGCTAATTTTATTAAGGTTTAGATAAGTAGACCAGTTATTTTTCGAAAAATGACGTCTGTTATGTGTTTCGAGGAGTTGTGTATGTATGATGAATCTCAGTAATGTGTGGTCATAGTGTTTACGATTCGGAGGTCGCGGGTTCGATCCCCAACGGGGTACATGTTTAGTACTCGGTTTGATTGGTGGTAGGACACTTATATGACCGCTTAGTTCGTTGCCACCGTTGCATGTCGCGCACTCTATGATGTGTACAGGGCTAATTTGTGATAGACCACACATTATTGGGCATCTTCTATGCTGGCCTACGTATCCCTCCCGGCACTTGTACGCTACAGAACCTCTACGACCTAACCGCTCCGTGGCTCAATGTAAACAACGTTGGGTTTACGATTCGGAGGTCGCGGGTTTGATCCCAGCAGGGTACATCTTTAAGTACTCGGTTTGGATGATGGTAAGGTATTTTAAATGTCCGCCTGGCTAGCTACCACCATCTGATCTAAATCTGCCGCCGAGCAGCAACGTTAATAGCATTATTGTGTTTTGTTGTCAGAGATAAGATAACCAGTCCTCCAAATGTGTTGGGGTTTCCGGGTCAGTACGCTTCCACCTTCGACCTCATCTTCACTTAACATCAGGAGTGATTGAGGTCAAGCATCAACCCGTTGAGCATAAAAAAAACAACGTAAGTTTCACAATATTTCCACGGTAAATTCAGATGCACGAAGAAAAAAGTGGAAACGAAATGTCGTCACATTTTCTTCAAAGCAATGTCAAGAAATCAAAAAAAACTGGCGCTTGAAATGTAATGAAAATAGCACCCCATTTCCGTTCACCACTTTACTGAGTTGTCGCAACTTGTTCGTAACTTTGAAATACAATATTTCCACAACTTTATTTTGCGGTATCCGAAAATGAAGAAGTTTCACAAGAGCAGTCTGGCAAGGCAATAAAGTTTGCTGGGAAATTTGCGAATTAATGCAAAATCTGCGAGTGGGGGAGGGAATTGTGTCCACCTGCAGACGAAGGGTTTAATCGTAAAAAGTTTGTGGGTACAGTGTCCTGGAATGAAAATAATTTTTCACTTCTTAAATACTTATTCCGGTGAAAAAAGCTTTTACGCGGAAGCGACGCTTTCTCTCTCTATTTCATTGGAATTGTTGAAACGTAAATTATATTACAACTAGCTTACCGACCGCGGCTTCGCCTGCGTTAAATAACTATATCGCGGAAATTTGTTTATCCCGCGAGAATTACTCACTTTATCGGGATATAAGCGACAGCCATTTGACTGAAATTTAACTAATATTATAAATCCGAAAGTTTGGATGTTTGTTTGTTGCTCAATCACGGCGAAACGGATAAACGGATTTGGTTGAAGTATGGTATGTAGGTAGAACATACCATGGATTAAAACTTAGGATATTTTTTATCCCGATAAAGTGAGTTGTTAACGCGGGATAAACCAATTTCAGCGATAAAGTTATTATACGCAGGCGAAGCCGCGGGCAGAAAGCTAGTTTTAATATAAAAAGTAAACCGTACTCAAATCGGAACACGCATTACTGAGATAAATCTGGACAAAGACCGGACACATAGACATACACACAACACCGTCAAACACGTCACAATATCGGGATGTAGGTATGTCAGTAAAGCGCGGTCTGATTTGAGTGCGGTTGTTTTAATCAATCAATCAATCAAATACGCTTCACTGTTTAAATAAGGAAGGTACATTTAAATATCACAAAGAAATTACAAATTAGGCGGCCTTATCGCTAACAACGATCTCGTCCACTTTTGTTGTTTCCTATATTAATTTCGTACCTAAAATCGTTAACCCCCGACGAAAAACCGCCCCAATCGCTCAAAGTACATAGGGTTTACGAATCGGAGGTTGCGGGTTCGATCCCCAGCGGGGTAGATGTTTAGTACTCGGTTTGGCTGGTAGTAGGGCATTTTAATGTCCGCCTGGCTATCTACCACCATCTTATCTAAATCTGCCGCCAAGCAGCAATATTAATAGCATTGTTGTGATCCGATTGTCAGAGATAAGACAGCCAGTCCCCCAAACGTGTTGGGGTTTCCGGGTTAGTACGATATCGAACGGGATCGAACCCGCGACCTTCGAATCGTAAACGAAATGTTGTTTACATTGAGCCGCGGAGGCGGTTTTGTCACAGGGTGGGCATAATGATAAACTATTTGGAATATTTATGTTCGCATCAGTATGAATCAGCTATCTTGACAATGCATTTCGAGGAAAGCTTACAATCTTCTAGGGTAGGCACTGCATTTCGTCCTGTATGGAGGGCAGGTCACGCCAGACAATGATGTCGATTCGGATGTACATCAACTAAACTAAACTAAAACCAGTTTTAAAGTAGTACTGTCTCTTTCTCCCTGGAACAGTACGATGCGATAGCACCACTCCAAAACTGGTTTTAGTTTAGTATAATTTAGTTGGTGTACAGACGGATCTCCCTAAAAGTATTATATGGACCGTATGGACCGAAGCACTCTAGCTCCATCTATTAGAAAGTATTCATACAATATCAACACTCAAACCAAATCCATAATAATATGTCACATATAAATGAGTAAGAAAATTTCGTCAGCTCTGCTAATTGATATCGTGGTCTAGTGGCAAGCGACACGAGTGCTTAGGTAACGTCTTTCGAAAAGACACGGTTTTCGAATCCGGCTATGACAATTTTTATTCGATTTTTTTCTATTTGGATTTTTTTTTCTTTTTATAAAGCAAAATAAACCGTAAACACTTCATTAAAATAATAAAAAGGTAAGGAAAATATGAAAAGTAAAAATTTTTGGAGGTAACACTTTAGCCCATGTGATACTTTTAGGATGATTCGTCTGTACATCCGAATCGACACCATTTCTTAACTTCGCTAATCGAAAACGAATGTGCGAATGTTCAGTATTTATATTATCTGTCTTTAAAATTATTTCTGTATATCACTGAATCAGACAATGCATTCAATCATTCGTGTCCCACAGCGATTCTGATGGATTTTATTAAAGTTAAAATTAACGATTCCACCAACAAATTGGAAATTTCACAGTGGGTTTATATGAATTGCGTTCAGCGACTGGTGTCCAGTTATTAAATCGTTAAATATTCAGCAGTAATTTTCTCACCGACTTTATAAATTTTAATTAATAAATGAATATAAATTATGTGTGAAATGTGGCTTCACGTCCAGTTGGAATATTTGGATTTAAATTTAAATGTTTATAAAAGATCGTTACTACTTTTTAGGATACCGTAGTCAACATGGAACCCTTGTAGATAAGATAGATGTAGTAGGCAACCGCCTCCGTGGCTCAATGTAAACAACTATTGGGTTTAAGATTCGGAGGTCGGTCATTCGATCCCAGCGGAGTACATTATTAGTACCTACTCGGCTTGGTTGGTGGTAGGGCATTTTAAATGCCCGCCTGGCTAGCTACTACCATCTGCCGCCAAACAGCAATGTCAAGAGCATTGTTGTGTTCCGGTTGTCAGAGATAATATAGCCAGTTCCCCAAATAAGAGGGGGTTTCCTTCGACCTTATCTTCATTTAACATCAGGTGTGATTGAGGTCAAGTTCTAACGCGTTGTGCATAAAAAAAAGGTAAAGTGGTTTTGCCAAAAAGGACCATACATAACTATAGATTTGCTGCAACATCCACACTAGGCTAGGCCTCTATCGTGGGCGCCCATTGAACTTTGACTATGACCTCAATTTTTAGTCTGACTGTTTATAATGCCTAAGGAATTTTAATAACGTAAACCCTAACATTGATAACAGTATGTAAACTGTATTCCTGACTAGACTATCTAACTAACGCTTAACTCCGTCAATCTGATCTTCGTTGTTAAAGCATGAAACGGTTCTCATCTCGCCAAGTACCCACTTAGAAGCATCACTACAAATTGGACGGCACCCTCTATAATATGCAGCAGGTTATAAATAAAACATTGCTGAAAGACTTGGCGGTTAAATAGGTTTTAACTTAGCAATGAGGCGGCTGGTGAAGCTATTATAAAAATACGTCTCTACAGAAAATTTCGGATTGCGAATATCGATAAATTAATCCCAACTAATATTATAAATTCGAAAGTTTGTGTATGTGTGTATGTCTGTATGTATGTATGTTTGTTACCTCTTCACGCCTATACGCCTGGACGGATCTGGATAAAATTTTGTTGCTAGATTAGGACCTGGATTAACATATTGGCAATTTTTTTTTGCTGAACCGATTTTGATAAAATCTTCCATGCGGACGAAGTCGCCGGCGGAAAGCTAGTAGCGAAATAAATGTGAATTAAATATGAATTGACCTCTTCAATTATTATTATAATAAATATGAACTGTATTTTTCCAAGGAAACTGATCACAGTTTCCTTGGAAAAATACAATTAATACTTGGAAATATATTCCGGTGTATCAACACCGGAATATATTGAACGACAGTGAAATCAGTAATCGATATCTTACTAAAACAAATGTTATTTAAACAATAGGATAGAAGCTGTAGGTATATACAATTCATTATGGGACATACCTTTAGATTTCAAATTAAAGAAGAATCATAAACAGCGAGCAAATAAACGGTACCATTGCCTCCAGTTTAATTAAACTATCCTAAAAGGAGAACAAAGTAGAACAAACGATGAGGTCAGTAAATACAAAACGGTAACAAATTCACACCTAAAAGGTATAGCTACAAGTAACAAGAAAGTAGAATCCAGTGTAGCGAAGTTTAAAAACGTTAGTGACCTAATTTCAGAGGTTGTACTACTTTGTACTCATTTACTTAAGAGCCGAGAAGTCTTATCTTGCTTACAAGAAGTTTCACTTAGTGTGGACGTATTGATGTTCCCGTCATACGTAACTACGAATGGTTTTTGCTTATAATCGTAATTTATACCGGTTGTCAGAGATAAGATAGCCAGTTCTCCAAATATTTGGGTTTCCGGGTCAGAACGCCTCCACCTTCGGCCTCATCTTCACTTAACATCAGGTGTGATTGAGGTCAAGTACGAACCCGTTGTGCATAAAAAAAATATAAAGCCTAGGGGCAATGTATATGGCGGATATTTCTTGCATTATTGGAAAAAAGTCACTGCTTACAGAATGTGTTTGGTTTAAACCATTCACCTCCAACTCTACATGATAATATGTGGTAGTGTATTGAATATATATGTATTGAATTTTTAAGTAGTTGATGTTAAGTGAAGATGAGGTCGAAGGTCGTAGTGACCTGGAAGCCCCAACACATTTGGGGGACTGGCTAACTTATCTCTGGCAACCGGAACACAACAATGCTATTAACATTGCTGCTTGCGGCAGATTTATATAAGATGGTGGTAGCTAGCCAGGCGGACATTTAAAATGCCCTACCACCAACCAAGCCGAGTACTTAAACATGTACCCCGCTGGGGATCGAACCCGCGACCTCCGAATCGTAAACCCAATGTTGTTTACATTGAGCCACGGAGGCGGTTAAATTATTATTCTATTAAATATAATAATAATATTTAAATTAAAACTTGTCTCAAAAGGCAAAAGAGTATATTGCTGAAACTATATACCCTTTCGTCTTGTGTTCGAGAGAAATCTCACAAGTCTTGAAGAGGAAAATTAACCCCTTTGAAACGAAACGTCGAGTTGCAACGTCGTCGGTTTTCTTTTATATTCCTACAAGAGCTTATGAATGAAAATATAAACATTGCAGTTCAAAATTCAAATAATGCATCCGAATATATTCCTGGACTACCGTTTCTTCACGAATAGGGATGTCCAAAGCTAATTTTCAGGTCTCTGAAGTACATTATGCCAAATAATGAAACCAAACAGCAATGTTAATAGCATTGTTGTGTTCCGGTTGTCAGAGATAAGATACCACTTTCGACCTCATCTTCACTTAACCTCAGGTGTGATTGAGGTCAATTGCTAACTTATTGTGGATAAAAAAAAATAAAAATCATGATTTGATTAGCCTTATGCTATTGGAGAGGGTAACGGGAATGGTGAATTTGTGTCAAACTAATTTCCACCCGACACCTCCACCACTCCTCCCACTCTAAGTCCTAAGCTAGGATCAATAGTGGTACTCGACACCCCGCCTCCTAAAAGTATACGGTTCCGACGTGACTCTATTGCTACCTTGAACTCCAGACTAATTAAAGAAAGAATTTGGGTCTTTAAGTAATAATAATAATAAATATATCCATAGACATACACACAGCGCCATCTAGTTCTACTATATACTATAGTAAGCAACTATAGGCTTGTGTTGTGGATACCAGATGGTTGATATACTATATAAATACATTTTTTTTGTAAATAAATACTTATTATAAATGAAAACATCCATAACTCAGGTACACGTGTCCATATTCATCATACAAACATGTGCCCCTTGCGGGATTCAAATCCGCGACCTTTTGGTATACTTGGTCAGAGTTTCTAACCACTACACCAAACAGGTCGACAAAAGAGAAAGATTGTGAAAGAATTTAAGTTAGTTGCAGCATTATTACTAGAATAAAATATAACGTATTTGTTCTTCATTTCATCTTGCGCCGCTTCTTTTCCTACAGATGATTTCCCTTTCGGAAGCGGTGGTAACTTGGATATACTGACTGACCGAAAAATGCTTAGCCCTATTTCTATTTCCAGTAGATTTAAATTCACATTTAACAAATGATATCATGTATCTTACGTTGAAATAAAATGCTTTGAGTTTGAGTTTGAGTTATGTCATAATATTGAATTTCCGTAAAATAACATCTGATTACATTTAACAATAAATAATTTGAACATAATTGACGGATGGTTACAGTTGTGTAACCATGTTGTTGCACTGTAGCCAGATGTCGCACACTTGAGTCTCCGTATTCATTATACAAAACATATGCCCCTAGCGGGATTCGAACGCGCAACCTTTTGGTATAGTGGTCAGAGTTGCTAACCACTACACCAAACAGGTCGTCTACACAAAACAGTAGAAAAAGAAGTTTTAGGAAAAGAAATGGGAGATGGCCAATGAAATGCAAAACGGCACGGCCAGCCCTATAGAGAAGGAGGTCGAGTAAAGCTCGGCCCTGTTTCGTACACACCACGGACTGCGCCTAGATGCAGTGGGCGTGCAGGTAGCAGAAGCATCCGCAAATAAAAGTGCCAATAATAAGATTGACAAACATGCTTGAAAGCTTGGAAATTGTGGCGGTTCCAGAACTGATCGTTAATTAACCGAGACTGACAAATGGTCACCCATCCAGTAACTAACCGCACCGATATTGCTAGTGAAAACGAAAACGATTTGCGAATACGACTGCGTCACGATTGCGAGTAGTAATTAAGTGCGAGATGGTTCTTAGCCATTTTTTTTTATTTTGGGAATCGAGTTGCCGATTCGAAGATATGTAGCTTCTATAATCTGACTGTTATGATCCTAGACTCTCGGGGGTTGTCTCATTTATTTATATCAGCCTGCAATGACCCACCTACGGGGCAAACATTGTTGCTGTTGTTGTTATTTCTCTCTGTGTGTTGATTGTTTATAGTCTTCTCGGGTCATTCTTTCTCAAAGGTATCCAGCTCATCCCTCCATCTTTGTCGAGGCCTGCTTGCCGTCTTGCTTCGAGTGTTTCGTCTGATATCCCAAATGGGTTGGTCAGAGGTATCCCAAACGTCGACGTTTGTGTGTTCCAAACATTCAAAGTTTAATGCTTGAAACAACATCCACGTTTCGCCATTCTAAATATACAGAAATGCACACGAGACAGGGGTGAACCCATCGCTGTTAAAACGTGCAAATTTATAGATGTTTTTTAAGTGGAGAGTCCCATAGTTGCCAATTACGACACCCACGTGAAGCGACCGGTTGGTTCAATAGAACCAAATCAACAGAATACTTTAGGCTATATAGTTGGTATCATAGAAATTTACATACATCCGGATTAAACTACTTCCTGGGGAACAAGGCGGAAACAGACCTCCTAATGATCTGGAAAATTTAAAGATAAAACCCAATAATTCATCCCAACTAAAATCTCTCTTAAGTAAAATCATATCTATTCAATCAGACAGTTGGTTGGTGAACTGCAAATTTGAATTTCATGAGACTGCACGACTCCAGTAACAGAGCGAGAACTTTGTCTTACACTTATGAAATGAGTAAGTTACAACTAAGTTTAAATTTAGTGGCTATTGTGACATGTTAAGTGAAACTTCCAAGCAAAGTTAGATAACGAACCTGAGGGTGAACGACAAAGGAAGATTTGAAAGAAGAAAAAAGGTTAGACATGGACAAATTTGACACCACACAATGACAGCAACAAGGACATCATTTAAAAAAATAACCGTTCTTGCAGTCGTGCAAAAATAACAGGATAATAACAACTTAGAAATACATAACCACCGTCTTATCTAAATCTGTCGCCAAACAGCAATATTAATAGCGTTGTTGTGTTCAGGTTGTCAGGGATAAGTTAGCCAGTCCCCCAAATAAAGATGGGGTTTCCGGGTCAGTACGCTACCACCTTCGGCCTCATCTTCACTTAACATCAGGTGTGATTGAGGTCAAGTGCTAACCCGTTGTGGATTAAAAAAATAAAAGATATATATATATAAAACCGCTAGTTTTGAGACTATGACCCCATTTACGCAACAACAAGCTCATAAATAGAAAATATAGACTTTGTCCAGTAGGACCCACCATCTTGATCCACCAGTGGATTGAATAGTATGCTGAAGTTCACTGTGATCCACCATTGGTCTGAGTGGATCCTGTGATGCTTTCAATCCACCATCTCGATCCATCATCGATCGAACAGCACTCAGGGACTTTGGTAAGATCACCACTAAAAAAACTCTGTCCAGTACGACCCACCAATCAAATCAAAATATATTATGAAATTCATCAGAATCAGAATAAATAATCTAACTATATAAATCAATTAAAACATGGGATAATTTGTATCCCGATAAAGTGAATAGTTCCTGCGGGATAAACAAATTTCCGCGATAAAGTTATTCAAGGCAGGCGAAGCCGCTGGCGGAAAGCTAATATTACATAATTTGTACCAGCTATAAATCGAACCCGCAACCCCTGTTTTGTTATACACTGTGATTGAGCCACAGGTACTTCGCATCAGTTACATTATTTTTCACAATCAAAAAGTGTATGAAGTTTTTAGTGCCTCTATTAAGAGAGAGACTAGTCTATTGTTATTATTGCCAATATCTACATTATATCCTTGCCTCTCTCAAGTCTCTAACAATATTTAGATAAATTTCTAAAGAAGCTTCTGAAAAAAAGGAGGATATTTTCAGAATACGGTTCTTCTCATCAATGGAGCGGAACAATTCGTCAGATCCGCTTTTTGATTTGTAGATTGTATTAGATTTTATGTAATTGGATTCAATGTGAATTGGAATGGTTGTTTGAGAACAATGTTAGATTTGATTTTTCGTAAAGGTCTTTTTAAGTTTTCATCTTATTTTATTTCATAATCTTTTTTTACGTACAACGGGTTAGTACTTGACTTAAATCACGCACCCAGTGGCGTGCACAGCGTTTAGTCACAAGGTACGAAGAATGATAAAAATGTACTGTACTCGCCGGCGAGCACAGGTATGCACTCACCGTTACAACTTAACACGATCGCGATTAGGTCCGACTACGGTCGTCCGGGATCGATCACTATCACTAATTAGCTTTTTTCAAATTCAAAATTGTGTGTCAGAGAGTTTCTAGCGTCGTTTCTTCTCTCTGACTATACACATTACAAAGCGATGGTAGTCTGTCTTTAAACTTCCCACGCAACGTCCTAAGCTGAGGCCCACGCCCCGAGGGCACCCTTAGGCATGTGTTGCAAATACTCATAGGTGCTGTTGCATACAGTCAGAGCGCTCCCGCGTTCGTCCCCCCGCCCGGCGAAGCTGTAAAAGTCACTGGACTAACAAAACGTTCCCGCTCAAAAAAAAAAAACAACGCCATCAAAAACATAACACCCCATAAATTTTAAATATACTCGTAATATATAAAACCCCATAAAACTTTCGAAACATTTGGAAATGGAAATTTATTTGGAGCGTAAACATAAATATGTGTTCACTATTAAATTTTATCACTTTGGTGTAAGTAAAATCTATCCATGGTATTGTTGTAATTCGTGGACCCATTCATATTTTGATCATTGATGAAAGGAATAATATACACAAAAACGTGACTGCTACTTTGGAATATACTATATAATATTTACTTAGGCTACTTACTACATTTCTTATTTACTTTTTTTTTTTTAATAAATAAATAAATAAATATTTCAGACACACCAATCATCTACTCCCAAACTAAGCAAAGCTTGTGCTATGGATACTTGATAACGGATAAACATACATAAATATTTATATAAACATCCAAGACTCGGGAATAAATGTTCGTGTTCACCACACAAACATTTACCCCTCGCGGGATTCGAACCCGCAACCGTTGGTTTCGCTGATAGGGTCGCTATCCACTACACCAATCGGTCGTCAACTTTATTTTAGTATTTATTTGATCGATGTAAAATTTCGTGGGAATAAATTAATAAATAATAAATGAATATAACGTACCTAGATGATGATAAAAACATGTAAATCAATGATATTTTCTGTCCCTAAATAATTAATTTTGTACCAAAGACATCTAAAAAATATTCTAGTTACAATTGAAACATGTTTTACAATTTCAATAATAGGTACAATCACCAGAGAAACGGTTAATTTTAATTTTACATGTCTTAAAACGTTAAAATTTATGTCCAACTGCAAATTTTTCAAATTACAAAAAAAAAACTAAATTTGCAAACTAAACTACTTATACAAAAAAATTTAATCAAAGTCGGTGCCGTGGATTACCGTATACCTCTCTGTATCGCAATACTAATGTGATGAAAGAGGTAGCTACCAGCCCTCTTGCCGCTGGAGATATTGACCAATCATGTAGATAATTTCTTCGCCCCTGGGCCCCATGGACTAAACGGTACAAAAATGTAGCCCAAAATAAATGTAACAAGTTTAGTATTCTAGGCCAACATAATAAAACGTAACATTATATATCAATATTAGAACTAATTCTAATACAACCTTAGCGATATTTTCATTAACTAAATATAAATATCAAAACTAACAGCCCATTTCTTCTAGCGAATAAAATTTTGAATGGTCTTTTCTCAACTTAAGCGCTCCTGTAATGTGCGAAGGTGGATCCTGATTAAAAACAAACCATATTGTAACTAGAAAGAGGCTATGTTTATATAAAACTTTTTCTCCCACACGATAAAACAGCTACATTTTCCATTAGGCCAGCAACAAACCGGAGGTTTCAACAACAACACGAATTACAATATCAAATTTGAATTATTCATAACCTATTTTAGCGCAGCCTCCCTATTCAGCATTGTTCGACGGGAACTTTCGACTACCATCCATATCTATTATCTACGGGGTAGTTTGTTTCAGTCATGTTTCGACACATTTGCAATTTGTCGAACAAATAAAATAGTTACTGGAAGTTTCTGATTTATCAAATAACCGTTGTCAACGGTTTGTGAATAAGCGATACGGTCTAATGATTGTGAAGGTGATCAGGCTGATCATTAAACATTTGATACCTCATTAGGATGGTAATTTCCAATACGAAAAGTGATTTCCAATTACTCACAACCTTTTAGACCTAAGCCTAAACCGCCTCCGTGGCTCAAAGTAAACAACACTGGGTTTGCGATTCGAGGGATACCGTCCCGCACATAGGGATTCGTGGTAATGAGATGGTGGATAGACTAGCTGTGGCGGCGATCACTGATGGGATCGATATAAAATGTAAACCCGTTGCTACAGAACTCATCTCAATATCTAGAGAAACTTGCCTAGACGTCTGGGACAAATGCTACGAGGAGAGCTCTATAGCAAAGGGGTTATGGTATAAAACAGTGCAGGCTCGACCACCTAGAAAGCCTTGGTTTGATGGCGTTGGCTGGTTCAGGAACCTATAGTACAAGCATTTAAGTTGCGATCTGGTAACATTCTTTTGAACAAATTTTATCATCTGATGGGCAGAGTGGACTCTCCATTGTGCGAGTTTTGTTGCAAAGTAGAAGATTTATTCCACTTGTTGTTGGAGTGTGGGCAGAACGCAGCTTATAGACTACAGTAACTCGAAGTTAGAGGGCAAAATGGAGATATCAATGTTATCCTCAGCCAGCCTACGTCAAATAAGGCAAATACATATATGACAAGACATTATGGTTATAATGTCTTGTCATATATGTATTTGCCTCGGTTGCGGAGGCGGTTGCCTCCGTGGCTATTGAGCCATTTTTACCTTGGTAAATGCATATTTACATTGGTAAACAACAATGGGTTTATGATTCAGAGGTCGCGGGGTCGATCCCCAGCGGGGTGCATGTTTAAGTACTCGGTTTGGTTGGTGGGAAAGCATGGGAAAGCAAGTTAAATGTCCGCCTGGTTAGCTACCACCATCTTATCTAAATCTGCCGCCAAGCAGCAATATTAATAGCATTGTTGTGATCCGATTGTCTGAGATAAGACAGCCAGCCCCCCAAATGTGTTGGGGTTTCCGGGTCAGTACGCTTCCACCTTCGACCTCATTTTCACTTAACATCAGATAAAAAAAAAGCTTTAAAGTCTTCCTGGTTCTCATAAATTTTTTGCTGAATCACAATAGTGTAAGCATTTTATTGTTGGCAGTATAGTACTTACCTATTTCTAAATATTTTTTGCGCTTAGTTCTGAAGTATGCAAGGGATATTGATACAGTTTTCACTATCACACAGCGAATTTTATACGTAAGGTTTATAGGTATAATACAAGTGATAGTTTATATTTAATTTCAATAGTTGGACGGATTCAACGGATCGCTCTGGAAATCCACGATGGATGTTCTACGTTCAGAAGTAGAGGTCTTGTGGCTGATATATTAATGATGATGATATATCTCTTAGTTTGAACGTTAAAATTATGTCAATGTAATAACAATAAAGTGGAGTGTGGAAAGGACTCCATCGACGAGAACATAGGTCTTAAATGACAATGAAATATTTTGAAATCCTTATCCACCTGACCTTTTAAAATGAGGAAACTAAAACCTCTCTGTGATTGTCCTAGAAATGTGTGAGAGTATTTAAAGTCCAATTTTCTAAAAATAATTACATAGATAAATAGATAAAATATTAATTTGCTTATTACTGAAACACATAATTTGGCGTGAGTTTACACGTGTATGTATAATTTGGCCGCACAATTATTCTGTTTCGAATTATGATTCGTATATTCGAAAAAATACAATCGTTACGAATTATAATATTGTTCCATGTGTGGCAGTACCACAAAATTATTGATGTGCTTATGTTTCTCATAAGATGTGCTTTCTATATCTGTTTATTTCTTTTTTAATCTACTCCTATTTTCGAAATATTCATAAACACAATTGACGGTTTGATTGTCCCATCGAATTTCAATAAATCACATTCTACTTGCAACTACGAGTATATTCGTAGGTCATCAAAATACCCAATCCGAGAATAGCTCTGCCCCGAACATGAATTACACACGGGGCTTGTGGATATCCGAACATGACTAATCGTAATGTCCAGATATCTTCATCCATCACTGGAACGTGATGTGTCATACCGGGGGGGCCCCCCCATTCACTGGTGATTGAGGGCCTATGAATCTATGATTAATAAGTATGTTGAGCTTCGGCTAGTTTTTATTGTAGTCGCGTTGAATGTGCAGGTATTTTTACTCGACTGGTCCTGGAAGGACGGTAACGTTTTCTGGGTGACGTATGTATATTTCTATGTAGCCTAAAGGGAACCTTCAAGTGCAAGGTGTCGTTAAATTTTTCTTGATGTCCAAAGTGTCATAGTATATAAATCCAACATGGCGCAAGCAACATTCAAAATATATTGTCGCGTTTTTTAGTTTTGTTTATTTTTTATATGCACAGCGGCTTGGTACTTGACATCAATCACACCTGATGTTAAGTCAAGATAAGGTCGAAGGTGGATGCTGCTTGGCGGCAGATTTAGATAAGATGATGGCAGCTAGCCAGGCGGACATTTAAAATGCCCTACCACCCACCAAACCGAGTACTTAAACATGTACCCCGCTGGGGATCGAATCCGCGACCTCCGAATCTTAAACCCAATGTTGTTTACATTGACCCATGGAGGCGGTTTCCAAATACCTGTTAATCATTGATGTGTTGCTTGTATCACACATATTTGACCCGACTACCCCAGAACGGAGGGTAATGTTTTACAGGTGGACGTATATATGTAAGTTTCTAGGTTACCGTCTGTAGACTAAACGCTTTGACAGATTTTGAAATGCCAGGTGTCGTTTGATCCATCAAAATTATCATAGAATATAATTTCAATATGGGGCCCGTTAAATTCCAAATACGCTGTCGGGCTTTTTAGTAGTTCTTTTTTATGAAGGACGAGCAATGCGTTTTTTTTATATGAGAGGTCGGCAAACGAGCATGCGGGTCACCTAATGGAAAGCAATCACCGCCGCCCATGGACACCCGCAACACCAAAAGGGTCACAGATGCGTTGCCTGCCTTTGAGGAAGGTGTAGGCTCGTTTCTTGAAGGTTCCAATGTCGTACTCGTTCGGGAATACCGCTGCAGGAAGTCCACAAAATCATTTGGCAGAAAGTCTGTAGCTGCAGATGAAGCCCGCGATCCCAGTAAATGTATATTCCCCTTGGACTAAAGATACCATGATTCGGGAAAAACGATATATGACCGAGGAAACGATACACTTAGTGCCAATGTTCAAAAATCAAAAAATCAAAAATATTTTTATTTCGTAAGTTATAAGAATAACATTTGAAATCGTCATGACATACAGTTATCGCTCATTCACTAGGCTGTCTCCCCAGACAAGAACGAGCGAGAAACTCCGGGGTTGCTCTTTTTAAATAAGTCAATACAAAACAAATACCTAATTGTAAAATTTATGATTCGACAAAGAAAATATAAAATATATTGGATAATGCTGAGCGGTTCATGTCCACGCATTCTTATCATCCAGATAGTCAGAAATTTTAAAATAGCCTTTGGCACATAGTTTCCGTTTAATGGTTGTTTTAAATTTATTTAAAGGCAAATTTTGAATGTCTACCGGAACCTTATTGTAAAAGCGTATACATTGTCCCAGTTGTTGTTCAGTATGCCGACAACAAATAATCATTCAGTTAGGATACACTTTTAACTACTACTAATACTAAAGGCCGTGATTTACCTATATACCTAGAACAGAGTATACCTATCAGTGATATAATAGAAATGTTTTCTAATAAATCGGTAGGTTGCTTTGTGACTAGATGATTGGTATGAGTATACGATATATTTATTATTATTTATTTATGTCTATGTCTATTTTATCTTGAACACCGCAATCGTAATAGTGGTCAAGGTGTGCCAATGTATAGGACCATGGAGTCTCAAAATTATGTATACCTAATGATAAATTTTGAGACGATGTATTTTAAGAGTTTTATGGTTCGTTTAAGTCCAGTTCAAAAATATTTGTAATATTAGTACCCGGCTGCGGTTGTAAATATTTACCTATAAAAAATCACAAACCATACCAATAACTCAATTGACTTAGACCGAAAAAATATTCTGATATACAAACCGACTATGCTAAAACTTAAATATAACCAATTTCAATCAAGTTGAAAACCATCTGGCAAATAGCAGATTTTTTTAAGCACAACGGGTTATCACTTTTCCTCAATCACACCTAGTGTTAAGTGAAGTTGAGGCTAAATGTGGAAACCTACTGACCCGGAAAATCCATCTTATTTGGGGGACTGGCTGTCTTATCTCTGACAACCGGAACAAAACAATGCCATAAACATTGTTGTTTGACGACAGACTTAGATAAGATGGTGGTGCTCCTCACCAGGCGGACATTTATAATGCCCTACCACCAACCAAACGAGTAAACAGGTACCCCATTGGGGATCGAACCCGCGACCTCCGATTCGTAAACCCTATGTTATTCGTAAATGCAGCCATTTCGGCGCTACTAAGCCAGAGGCAGACACTCGTATTGACATCAGATTGATCATAATACCTCTCTTTAGTCAAAAGTACGTGTCGCGCTACAGGCCTTCCTCGCTCTGACATCACGACGATGATGTTAAACATTATATTTAAGGAAGTTGTGGGTTTTATTTAATTATTTAGGACTAACAAACAGTATTACAATAACTGTTACATATAGACTAATTTACAAACTAATATGGTTAATTGTAACACCAGCACCATTAGCCACAGATTACTAAAAAATGACATATATTCAGCTACGTAGGTATGAGAATGAACGAATTAATTTTGGTGTATTTTTGTGTTAGTGTGTGTGTACGCGTGTGTGTGAGTAAGGATATATGGCTGGAAAAAATCCTGAAGAATGAAGAATCTGTGAATTTGGAATAGTAACTAATTGAGTAGTTTCTAGGCATTAGTAATCTAGTAATCCAGTGAGTAAGTAGTAGCCAAATAAGTTTTTTTTTATGCACGACGAGTTCGTACTTGACCTCAATCACACCTGATGTTAAGTGAAGATGAAGTCGAAGGTGGAAGCGTACTGACCCGGAAATCCCAACACATTTGGGATAACACAACATACAACACAAGTTATATTGATATGATACGATTCACAATTTTAAAGTCGAAATAAAAAAACAGGTTTAGTAGTAATCCATTAAAACAGGAACTTGTGTAAATAATAATACACTGCACTGACAGTAAACTAAGCAACGAAAATGTCAGAAATGAGAAATGAATAGCAAGAATTTGATTCAAAATTCATTTGTAACGATGACAAAAAAAAACGAAATTGAATGGAGGCGAGCGAAGAAATGACATAGCAGAGGAGGCTCCGTTACATACGTTTTCAAAAAGTGAGTTAATGCATTCATTAAGGATATTATTATCCAGTACTAAATTCCGTAGTCACATATCTTACCCAAACGGAGATATATACACTTATTCGTAAGTGGAAAATATGTGATAATATTTCTCCATAATGTACCAAGCAACGTAAGAATTTTATCGCACCGTAATATATTCTCAGTTAGATCTTAAATTTCTACAATATCAGTAAAGATAAATGGTGATAATACTTCCGCAATGCAAGACCATAGGACACTTACTGGAAGACCTTTCGAAAAATCTTATAATGCCAGATGTTATTATGAATTTAAATTCGTGTAATTCCCATTAACCAATCGCGCTATTTTACAATAATTTTGCCGTTCGAATGGAGCGTTTTTGGTTTTGGTTTAGCTTTAGTTTAGCTGAAGTAAAAAATGGTATCGCGCTATTTTTTGTAAGCGATTATATCGTTGACGCTACCAAAGTAAAACCAAACCCAAAATATGTAGAGCTTAACACAAGTATTAAATAAAATTAGTTTAATTTCCGTTCAAACGATTAGCGCGATACGAAATGCGCTTAACGTAATGTTTTTGGTTATGGTTTAGCTTTGGTATTATCGTCCAAACTTAGCGCGATCGACTCCCTGGTAACGCCATTCTTGATATCGAACAACTTTCCCCAAGAATTCGATCAAAATATTTTCAATTAACCATACAAGTAAATCATTCTGAAACCACAATTTTCGGCTGGTGACTCCATTCGGTCGCGGGTCTCCGCCCGCCGGCACAGCTCTTTCGTGCCGGCCTGCAGCGTATCGAAAGCTAGCTTGTAGGAGCTGGCCATTTCCGCCATATATTCATTAATAAATAAATAATTAAATAGTTATGGCCATTTGAGGGCCTGAACCATAAAAAAATATTAGCGTTAATCGAACACTTCCATGAAGTATTTCAACTGAACAATTTTTATTAGTAACTTTACTTTTAACTTTACATAATAAAAAGATCTGTTTTGTATTTTCTTGTCAATAACGTAAAATCTTTCCAGTGAAATACCTAACTGTTTCTTTTTTGTTATTTTAATGTCTAATTAGCATCGTAATTAACTGTGAAGTTTTTTATTAAGTACTAAGTTATATCGTACCCCAGGTAGGTAGGTAACAGGCAAGGCACTTGTTTTTCGATTCGCAAATTTCCAATAACTTTAGATTTTCTGGAAGAGATCCTTTTGGAGATCAACCTGCCTAATGGTGTTCCTTTGTTAATCGACTCCCAAAAAGGAGGAGGTGCTGTGTTAGTCGTATGTATTTTTTTTATGTTCAACCACATTATCGTTTTTTGCTAATTACCTTACTGAAGTCGGTTGTTTTTCCAAATTATTGTATATTAGAACAATAATTTTCCTTATATTAATAAGGATTCATTGAAATATCTTCACTCTTACAAGTTGTGACCACATTATTATTTATTTTTTTATTTAGTAATTCTTTATTTAATCTTAAAATATACATACATGTTTTGGTAGAAAAACATATTAAAGAAACTAAATCATATGTATCGTTTTTTTAAAGACTGTACGCCTTTATAAAACATGTAACATAAAAAGAAAGGTTCGTTAATATACAATGTTGCACAAAATTAAATAATGTCAATAAATTCTATATGACTTGCACCAGGTCAATATAGAATATATCAATGTGACGACATTGAACTTTGTTCAAGAAAAAACCTTAAAGCATCAGGTGTTTTATTGAATGTCTATTCACTTGTCGTCTAATACGTCGCTCGTTTCTAAGTGAAGTTGCTCACACTTTTACTCTGAAAGAACCCGAAAGGGTCGTACAATTCTTCCTATTTCCACTAGCACTTTTGTGAAAAAACTTCAGTGATCATTTACACCTCTTCCTATGTTTTTCTACTGTATGTATGTATGCCCGTTCCTTTGGTGCATCCTGTAGCTTGAACGGCTTGACGGATTTTAATGTCGTTGGTTTCGTCCTAATTGTGGGAGTGTTTTAGGATATAGGTATAAATTTTTAAGAGAAATAAATATGGCTGTCGTCAGCCACCATTTTTGTCGTATACGATTTTTTATTATTATAATAAGCCATCGGGTTTTGGTTTTTTTAATAATATGCTATTTTACTAATCTCGTCGGGTTATTGTTGTGGTTGGTTGATTGTGTGTGTTGTGTGTGGTTGTGTGGACGCGGCAGCTAAGCTATATAGCTGATCGCTAACCCACGAGCGGGTATTCATTTATTTATTTATTCAGTCTTTCACATACAGCATTACAGTAAAATTACCAATGCACTGTACAGTTACTTAGGTAGTACAAATTAGTTACCAGAATTTATAGTTATTCTTAATTATTTATCTAGGTCAACCATCCATCAATCTCACAACACTGCAAACACGCCCTTCTAACACTCGGCCAACTCCCAGCGAACACATCACACTCCTGGTGTCGCTCCAACAAGGCGTTGAGTCTGCGAAGTCCGCTCAGGAGCGGAGAGTTTTGGTGGGCCACTGTGCGCACGTTCGGCAGCGCCAACAACCGGTGACCTCGAGCCCCCGTGAAGTTATTGGGTGCAAAAAGTCGGCAAACTTGCTTAATCAGCTCCGGACAGTCAATATCGCCACGCAGAATGCGGCATACTGTAACCATTAAGGTAAGATTGCGCCTAGTTTCCAAAGAGTTGTAACTCAACATGCCCAACAAGAATTTTGTTTCATAGGTTTCCGATCCGAAAGGGGCTGCACCAAGGGAAGCAACGATCACCTCTTAGCCACGGTCTTGAGCCTGGGAATAAGTACAAAAAAAAACATTTAATTATTTAATTTAAATTTTTTCGAATGCCTTTTACAAGAATGTCGCCTTTTTCTAAACACATTTTTACTGCCATACTAATTCAACTGTTTTATATCCTCCCAGCCAGGTATCATCAACGTTTTTATTACAAAAAAAAAACACTTCACAACAGGATGTTAATTTATGAGTGCGTGTGACAAACACACACATACACACACCTTATGCAAATATTATTAGGGTTGGCACGATGTTATTAAAAGCATAAAATGTGCAGTAATACCCAACATCACGCGAGGTACACTCAGTAAAATAAATTTATGCCTCACATAATGACGTTTTTGGGAGCGATAACGTTATTTTGTTGGAAAATTGTACCGTCATTGTTTTGGAATATAATTCTCATCGGTCATATCCTTTGGTGTTGTACCTAAATGCCATCAGGAAATTTATTGTTTGGTATTTAGAACTAAACTGGTTGATATGTAAAAATTTGTTCTTTTACATATCAACCAACTACATTCAATGTAAACAACATAAGGTTTACAAAGTGGGGGTTATGGGTTCGATTCTGAATGGAGCACAAGTTTGACAACTGTGAATGTGTAAATCAAACATTTCTTATACTGCTTAAATAGTTAATATATGCCTCTGCGACCTTACGACGCTTGACGACGACGATAACCCCCACTTGTTAAACCTAGTCCTGATCGAGTATTTAGCAAAGCAACGAGCGTTTGGGATTATATGACGGTTCCGCCACTCTTCTAAGTAGTATAACTATTATTGAAGATTTAGAAAATTTTTGAAAGACTATTATCAATATTAGATAGCATCTAAATACACCATATAACTTTGGTAAATGCTAAATATCTTCGAAACAGTTTAACTGTTAATTCATCAAATATGGCATCGCAAAAACCTGCTTTGTAAAAAAACCATTCTGAAATTGCAATTCTCAAACTCAATGTGCATATCCGTGAACTTTATGTTATTAATTGGTTATGCCCTCTAAATGTACATTTTACGTTGTTCTTTTGTCTTCCTTTCTATTCTATTATATTCTTTTTTTTATTTTTTATTTTTGTTACCATCAAATTGAAACTGCACCGAGGCAATAATAACTTGTATAAAAAATCTCGTAATCAGGTGTCCTCGATACAGGCTAGCCTAGTGAGGAGACCGAAAGAAATACTCATAATATGCTTTCTCCAAAACATATTTCTTATATTTAAGATTCTCCTCGTGTATTGATCTAATGTTTTATTATTTATAGATATTTATAGATATTGTTTGGTTATAATAAAATATTTTCATTTTTCCATTTTCATTGATTCAGCCATTGACGCGATAATGTGGCAGACAGACACACAAACAGCCAGGGTATTAAAATATAGCCTAACATAAAATCTGTTCCAAGTTACAGTTCACTCTGTTCAAGTAGCAAAAGTAGGTCATACCGATGAAAGCTTTCTCGATTTCTGAAATGGATTCGAATAAAAATAGGAGGCTTCTATAACTTTGCCCTACAGCGTCAGTCATGCTTGGTCCACCTCAATTTATGATAGTCTAATCTTGTAAAAATAGAGGGTAATTCTTTAGAAAAGACTTATTTAGAAAAGTTATATTAATTTAATCCAAGTAATGTTACAAATGCGAAAGTTTAGATGTTTGTTTCAAACTTCAAACTTCAAGCATTTATTTCAACGTAAGATACATGATATCATTTGTTGAATGTCAATTTAAATCTACTGGAAATAAAAAAAGTTTATTGCATTTATCTGTCAGTCGGTATGTCCAAGCTACTACCGCTTCGGAAAGGGAATTCATCTGTAGGAAAAGAAGCGGCGCAAGAAACCCACAGGATCATTGTTGTTCTTTTTTTTTAAATAAAGTATATAACTAATACAATTTTATAATTTTGGGGAGCTGGTCGAAGTACACCAAGCGTGTTTGTCATTCAGGTAGTCACAAATTTTATAATAACTCTTTTTTGCTAATGTTATTTTGACATAATCTTTAAATTTTTTCTCAGTTAGATTAATGATATTCTCAGGTATAAGGTTATAAAAGCGTATACAGTGTCCCACAAATGATGTATTAACTTTGCTTAGTCTGAACATAGGGGTAGCCAATTTGTTCTTATATCTCAAATTTAAATTATGCTTGTCACTATTTTTCGGGAACGTAGAATTATTTTTTCGAACGTACATAATATTTTCGTAAATGAACAGTGAAGGAACAGTCAAAATATTAATTTCTTTAAACCTGTCCCGGAGAGAGTCATGTCGACGCAGATTATAAATTGCTCGTATTGCTCTCTTTTGTAAAATAAAAATATGTTCTATGTCAGCTGCTCGTCCCCAAAGCAAAATACCGTAAGACATAATACTGTGGAAATAACTAAAGTTTATTTATGTGTTCCTCTGTTGCTCAATCAAGGCGTAAGGGATGAACGGGTTTGGATGAAATTCGGTAGATATATAGGTAGATCATAACCTGGATTTAAACATAGATTATTTAAAAAAAATGATTAGTGCTGTGTGGTGTCGGCACTCCAATAGAATAGAACCAACCCATCTCTTCCCGTGGGTGTCGTAAAAGGCGACTAAGGGACTTTCCACCAAAAAAACATCTATAGATTTGCAGGTTTCAACATTTCTTAAGGTGTACCGTGGATGTTGTTCCAATCTTTAAACCCAATGTTTGGAACATCAAAACACTATTGTTTGGGATGTCCATTTGGGATAAATCGTAACATTATGTATGTATGTTATGTATAAAATAATTAGTTCACGCGGAATTTTAACCGCCTCCGTGGCTCAACATTGGGTTTACGATTCAGAGGTCGCGGGTTCGATCCCCAGCGGGGTACATGTTTAAGTACTCGGTTTGGTTGGTGGTAGGGCATTTTAAATGTCCGCCTGGCTAGCTACCACCATCTTATCTAAATCTAAATGTTAATAGCATTGTTGTGTTCCGGTTGTCAGAGATAAGATAGCCAGTCCCCCAAATGTGTTGGGGTTTCCGGGTCAGTACGCATCCATCTTCGACCTCATCTTCACTTAACATCAGGTGTGAATGAGGTAAAATACGAACCCGTCGTGCATAAAAAAATATACGAATAATTTATCCGATTCACGCAAACGCTGCCAGTATCAAGATTTTGGTTTCTTTATTTTTATTTATGGACATAGATTAGATAAGTACTACTACCTCAGATACCTTTAGCTATAACTAGAAATAGCTACGTTCGGGAAATCCTCAATTCGACCTCCTTGGAACGAAAGGGTTATGCTGGACTTCAACCTTATAATGTCTATCACTTTCACACTTAGGTATACGCGAGTGCAAGGATGAGAAATATATCGATGATTATCGATATTTGTAGTCGCGCCAGAATTGGGAGCCAGAAATGCGGCAGCCCACTGTTACTGGATCACAAGGGATACGCGAAGCGGTAGGCATATCGCATGACCTTGAGCGAGTAACTAGTCCTGACTGGGCTATAAGTCCTCTTTGCTGACGGTATAAAATTTGACAAAAACTTACGTCACACACTAACATCAATCCAAAAACAGACAACACAACCTGACGTTGGTTCTATCTAAAATCGTTTCATGAAACTCCACATTATTACACTGTTCCGTTTTCAAGATCTACGGCAATATCTTGATTTCCCGACGATCCATTTATTGTGGAAGGCAGACTCGCGTCGGTCAGACAGACATTATTCATTCAGTTGAAGCTGTAGCCATTGTTGTTGTGTTTCGAATAGGTTTCATGTAGTTTCATAAATATATATATCACGTCACGAACTCTATCACCAATGGATAAGTCAAAGATATCCCAAACATTTAAAAGTTGAATGCCTAAAACAACATCCACCGTTTACCTTTTGAATTATATAGAAATGCTCAAACGTGCAAATCTATAGATGTTTCTTGGTGGATAATCCCATATTCGTCTTTTATGACACGCACGGGCTGAGACGGGTTTTTTAGATTACAACAGATTATAAAGATTTTGTAGATACTTTTACTACTAAATGGTGAAATCAGTATATCATAATGACTGCGGCCGGTCTCGACCTTCTGAATTCTTATTTGAGTAACCGAGTTCAGAGGATTGATATCAGTGGCAATACATCGTCAGGGTCGACGGTCTGTATGGGCGTCCCACAAGGCTCCATTCTCGGACCATTTTTGTTTTTGGTTTACATAAATGACTCGCAAAACCTTGTAAAGGATAAACATGAAATAGTATTGTTTGCTGACGATACCTCTGTATTGTTTAAAGTAAATAGACTAAAATTAAATTATGGCGACGTGAACAATGCTATTTCTCAAATAGTTGAATGGTTTATTTAATATAATAATGTCAGGGAGGTGCCCACAAATGTAATGATAATAATAATTAATAATTTTGTAATATAAAAACCTTTTTTTTTAAAAGAGCAAATTGTTTGTGCATTTACTAGTTCTAAAACTATACAACGAATCTTGATACGGTTTTCACTATATTTCTTCCGTAAAGTATATATGTATAATACAAGTGATAATTTATATTTTATTTCGAGATTCATACGGACGAAGTCGCGAGCGGAAAGCTTGTATATTATACACAAACACTAAACTAAAGCCTTTACTCGTTCTTTTGTTGATTTTGTCGTCTGAACGGACCCTTAATAGCCACAGCCACGCCACAAGAGATTTATTGAGCGCCGCGGAAACTCCGTTTGCTTTTATCTTCAGTTCGCTAAAACTACTATTTATTTTACTACTATAAGACAGCTAAAATAGTTGGTCTGGTACAATACGGTTAAAAAGTGCATATACATTTACAGCTCAAACGATTTACATACATTATCACGACCTTTTTCCCGATTGGGGTGGCAAGAGATATCCCAAATATTGCTTGAAACACCATTCAAGTGTCGTGTTACGAAATATATAGAAATGCATGCGTGACAGGGGGTGAGCCTATCGCTGTAAAAACATACAAGTCTCTCGATGTTTTTGGTGGAAAGTCCCTTAGTCACCTATTATGGCAAACACGAAAAGAGACGGGTTGGTTCTTTTCTATTTACATGCCGAAACCACATAGCATTTCAAACGATTTAGACAAAATAATAATTTATTTGCTTATTATAAAAATGCCTATGGCAGGATAGTCCACACTTCCTTACCTCATAAGAACGTAGATATTGTGTTGTTTTGTATTGTATTGTAGATAGGAAACATTAAACGGTAGGCAAACTTAGATTTATAGAGGTTCAACTTCGTAAAGTCTAGATGCCGTGAATGTACTCATGTGTTTAAAGTTTTGTGTTATTATGATTATTTGGTCAGTTTAATTTTTTCATTCAAAAATTGTAGTTATGAATTTAACTGTATTCCATTCACAGCAACTAGATGCTACCCAAGTTAAACTTCTATATTACTTCTTTTTCTTAGCGAGTCGATGGCAAAAACAATAAATCCTTGAGGACCTGAAAGCGTCTACGCATACGGCATTGTCTGTGAATGGCATCGTAGACATAGACATATATTTATTTGACACCACACTATAGCAACAACAATATTAATAAAAACAAGAAAATTATCGCAATATACAGAAACAGATTTTGAAATGCGGTGAGTGCAGTGTGATGTCAAAAATGGACTCCATCTCAGCATATGCTGTAGCAATTGTTACAGCGCTGGTTTTCAGAGGAGCCCAACATCAAGAGCCTCCGACGCGATGTGGAAAGTTATACTAGTTGTGCAAATCCATCCACATAACTAAATATAACAGTTGCATATAGATAAAATGAAACATTATTTAATATATATACTTAATATTTATACAGGTAATTTATAAAATTATGACGAAGGAAAGAATAACATTAATATATGAAAGAGTAATATAGGGAAGCAGTCTGATAATATAATATCATATCATCATCGTAGAGACACTTGTACGCTAAGGAGTAGCGTACCTACAACTGTAGGGACACGCAGGGCAGAGTGGAATAAGCCCATAGTTTTTAGTGTGTCACTGCAGCGTCTATATTACTGAAATTGATAGTATTACATTTTTTGTGGTCGATTATGGCTTGTATGTAAACTCATTGATTTTCCGCCCTTGGAGAGTGATTAGGACGACGATAATTAATAGGGCTTCATAAAATCAACAATACAATACGACGACGTTTGACGACCTGTTTGGTGTAGTGGTTAGAAATTCTGCTGCTATAACAAATGGTCGCGGGTTCGAATCCCGCTAGGGGCATGTGTTTGTATGATGAATACAGACATGTGTTTCCGAGTTATGGATGTTTTTCATTTATGTGTGTATTTATTTACAAAAAAAAAGTATTTGTGTAGTTTATCAACATCTATAATACAAGCATAGTTACTTAGTGTGGAACTAGATGGCACTGTGTGTATGTGCAAAGATATTTATTTATTTATATTTATAATACAAAAACTATACAAATACTCTATTACGCAAAATAATTTACAATAATTTTTGATGATAACAATAAAACACAATTTTAGGCGGAATTATCACTAAAAGCGATCTCTTCCAGATAACCCACAGCTATGGGAAATAGAAAACAGGTAGGGGGTACGATACTACCATCAAATAATTTGTATATGTAACATCAACAAGATGTCAAGTAATTCAATCAAATGTCCATAAATGTCAAATAAATGTGTTTTTTTTATGCACTTGACCTCAGTCACATCTGATGTTAAGTGAAGATGAGGCCGAAGGTGGAAGCGTTCTGAACCTGAAACCCATCTTACGTGGGAGACTTATCTTATCTCTGACATCCGGAACACAACAATGCTATTAACATTGCTATTTGGCGGCAGACTTAGATAAAATGGTGGCAGCTAGGCAGGGGGACATTTAAAATGCCCTACTACCAACAAAATCAAGTATTAAATATGTTCCTCGCTAGAGAGCGAACCCGCGAACTATGATTTGTAGACCCAAAGTATATTGTTTATATTAAGCCACAGAAGCGGTTGTGATCAATAAGCACTACATAATAAGTAGGTATCGCAGCCAAGTTCCAATTGAAGGTAATACAACGTCTCGTCCTAGGTTGGAACCGGTCTGCATCCAGTGACTTCTTGCGACATTACGACGCGCCTTGCCGGTGCCTGGTGAAACCCCGAGCATCCCAGTCTTCATAGATCGTTACTTTATTATGAGATTCATAGTTTTCCATAGCATAAGTCATCGCTAGAAATACACATTGATTAAATGTTTCGTCTTACAGAGTCTTCACAGTTCATAAATCTTTATTCACACAAAAATACATTTACAATTCCATTGTCCAAAATTAAATTACCCGGGTGGCCATACCCTACTATCTAAAACAGAATTTGAAGCTTCACCAAAGTAAAACTAGGTTATCTCCTATGCAAAGTATGTGGCTGCACAAGCTGGCACCTCTGTCGCAATTGCACTCGCTGGATATACAATTAATTGGACGCGTTTCCTTGGGCAGTGTATAGTCTAACGCGTTACTGCCCGTTGGCTTTGGTTACATTAGCATACGTTTACACAAGTCCCCACGTTTGTGGTTATGATTATTTACATAATTAGAGACCCGAAACTAACTGTACAAATGCGGGAGAGGTAGAAACGAATTTCCAGAGTTCCAACGCTCCGGTGGAGTTGAAATTAGATACCTGGGTTTTGCGGGTGGGTTATGGTGTGAGAATGCTTTATGTAATTAACACTTTGAGAGAGATAAGAAATATAATTACTTACTTCGCCTCTGGAGATGTGAGAGCTGGTGCCTACTTTGCTCAGCAGCTGAGCTTATGCATTCAGCGGGGCAAATAGCGCTATGCCTCACGGAAGCGAGTTGGACGGCGTATTTTTTCTATAAGATTTAGGTATTTTTAATTGTGTTTTATAAATTTGTTGTTTCATGTACTTACTTAATTATAATATATATGCATTAAATTGTAAAAAAAAAATACTTAAAATATAATATACAATATTTGATCCGGCAAAGATTGACAAAATTACCAACTTCAGTAAGGTTCCACTTACTTTCTCCGTAGTGCATCATCAGATTTTAATCAAAAGACAATCATCAAAGCAACGAAAATATTGATAAACATGAAACCTAAAGCAGTAGCCTAATTATATTATAAGTACTGTATAGCATTCACAGTCTCTCTATATCCATATTCTGACGTATTTATTTATAATACTATTACGTAATTATTATTTTGTATATTTACACTACACTATACATACGCTAACCCGACTATAATTATTTATTATTATTCTGCTCATTATTGTACCTCACGTGGCGTCCGTGCGTGACTGGCAATTTGGAGGCACTGAAAACCAGCGCTGTGATTTGTCGCAGCATGAGCTGAGTGCTAAACCCATTTAAGCACGCCGCAACACGTGACAGCATTGTCGGGATCTTCTTCATAATTGTATTTCTATTTTAGCTATAATTTACTATTTCTTTGTTTTTGCATCGTATTGTTCTTATTCTATTCTTATTCTTAAACCACCTTCGAAGCATGTCCTATTAAATAAAAAAAAAATTTCGAATCAGTTTATAAATGACATAGTTCTGAGGTAGCAAATTGTGTTGGCGGCCATCACTTATCTTTTCCATCACACCCACTTCATCAGATAACAATTTTCAGAAATTCTTGAATCATTGGTGTAATTACTAAAATCGCTATATGTATCCCATCATCAGAACAGGACTATGATGAACATGTCCTATTAAAAAAAAAAAACAATTTTCCGAGTCGATTTATAAATAACTGAGTTCTGAGGTAACAGACAAAACGAAATACAAAAAAAATACAACCGATTGATAACCTCCGCCTTTTTTGAAGTCGGTTAATAAAAAGACAATCCTTGGCACCCCTGTAGGCTACCGACGGGGCTTAACGACTGCCGTCGATTGAAAACAACGACAGTTTATTTAACGTGCTCCAAAGAACAGAAAAACTCGTGCTTAAATGACAATATTAGTCACCCATCCAATGACGACTGCAAAATCAAAATCAATAAATGCTTTATTTTGTAGGTAAGTACACAGGGTACACTCAAAATTGTCAGATTTTACATTTTTTAAGCTACTGCTTGTTCAAAAGCCAATTTTCTCCTGAGAAGAACAAGCAAGAAACTCGAGAAGTTGCTCTTTTTTTAAAAAAGGTTTTATGTTACAAAATTATTAATTATTATTTTATATTATAATATTTCATTATTAATTGTGAAATAGCCTGGTTATGCGAACGGTTTACTCCACTATATTCACCTGGGTGATATCACCTGGGTGAACAAAGTGGAATTTTTGGTGTCCTCATTATCACCTCGGAATTATTTCACCGGGCTGTTTATGTCCATGAATGTTTATCATCTTAATAATCTGATATTTTGTATAATATGCTTTCTTAAGAAGTTTCTGTTTTATAGTACGACCTGTTTGGTGTAGTGGTCAGCAACTCTGCCCACTATAGGTACCAAAAGGTTGCGGGTTCGAATCCCGCTAGGGGCATATTGTTTGTGTGATGAATACGGACATGTGTACCCGAGTTATGGATGTTTTCATTTATAATAAGTATTTATTTACAAAAAAAATAATATTTATGTAGTATATCAACCATCTGGTATCCACAACACAAGCCTATAGTTGCTTACTGTGGAACTAGATGGCGTTGTGTGTATGTCTAAGGATATTTATTATTATTATTTATTATAGTATCTGTTTAGCAATGTTAGTTAAGCAAGCAAAGATAGCACAGATACTGTGCCAGACATTGCTTAACTTGACTAGTCGAAAACGAATTGCGAATGAGACTGTGGCTATTATTATTTACCTAATTATATTCTTAATCAAATAGATTACACTGTGCGTCCTACGGCAGTATATTATTTCAGAATACCAGCGAAAGCGAAATCTGTACGGTTCGCAGGATTTTTAGCTTAGCGTTTCTCCTTTAATGTTATTTTCTTGTCTAGTATTAAAACAATTGGGTATTAAAAATAAATTAAATGATAGCAATTATATTAAGGGGTATTTCACTTAACAATGTACGTTCAAATATGGCTAGCAATTTGAATTTTCCAGACAATTTTAAGTCAGGGGTAACTAACTATACAGGGTGAGTTTGAATTCGTGAAATTCCCATTAACTGGTGACAATTTTACTTTTGGTACCTAAAAGTCAGGGGTACAGGGTGAATTTGAATTCGACGCCACTCTTGATTACGAACTACTTTTACCAAGGAACCATAGTCGAATTCGATCAAAAAATTTCTATTACCCACACAAACTAAACTATTCTAAAACCACTTTTAGTATGAAAATCCAATAATTTTCGACTGGTGATTCCACTTCGGATTACGAACAATTTTCCACATGGAACCACAGTCAAAGGACAACAGCACAGATCCATACATCTTTGGGCCAGTTTGTTGTCACTTCAATTAATAAATATAGTCTTAAACTCTTAGTATCAGACGTGCTAAAAACCTAACACATATATTTTTAAAGGACTTTAGAAAAGAACAAAAGAGGTTTGAAATATGGTTTGGGGAACTTTGAAATTATATACTGGCAACATTAACCACATGCATTCTCACGCATGGAAACAAGATGCTAGGCCAAAGAAAAATTGTTTTTTCTTTTCAGAGTCGTCCGTCGCTCGCTCGCTGTTGCTGTTATCCCCATGGACGTAACAGTTTGATTGTTACGTCCATGGTTATCCCTACTTAAATTATAACCTCACAGTCAAAAATGTCAATTGTCAGTTGTCACTTGTCTATTTTTTTTTTTTTTTTTTGGAAAGAATTTAGTTTTTGTATAGTTTGTGAGCCAAAATGTTTTCTGAGAGCGATATTTTCAAATATTTCTTATAACTATACTAAGGTTCCAAAAATTCTTTTGAATAGCTAAGTTGATAGTCTTTAGTACCGGCTTTTTTTAGGTGTACCTTTTATTAGGTGACAAAACACTGGCCCAAAAATGCGGATGTCTTTTAGCCGATAATTTTATTGTTGGACTTCCATACTAAATTTGGTTTTCGAATGGTACACCTTGTAGGTATGGGTAATCGAAAATTTTTTGATCGAAGTCGGCTATGGTTCCTAGTGGAAAATTATTCATAACCAGAAGTGGAAGTCATCAGGAAACAGGAATTACACGAATTTAATTTCATCCTGTAGAATAAAAGAATAAAGGTCGTGCAGCATTTTTTTTTAAGCACAACGGGTTTGTACTTAACTTCAATCACACCTGATGTTAAGTTAACATGAAGTCGAAGGTGGAAACGTACTGACCCGGAAACCCCAACACACCGGAACACAACAATGCTATTAACATTGCTGCTTGGCGGCAGATTTAGATAAGATGGTGGTAGCTAGACAGGCGGACATTTAAAATGCCCAACCACCAACCAAACCGAGTACTTAAACATGTACCCCGCTGGGGATCGAACCCGCGACCTCCGAATCGTAAACCCAATGTTGTTTACATTGAGGCGCGGAGGCGGTTAAATTTCTTCATGTTGTTCTAAAACAAATTTTTCAACACACTTGCTCGTAAAGTGGATCTAATTTCACCGGTTTTAGATTTATCAAGCAGCCCATAAAACACGCTTGTGTTATAAACACAAATTGTGAAGTTATATTCTACTAGCTTTCCGTCCGCGGCTTCGCTTGCGTGGAGTAACTTTATCGCGGAACTTTAAGTATCCCGCGGGAACTTTCACTTTATTGGGATAAGACTATCCTATGTTTTAATCCAGAGTATGTTCTACCTACATACCAAATTTCATCTAAATCAAACAAACATCGTCCAAACTTTCGCGTTTATAATATTAGTTAAATAACAGTACTATTTGCTATGTCAAAGAACATAAGTCTCATACAGCCAAGTGATAACACGATCAGCTTAGTGAATAAAATATCGCCGATCTCCATTTTGTCATGGAGATCAGTAATAAAATATGCTTGAAATTTGTTTTTTTTTTTTTCAAATTTTGAACTGCACTAGGCAGCGTGATTTTTTATTCTGTTTCCTCGCAAGTATTGTAAAAATGCACGATATACGAGCGTATATTGGTTAAACACACTCGGCTCTATAACGCCCTCGCCTTCAGCTCGGACTGAAATTTCGCCTCGTGTTTTATAGCTACCATAATACCCTTATATCGTAATGTATACTATTAAAATTGATGCAACTGAATCCAGAAATTTATTTAAAAAATATAATGGACTTCTATTTGAAATCAGAAACAGAGTGATAGACCTTATCTCGACATTAGTCCAGATTAAGGTCAAGAGCGATCCCATTCTAATTAAAAAAAAAAAAAAGATAAACTATCCTATAATTTTAACACTGGTATACAAAGCTCTGCGACAGAACCCGTGCTATAATCGGTACAGAATCATGTATGTAGATTCTTCTTTATAAAATTTTGAGAAACTAATCCAAAAAGGTTGGTAATTTCAAAACTTTGATTGGGCCAGCATTCTTATATTAAAGCTATTTTTCATTTTAGCGTCTGTATACAAAATTACAATGCTGACTATACGATTTGCACTTCTTTCTAAATGGGAAGCAAATTCCCAATATTCCTGGAACTTTTATTTTAAACAATATTTTTTCCAGTAAAGGCTATCTCTAAAAATGACTGATCCTGATGATTTACGACGATGATGATGATTTATTGAATAAGTGGGTGGGTTACCCACCCAAAAATACTTCTACGTAGATGTTTTCAAGATAAAATCCAAAAGAATGATGGAATTTCATTAAAACTTTATAAAAGCAGATAATAAACAGATGTAAATTAAAGGACACCGTTATCCTTCAAGTAATCTGCTTTAAAACAATGAGATGGTACGATAATATTACTAAAAGTAAGAAACGCCATTAAAGCTCAAGTTACAGAGATGAACCCACTAATGGATATGTTTTCATTCTTGCTCCAGGCTAAGTAATTCTAAAGAATTGGCACTATGTGTTGGGCACTGTATATTTAGGGTCATTCCAAACTCAACCTTTCCATTTCTAGTTATTATTTCACATTATCGTTGTCTAAACTGTATTTAGTTATTTCAATATCACGAAGTAAAAACATCCATAGCTACAAGTTTTATAACCGTGCACCAAGTAGTTAGATATGTTATTTTTTAATACGTTTATCATTTTTATTATAGTAAAACAAAGGAAAAGAGAAACAACTGTAGCACGTTTTAGTATGCTTTTTTTTATGCACAACGGGTTGGTACTTGACCTCAATCACACCTGATGTTAAGTGAAGATGACGTCGAAGGAGGAAGCGTACTGACCAAACCCCAACACATTTGGAGGACTGGCTGGTTAACGTATCTCTGACAACCGGAACACTACAATACGATTAACATTGCTGCTTGGCGGCAGAATTAGATAAGCGGACATTTAAAATGCCCTACCAAACCGAGTACTTAAACATGTACCCCGCTGAAAATCGAACCCGCAACCTCCGAATCATAAACCCAATGTTGTTTACATTGAGCCACGGAGGCGGTTAAAACATACCTGCCAAGTTTCATCAAGATTGTTCCACAAATTTGGGCTATGCCAAAACTGCCATGATAATAATCTAAGTTTCATCATCATCATATCACCTACAGGATGTCTACTGCTGAACATTATCTTTAACAAGTCGTCTGTCCACTTCGTGGACTTTAACATCCATTAAAGCTATGTTCCCTACCCACTGCCACTTCAACTTGCTAATCTGCTGGGCTACAGATTCTGGACTTCGTCCGCCTACAGATTTCTTTATTGCTCATTCGATTGCTAATTCAAATGCCGAGCATAGCCGCCATAACTCGTTGCGTTTTGAGTTTTCTTATAATGCCTAATAGTGAATGACCACGTTTCAGTACCTTAAGTCATCAAATAGATAGTTGATAAATCATAAACAGTGTCCCCCAACAGGCGTAGCAGAACACATGTGATTGCGCAGAATCACACGAGTTAAGGTATCTACATCGTATATCGACCGTGTTGTTGTCACAGCAAACCAAACACTGATTGGTTACATACAAGTTGTTCCAGAGATGTTCAGTGGTTTACCCATCTTTAACTTCAACTTAGTTGAACTATCTAGGTATCTATTGATCACACCACTTAAGTGATTCTGGAACTAAGCAACTTCAATACATGTCCGTTACCTTCCATTGTAGAATACATTGTATTCGGAGTGATTAGATTTTTACTACAGGGTACCAATTTGTTTTACAAGGACTACATTGAAGAAGACGTCGAGTAAAACATGGATGATTTGTTAATCTCCTCCTTCTGGAAATAGGTAAAAATACCTTACCTGCTCAAGGTACAGATCTCATTCACAATTCTCGTCACAGTACATTTTTGAAAATCTTGTGTATGTAAAAAAATATAGTATCATTTTGGAAAAATAGTGATAAACATGATGTTAATACAAGAAATAAAGATAAACTTGCAGGTCACATAAGTCGCCTCCGCAAAGTCAGTTCAAAGGGTTATGTATACGCTTTTTCAATAAGGTACCAGTTGATATACTAATTCTTCCTCCCAATAAATTTAAAGATACTATAAAACAGAAACTTATTTTTATTTATTTATTTAACTTATATTTAGATGATAATCATCCCTGGACATAATCAGATCGTTCGCATGCCAGGCTATTTCACAATTAATAATGTAATAAAAAACCTTTATGTAAAATCAAAGCCTGATTTTAAAAGAGCAACCCTTCGAGTTTCTTGCTTGTTCTTCTCAGAGGAAAATTGCATTTTGAACAATCAGTAGCTTAAAAAATGTAAAATTGACTATTTTAAGTGTACCCTGTGTACCTACAAAAAAAAACATTTTTGACTTTGACTTTGTAACAGGCAAGTTATCTGTTAACGAGCTTCTACAACTAAAATGCGAATACAACTTGCAATTGACAAAACAATTTCGTTTTGACGAATTCATTTTCAACTTTTTGAGCAACGGGCTTATATTGTGTCAATTTTTTCAGTTGCGTAATGTGCAAGTTTCATTTTTAGAAGTGTCAATATAGGTATGTAAATGGCTAACTGGTATAACTGGCTGATACATTATGTAGGTATACAAAACTTGTTATTTAAAAGAATTAAAAATTGTATTTGGAGTTATATAACATACGTACATGCTTACATCGACGAATAGAAAGTTTTCCTTAGTAACTTCCTAACCGAAATAATAAAATAACGGTGACTAATATATTTCGACAAAATAAATATTCAAATTTCGAACAAAACGCGACAAATGTGGAACAGACCATCACTTAACTCGGGGAGCCAAGGGTTTCAACTTTATGGCAAAAGTGGCGAGTTTTTAATTTTCTCCTTTTGAATAGTATCGCGTTGGCACTACGCCAGCATTTTACGTAAAACGTTTATTCGGAGAGTTGGGCTAGCGTGGGTACTTTATAATCTATGCAAACTATGTACCATACCACAGGCCAGAGGCTCTCTCACAATGAAGTTCACAGAGAGGATTAATGAGGCTGCTACAAATCGCGGAGCTAAAGTTTCATTTCTAAGACCACCATTCAAAACTCCCAAACGTTATTTTTTAATGTGTCCTATAGTATAAAAGGTCACACTTCATTTTTCCACAACATCGCTTCTAAGCCGTTATGGTTAAGGAGATGAAATTATAAAAAACTCCTTGAGTATCTTTTGTAATTCAAACTGTCGCCAGCTGCCACCATCTTATCTTAGTATGACGCTAAGGAGAAATATTTATAGCATTATTAGTTTCCGCCCGCGACTTTATCCACTTGGAAAATGTCATCAAAATCTGTTCAGCCAAAAAATTAACCTATATGTTAATCCAGGTCCTAATCTATCTACCAACCAAATTTATCCAAATCCGTCCAGCCGTTTAGGCGTGAAGAGGTAATAAACATACAAACTTTCGCAGTTATAATATTTGTTGGATTATAATCCGGCTGTTTGAGATATGATAGCTATTGCCCCTAATACCTGAGTTGGGTTACTGGCGTCTATGTTCCTGATTCTTACAATCTTGGAATCTACAAGTCTAGGATGAATAGGCTTTTACTGGTGCTTCAACTTGTACTACACTTTCCACTAGGTGAGATTCTGGTCAAACGCGTCCCATATAGAAAAAGAGAAATATCATACCTAGATATCTATACTAAGAAATCAAAATAAAATAAATTAGTTAACTCAATATAAAATCCAGCACCCACAAACATTATCTACTCCTTTTATTTCCATGTATTTTTGATAAGACTGTTGAAGTGTTATAGATGCAGACAAACGGATGAAGAGAGTACAAAATAGGTGGTGGTCACGAAGTGGTTCTTCATCCTCTACAAAATGATCATTACCCTGTTGCAGTTGTGTGCGTGATAATTCTGAACGACTGATAAATTAAACCAGCTCCACAGCGAGGGTTTCCATCGTATATGATCATCTGTAGAGCCCATACCACAGATTAATAATTATATCAATGGGAATCTATATTACGGGTTGGACACGACCTTGCGCGACTGACAGCGCGACGTGCGTTTCGTTCACTGAGCTCGTCACGATGCGCGTCGCTATCTCATTGTTACGAGCGCTCAGTGAATGTTAAAAACGCTAGTCGCGCTGCTAGTCGCACAAGGTAGTTGCCAAGCTGTTAGGGTTGTCAAATTTCATATTACCAAAATGAGTAGTTGTTGTAGTAGCATACGAGTAGGTAAGAAGTACACTTTGACTGAGAGACGAACTGTAATTGTCCTGCCCACTTTGATATGACTGAATACTTATTTGCAGAAACATGGTACATAAATCAGGATGTTATCACATTAGCGAAGTTTCATCATATTTCGCCAGTAGCAGTTGGCATGCAAAAATTTCTTCTAATCACAATTATATTTTCCTTTAGACGGACGCGGGCACCGATCGGTGCCCACGGACACCAAACTTTCAACTCTCAATTGTAATGATTATAGAGTTCCAATTCCTTTGGACTGTATTTGCACTTGTTCTCTATTAAATTCCGCATCCAATAATGTGCGCCATGTTATGTTAGCTATGATATTTAGTCTGTATTTGCGAAAATATTTTTTTTCTCTTTCATAGGCATAGAGTGCTATAGGCATAGAGTTCCAACTACTGTTTTTAATTGGAACGGGCTTAGAAACCTGCCATAGAGCTTTCAATTCTCATAACAATTTATTGAATTACCCGTTTCTTAAGAAAAACATGAAATAAATCTGTACTTGTTAAAAATACCAATTATATCGTGGATATAGGGATACCTACATATTACAACTCGTAACATTTTTCTGATTTTTAGTATTATAGCTGTAGTAGTTTTCATTCATTATATCCATAGATAATATATTCCCGTAGCTATTGCTTTTCACAGATTACAAGTACACCCAGTAGAAGAGTATCTATAAACGTTTTTAACACCGCAGGTATTTTCACAAATATGACAGGCACGCCGAGATACTTGACCCTTATTAGAATTTTTGCGTGGGAACGTGCGACAGAGAGGGTAAATAATTAATTACATTACTAGTCATATTATTAGTTACATGCATGTCATATCAATTTTATTTTATTATCAAGATTGTACGTGTACCCACATTACATTCAAATTCTGACAAAGAATAAAAACACCTGCACTTGATACCCCTCTCACAACGCGTTCTCCTGCATCCTCAATACTCGAGAATTTGAACTGTTAGAAGAAACCAGACTAGCGTGTTCTTGTTAAGCTGTGCCAATACTCAGAAAACGTCGAGAGGAACTTTCACGATTTAAAAGTATGCACTACAAAGGTTTCTGAAGAGAGACCTAAATGTTAAACACCAGACGATCAAATACGTACATAACGACAGGAAATGCAGCACTTAACTAGTTGAACTGCACCGACGGCAAATACAAGGGTACTTGAGAACGCTTATTTAGACAGTTTAAGACACACAGAAAGCTAACTTCCTTATGAAGGCCTCTAGACGGCGCAATGCCTCTCTGCAAATAGAGTCAAAGAGTTGGTACGAAGTACTTTTCAAGTTCAGCACTGTTCCATGACAAATACCAATGTGTTTAATTTAAGATATTGCTTTGTTTTTATATAAGAACATAGTTCCGGTGGTTGCCTGTTCATTATTACTGAATTCTTTTGGAAACTAATATTCATTTTTGTTATTGTCAACCGTCTCATTGTCATTCACTCTACGTCTTTTCTTTCTAATTTCATTTGATAAGTCACAGAGCCTCCCTTAGGTTCTGATATTTCACAACTTACCTAGTACTCCAACTTCAAATGAAGTTTTAAAGTAATTAATAATCATTTCTCATTAGCTTTAATGAACATCGACTTCAGCTTGGCGGATGCCACTATTAAGTCTTGCGGTGGTGATCCCAACAGTCTGGATTCCCTCATGCATTTTGATAGCAAAGTTAGCCAGAAATTCTCTCGAATCACTACAAAATAACACTCATGCGGCGCTATTCATACAAATTTAAATTATTATAATGTAAATGCAAACAGTTTCAGGCGCCGCTGCCGACGATGCAGTCGGAGTAGTTATGCAAATAAAATCGCAGCACCAAACTACCGGATTTACTGACCTTATGTTAATACTGTGACTTTGGACATAAGAGCCAGATAGGCTCGAGTTTTTTTTAATGATAAGGAGAGAAAACAGAGCCGCCCCATTCGGATGGTAACCATTCGCTTTGAATATCTGAAATACCAATTTTTTTTAGATAACATGACAATGAAACCGATCCTAGATATAATGATTGCAGGTGTTTCCAACATTTGAGTATTTATTTATTTCTGGATATAGCCAGCTCGATCGCATGCCAGGCTATTTCACAATTAATAGGGAATTATTATTGTACCTTTTTGTAATATACACAACCTGTTTTTAATGAGAAACCATCAGAGTTTCTTGCTTGTTCTTCTCAAGGAAAATGGCCTTTTAAATAGCTTAAAAAATCTCACTATTTGAAGTGAACCCTATGTACCTACAAAATAAAGTATTTTGACTTTGACATATGAATTTGCTTCTGTCAAGCGGCCACAGCCAAACCACTAGTCAGTGTATAGGTTGTCCACAAGTCAATATCGACTAAATCACCACAAAAAGAGTGTAAGATTTACAAGTAATAACTTAAGAGCATTAAAGCGTTGAGATTTGAAAAAAATCCAATAACCAGGGTTCGTATGATAGATGTACCGCATTAGCGACACAGACCGGCTGCAATAAATCCCACCTAAAATGGCCGGAATTCACCCAATCTAAATTATGAATTAATAACTTTGCAGTTTTGTGAATTTAACGTATACCAAACTTCAAGGTAGGTAGGTATATCTCGGACGAGTAGGTAAACCCCGAGGAAAAACGACGTTGTTTGATGGGCCAATTTGAAGGTGGTTTTATTTGTATTAAAGCTGCATATGTAGCTTTCTGCCCGCGGCTCGCATGCTTTGAATAACCTTTTAAATATGTTTAATTTGTTTATCCCGTGGAGCATCGGTGGCACAGTGGAGGGGACACTGTCTCCCAATTTGGGAGGTCCAGGTTCGATCCCCAGGCAGTTTAATTTAATTTAATTACTTACGTGCATTTATCCCCCTGCTCTTAAACGGTGAAGGAAAATATTGTGAGGAAACCTACTTACCTGAGCTATAAAAAAACTCGAAGGCATGTGAAGTACTCGCAATGGGCCAGGGTGGCGGACTAATGGCCCATACTCCCTCAATATGAGGGAAGCTCTATATCCCTGCAGTGGGCTGTTTACGGACTGATTATGATCATCCAGCGGAAACTACTCACTTTATCTACCTATATACCAAATTTCATCCAGATTCATTTATCCGTGTCGCCGTGATTGAGCAACAAATATATTTTAAGAAGCTTAACAGGATACTCTCACAATTGTGTACAAGATTGTTATGCTTGAATGAAAATAAATATTTTGAATTTTGAATTTGAATTTGAATATGCAATCATCCAAACTTTCGCCTTTTTAATATTAGTTAGACTAAACGATGGGGCAGTTTCTTAGCCATGTTTGATGAAAATCAGTTAAGCCGTTTCGTAGATATTTAGTTTTTGACACAGCTTTTTGATGTATTTCGATAATATCACAGTCTTTTCGAAATTTTCATTTTGTTTTCACAACGCCATCAAACACATTAAACCTACGACTTTCGTCGGGGGTTGGAAATATACATACCCCTAAACGCTAATGTTTGTGATATCTCTGACCAGCCTATTTAGGATTTAGATTGTAATGTTATGAAAAAAATTTCGTTGTATGTAATTGAAATATCATTCCGATTCCTCATCCATCAACTAACGTTGTGATGCCGAATTAGCATAGAAATAGCTCCGTGAGCCAGCCTGCCCTGCTTGGCTCGTGAATGCTATCAGTAATTAAGCTGTCACCGTCTGTCTACCCTCGGATAACTTCCGAGCCAGGGTAAACGATGTTACGTTTTTATTTAGGCTCGTGCTACCATTGGCCAACACTAGAAGTAGAACGCATATATTATGGTCGCATATGGTAAAGCTATAATTTAGATTTGAATAGGGTAATTTTTTCGACAGTTCTTAAAAAAATTATATTTTTAATGAATGTTAAAGTAAGAAGGCCTTTTGGCCTGTACAGTATAATAATTAAAATTTTAATATTTTACCTACAAAAATTTCCATGTTAGGTTTTTAAGTGTTAGTCTAAGTATGTCACTCATAGACTGCTCGTGTAAAATGATAGACAGAACGCCATGAAAAATAATCCCGACATAGATTCAGAGACTTGTTGCGAACGCACGCACGAACATCGAAGCGCTCTAGCCCCCTGCTCATTCGCTTGGACGAAATATACAACTATCCCCACTCTCAGTTTCAAATGCGCACGATAAACAAAGTCATGCTACGCAGGCAAAATAACATATAGGTACAATAAAATAACCGAAATTTTTTTGATCGATTTCCTTTGGGCAGATTGTATCTTAATCAGGAATGGAATCACCAGTAAACTGGAATTACACGAATTAAATTTCACCCTGTATACACTCGGAAAACATTGCCGTCTTTTTTGGGCAGTCGGTTAAAAATTATCCCATCAAAAACAATACTTGTCAAAAAAACCAAGTCTCGCAACTCAGTTGTTCTGCGGTAAAAAGTTGTGAGATCCATGTAATACCAAGTCGGTTGTTAATTTATTCAGTCTCTACTTAAGCGACTTTCTGTCTTAATACGTCCAGTCTCTAAGACCACGATCGTGGTCCATAACAATTGAAAATCAATTGTGTCTGGAATCTCCGTACTCGAAGCATTAAGTTGTTACGTAATAATTAACAGCATCTTATAGTGACGCATATCAATATTAAAATTCTTTAATGTTTTATATAAATATATCGAGACTTGGCCATCGCACTAAATAATTGAATTTACATGTGTTTTCAGGCGATTGAATTTACACGTCTTTTCAGGCGATGGCCAAGTCTCAATATATTTATATAAAACATTAAAGAATTTTAATATTGATATGCGTCACTATAAGATGCTGTTAATTATTACGTAACAACTTAATGCTTCGAGTACGGAGATTCCAGACACAATTGATTTTCAATTGTTATGGACCACGATCGTGGTCTTAGAGACTGGACGTTTAAGACAGAAAGTCGCTTAAGTAGAGACTGAATAAATTAACAACCGACTTGGTATTACATGGATCTCACAACTTTTTACCGCAGAACAACTGAGTTGCGAGACTTGGTTTTTTTGACAAGTATTGTTTTTGATGGGATCTCATTTCTTTTTGTATTTTGTAGACAGTTCTACTTTTTTCCTTTTCGGTACCTTCTACTTATTGTATATATGTATATCTACCAGCAACGAATTTTCTTAAAGCCCTCTCTCTGACTTATGAACTTTTCTTATTTTTGTAGGTAGCCTTCCGTTTTCTCTTTTCCGGTACTACTTCTTGAGCTTCAGCTACAGTTTTTCTAAGAGCCCACTCCCTGTCTCTATGGGTTTTTCTGGGAGGCTTTGATGTTACAATTTTTGCCGTAAAATAATAAAACATCGTTACGAATAAAGCCAATATTGAAAAATTTAATTAACTGAAGACTTGGCTGTATGGGCTTAATTTTCTTTGCTGTCTTTTCTAGATTTTTTAGTTTTTCCTTGATTCATACACCAAACACTAATTATATTCCAAATTTGAAGCTTCTAGGTCTGCTAGAAGTGCCTTAGAATTTTGATGATCGGTGAGTCAGTGAGTGACAAAATTAAGAAATTTGACCCGTTATAATTCTTATAAATACTGGTTCAAATTGAATGAAATTTTAAATATACGTGTCTTTACAATGCCTGCATAGTTACTGAAAATTTCAGTCTTCTATTTTTATCCACAACGAAGTTACAGGGGGTCGAAAATGGTCTGAATTGCTTCGAGAAAAGGATGGTACGGCCGTGACGCTTTTTTGCTCGACTTGGTGGGGGCACGGCCGTGCCCCCAGATAGTGAAGTCTGCTTAATGTATATTACAACGAAAATCCAATTAAACATGGTCTACTTAAAATAAACTAAGGGAATACTGTCATTGGGTCTAGTTAAGGCAGCAGTCCCCATATAATTAGTAGCAGGCAAGGGTCGAATATCTAGGACCCTCGTTAATTTCGCTTATTTGTTTTTGCGGTTCCGTACGTTTATTGCATTTCGGGTCGTTAAATATACGAGACTGAGTGTACTGGAGTGTTCCTGATGATACATAATGTGGACACTAATTGTGTTTATGCTCAAAACGTTAATGGATACATGCAAGCTTTGAGCAAGTGTAATAAAGAATTTAATTGGTGTCCGTTTCAGAAATAAAAGCATTTAAGTCGCAATTCTATACTTCCAATCTTCAAGTTCAAGTTGTTTATTGCCATGCAGAGCGTCAGTGGCTCAGCGGTTAAGATGCGGTATCCCAATTTAGGAGGTCAGGGTTCGATTTCCAGGCCGGCCAAGTACCAATGAGCTTTTAAATTTAATTTATCCGACTGCTCTTAAACGGTGAAGGAAAACATCGTGAGGAAACCTGCATACATGAAAAATAAAAGTTCAAAGGCATGTGAAGTCGTCAACCCACATTGGGCCAGCGTGGTGGACTATATACCCCCTCATTATACGACTGCTGATGAGTGTGATGCTAAGTGGTACATAGGATCTTCGAAATGAATAAACCGAATCTCATGAAACTATATGCAAATACTCAGCATATTTAGGGTGAAGAAAAAAATATATAGAACATTTTCAATAAAGAGCAATGTAACAAAGTTGGAGCGATTTTAAATTTTCCATAGTGACAGAAAAGTTTAAACTTTTTAGATTTATGTATCTTGATCCGTATAAAGGCTTTTAAAGTAGGTTTAGTCGCGTCGAATATTTTCAAGTTGTAAGTTACTTTGGAGTACACGCTCTTGTAGTGTCAAATAAACAAGCACCATGTGGTACCCACCGGAGCTGTAATTGGACCAATCCATCTCTTGCCGTGGGTATCATAAAAGGCAACTAACGAATCAAGAGCATTTTAGTAGTGATCGCGCTTCAATTGGCATGCCCAATAACATGGTAGCAGCAGTGGCTTTGAATGAGGAGAGATGAATGATTGTCGGATTTATTCCTGCACTTGGGCCAAAAGACTTCGCTGCATGCCAATCTTCAAAATGTAGGTAATGGGGAAACTACACGTCGCCCGAGGGCCACGGGCGGCTACATCTCGGGGCGATGTAGTCGTCAGACGCGGCCTGGGAGAGGATGACAACCCTGGAGCGACCGGGGGGGTGTCGTCGCATCGGGCCCTGCTGCGCTTCATACCGATCGCTCATCGCGGTGAGCCACGACAGCGCCCCCTACGGAGGGTGCGCTAGACGCCCTCCGGGAATGGGCCTCCCCTGGTGAGGGGGGGCGGGGCGGTCCTGGAGCCGCTTATGCGTTCCCAGGTTCTCCGTACTGCCGAAGAAGGTCGCCGCGGGGAGAGGGGAGTCCCATATAACCGTCTCGTCGTCCCCCGGCGAACAGTACAAAGAGAGTCAAAAAAAGTATAGTAGTATTAGGATGCAGATATGCTTTGAAGACTGAGTGTTGTGTGGTTTCGGCACGTAAATAGAATAGAACCAACCCGTTTCTACCCGTGGGTGTCGTAAAAGGCGACTAAGGGACGTTCCACCAAAAAACATCTATAGATTTGCACATTGCGATTGCGTTTCTGTATATTTCATAAGGTGAATCGCGGATGTTATTACAATTAATAAACTTTTAATGTTTGGAACACCCAAACACTATTGTATGGGATATCTCTGACAACCCCATTTGGGATAAAGGTCGTGACGTTATGTATGTAAGTATGTCTGAGGCAGGTATTCGACATTAATTTCAACGTGACACCTCCAGCCGTTTCGAAGAAATGACGTCTTCAGTTTGATAATGGTGATGATAGCGAAACCTCGGGGCACGAGTTCTACTCACGCTTGACCGTCTTTTTAACTCCGACGACAAACGACGGATGTTAACGGCGTTGTGTGTGTGTACATGAATGTAGTATTGCCATGGTCGCAGGCAGCAATTTATAAAAATATTTAAAAATTAAGTAACTGCCTACCATAGTCTTTGTCTGGATTTAATTTGAGTTTTAATTACGTAGACATTTAAAAAGCTACTTAATAATAACCAAATTTAATTCTCATCTCAGCCCGTGAACTTCCCACTGCAGTGATATAGGCCTTCTATCCTGTGTTTTCCTTCACCGTTTAAGAGCAATCGGATAGATGCACATACGTAATTAAATTATATTTTAAAAACTCATTGGTACATAACCTGCCTGGGAATCGAACCCGGACCTCCCAAATTAGAAGAGCGAGTTTTAACCGGTGAGCCACCGACGCTCTTTATTATTAACCAAATTTAATTATTATACAATTTGTCGCGGTAAATGCGTGGTTTCAATAGTCATGTGTTCCAATTCAACTTGACGTAATAATATTTGAATAACTCTGAAAAATTTTTGTTTCATTTGTTGATGAATGCTGCAACTGAATTTAAATATGAATAAATAAATAAATATCCTTAGACATATACACAGCGCTATCTAGTTCCACAGTAAGCAACTATAGGCTTGTGTTGTGGATACCAGATGGTTGATATACTACATAAATACATTTTTTTTTGTAAATAAATACTTATTATAAATGAAAACATCCATAACTCGGGTACACACGTCCGTATTCATCACACAAACATATGCCCCTAGCGGGATTCGAACTCGCAACCGTTTGGTATAGTGGTCAGAGTTGCTAACTACTACACCAAACAGGTCGCCAGTTTAAAAGTACTCACTTCAAAAGTTGCTATCTTTGCGTCGCTAGCCTTTCTTCAATCACACCCCTTTCTTCATTGGAAATTGCTTAAGGCTAATCTGCACTTGTTCATAATCAGTTAATTAAAGAGATTAGGATCATCTACAAATGTACACTTAGTTGATAATAAATTTCGTCGGCACCGACAGCCGCGGAACACTTAATTCTGACTCGAATTTCGAGTAATTAGTGGCAATTAATCATTTAGGTGTAGAGTGAATTTAGTCTTGCGTCGAAAATTTGCCAGAATGTGGATATAACGTGTGAATTAACACTGTCATTTGACATTTCCTACTGTATTTAATAAAGTAAACTCTAGGTAATCATTCATTTTCCTGCCCTTATCCCACTCTAGGTGGGGTCGGCACAACATGTCATCCTCTTGCACTCTCCTCTACCAGCCGTCATCTCCGTATTCACCCCTTTCACATACATATCATTCCTCACGCAGTCTACCCACACCTTCTTTGGTCTTCCTCTACCTCTGTATCCCTTCACATTCATACTTAACTCTCGTCTTGTTACGTGCCTTTCATCCCTCCTCATAATGTGCCCAAACCATGCTAACCTATTACTCCTCAACTTTTCTGTTATTGGCGCCACTTTTAGACTTCCTCTGATATACTCATTCCTGATCTTATCCATTCTAGTCACACCATACATCCATCTTAGCATTTTCATCTCTGCCACATTCATTCTACTTTCATCAGTTTCTTTCATTGCCCAAGCATTCAGATCCATTCATGGTGATAGGTCTTATGATGGTTTTATAAATTTTCCCCTTGAGTTTCAGGGGCATCCGTGGGTCACATGTAGAATATACTATCCATGTATACCACCAAATGTATCCCCGGGTACCAACACGAATCTAACGACACCATGCACTTTGAAATCGATCAAGCTGTTTAGGCTACAATGCGCCAAAGGAACGGACATACATACACTAGAAAAACATTACCCTCCTTCTTTGGGCAGTCGGGAAAAAAGTAGAAAGAAAAGAGATCTTCCCGTTGACGTCGTATAAGACGACTATGGGAGTGTGCATCAAAAAACCTATACATTTGCACGTTTTAATGTCGATGGGCCCACGTACTGTCTATTTTAAGTGTACCCTGCTGTCCGCCTGGCTAGCTACCACCATCTTATCTAAATCGGCCGCCAAGCAGCCATGTGTTGGGGTTTTCGGGTCAGACCTTCACTTACGTGTGATTGAGGTCAAGTACGAACCCGTCGTGCATAAAATAAAACCCCAATTGAACCCCTTGTGTACATACAAATTAAATATATTCTGACAAGTTCATTTACCCAACTGGTATTTTTATCCAATTACGCTAGCAAGTTGTTCAGATTGGTTTTATAAATATTCTTACGTCGGTGAATTGTAATTCTCTTGAGAATGAATAAACTCTTTTAAATTAGAACCTAGATTTTTATTCAAATTCAGTGGAGCTAATGTCAAAGTTTAGAAATGTCAAACGTTCTAGTTTCAAACTATACGCAACAGCAGTTCCCTTTCAGCGAAATGGCCGGGAATCACATTTAAGTGCTGGCATTCCGGGAACGACACCACACGGTTTTCGAATCTACCGTATTTCTAGATATTACGTAGGTAACGTTACATTTTTATTTTATAGCTATACCTTACCGCCTTCGTGGCTCCGTTTAACCGTTGGCTAAACAACAATGGGATTACGAATGGGAGGTCGCAGGTTCGATCCCCAGCAGGGTAGGTACATGTTTTTACTGGATTTGGTTTGTGGTAGAGCATTTTAAATGTCCGCCTAGCTGGGTACAACCATCTTATCTAAATCTTGTTGTCCCACAAATATGTTAAGGTTTCCGGGTCAGTACGCTTCCACCTTCAGCTTTAACCGGTTGTTCTTAATAAAGAAATATACTACACCGGGCTCAAATATCTTTTTATTTTCTCCCGAGTAAAATTATAATAAAATAAACAAGCTTGTGCTATAGATACTAGATAATGCATAAACATACATAAATATTTATATAAATGTTCCATGACTCGGGAATAAATTTTCATATTCATCACACAAACATTTTAACCCTCGCGGGATTCGAACCCGCAACCGTTGGTTTCGCTGACAGGGTCACTATCCAATACACCAAGCGGTCGTCACCGTCTAGTCAAAATTAACTTGTAATTTCAATAATTTCTATAAAAGATCACTTTACTTTGTTCCCATTCGATGAAAGACTTTTGATAAGGAAAAATAACATTTTATTCTTGTACTTTCGTATTGTACTGCAACTTCTACATAATACACCCGTATGTAGTTAACATACCAAACATTCGCACTAAGCGGTTCGACTCTTCATTCATAATATAGATTTAATCTTGCTCATAGACAACATGGACAATTGATTTTATAAAAAAATGTGTAGCCTCATAAAATACTGTAAACTTTAGCGGGCGATGGGTGATTTTCAGTAAACAAGGTGCTGTCACCTCTGGGATGGTTCAGCCAAGTACCAAATAGCTGTATTCGATTCTGTGGAAAGACGTGCCATGAGAATCATAGGTGATAATTCCATGACTGCTAAATTGCAGAGCCTTTAACACCGTCGCAAAGTCGGCTGTCTCTCAGTTTTTTACAGGATGCATTTCGGGGAGTGTACGTTGGAGTTACATAATCTTATTGCACCGTCGCCCTTCTATCTTCGGACCACTACGCGTGGGGAGGGATTCCACCCGTATATAGTTAATATACCGAACATTCGCACTAAGAAGTTCGATTCTTCATTCATCATCCGAACAGCCAAGGCATGGAACTCCCTTCCGGCGTCAGTCTTTCCTGAATCCTTGGGATATTCTAGAGCAGGGTGAATCTGCATCTGTCTGGTATCTGCATACCAAAGGCCTTAAAATTATAAATAAAACCTACAGCTTTAATTACGGTTATTTTAGAAAATTTAAAAAGAAGATTTTTTTTGTAATCGTGAAATCTGGAAAACCCACAAGTTCAAAAGGAGATTCTTTTTATGTAAATTATACACTGATATCTACGAGATTTGGCGGTTCTCGTGATTCCGTCAAATCGGTTCCATTGCAATTTCAGTACAATCGGTTCAGTAGTTTGTTTGGAATTAATGGTAAACAGCAGAATCGCTTTACATATTTAGACGATTGTGTAGTTTTTCACAGGGATGTAGAGGGATATGGAAGTAGTTTGGTAAAAGTGAGAAGGTCGGTATGATGACAAATCGAAAATCATCAGGTCTAGTTGGTTTACCCTAACTTCTCATAAACTGTAGCAACTACTTCAAAAACTAAAAGGTTCTCAATTCGGCCGTTTGTATGTTTATTTGCTGGGTAAAATGAAGTTAATATAATTTCACTACTAATCTCCATAAAAAAATCACGTCATTACATTGTTCCTTTTCTTTGAAAGACGTTTGTTAAACATTTACTCTTGTATGTACGTATCGTACTGCAACTTCTGCATAATACTTAATACTAACTAGTATACTATTAAATGAACTAATAAACATTAGGTATGGTTGGTTCCATACAAAATTTTTAACTAGAATTTAGTGTTATTATTCGCAAGCGATTGCAGCCGCAAAATCAATATTTTACCATTTACAAGATACTTCATCTTTCATTCATGAACCTCCAAGCTCAGGGTACGTCCACACATTAAGTAGACAGGTAATCCGATCAAATCAGGGAGGCCTATATTCACCAGTGAACATCCTGTGGTTGAATGATGATGACGAAACGTGCCCATTAACATGCGTATGCAATTTGGTAGCACCCTGTATAAATTACATAGACTAGCAGACTTTACTTGTAGACACTCAAGACCGAAATTTAAACTGAACGACCCATTAACCACCATGTTAAGTATTCATTAAGGTTGTAAGTATCCATTAAAGTGTTTTCTATTTTCAGTCGCGTGCGAACACAACGGAATAAACCATAAAAGTGTTTATATTTATGAAGCAAAACAGCAATCTTGGAAGATATATAAAGTTAAATTGTTAAGAGAAATTCTCTTATCAGGGCGCGATTTTCCGGTAAATGTAAACATTGAACTGATATAGAAACTATTTGGCAAAAAAAATCTTCTTAACAAAAAAAAACTGACGTCACTGAATCGGTTAGTACAAAGCAAAAAATAATTTTACTGAATCGCTCGTATTCACTCAGTCGTAATTGTTATTATTCCTACTACGTATATGAAAAAATTACTCTCGAAATCGGCGCCAATGTGTAATAGTGATTATAATGTGGATTGATTTACTTTCAATAGTAGCGCCCACTTCGACATTCAAAATTAATTAATTTATCGTTAATAATTAATACTAATTCGTACTAATCGTCTTAAAGCATAATATTAAATATGCTGTATTTAATATTATGCTCTAAGACGATGATATTTGCACGCCATAAATGGCAGAATATGCGAACGCGCTGTATTATATTTAAAGGTCAATTGTTGTACCATATTCTTGTGAATAGATATTTCATTTCATTTAGTTTCGTTTCGTTTCGATTCGTTTCGTTTCGTTTAATTTCATTTCGATTTGTTAAAATTTTTATTTTTCACTATTTAGTATTTTAGCGTGCTTGCCAAAAAATAATGCCAAAAGTGAACTGATGATCTTCGATTTGTCATATTTTTTGGTAATCACACCGACCTTCTCTACACTTTTTTCATACAAACCCAAACTGCATCTACTCGTAGCTTCCCTGTACAAAAACTACACAATCGTCTAAATATGTAATGCATTCATCTGTTAACCATGAATACAAAAAAACTACTGAACCGATTGCGCTGAAATTGTTATGGGACCAATTTGTCGTTATCCCCTTTCATTTAAGCAGAATCACGCGAATCAAACAAACGATCGAATTGAGAACCTGCTCCCTTTTGAAGACGATAAATGACAATAATAATTTCTCAATTGTCAAAAAAGAAAAGAACGTCATCTTAATTTTACGGTTTCACATTGAAATTTCATACATTATACCATATTTTGCTGTCATCTGAGATACATTGAAAGAAATGTTGACAAGTTTGTATCGAAAATTTTGATATTTACAAGTACTATTACATACGTAGCACTAAAAAGCTCGTATTTTGTACCTTCGGCATTTTAAATAAGTTACTCTGAATATGAAAAATTAAGAAAATTATTTCTTTAAAACTGTTTTTTCCATTAAAAATTCTATTTTTTTTTTGTCCCTTTTCACTCTCTCACTCAATAACAGTGCGATGTAAAATTGAAATAACATACATTTAAGTATTGAAGTGAAGAATATATGTTTTTAAACGACTTTATTATAATTTAGTTTCACCTATTTCTTCAAAATATTTAACATTTTTTCAATGATGAAAATTGGAAATAATGGCTGAATAGCTGACCGGCCACAGAAAAAAAAAACAAAATAAGCGGGAAAGCGGCAATCTGATCTGAATTTGTATTTTCAAGTTGTAGAGTTTTGTTTATACTTCCGTATAACAGAGATTTGTATTAATTTTATTTTTAGTTTCCTTGTACCTATTCGTATTAAAAAGCACAGTGTTTAACTCGGGTTGAAGACTTATTTAGTCCCCTAGGTTAACAATGTGCTATTAAATGGCTGCCATAGGTGTAAAAACCGGCCAAGTACGTGTCGGGCTACGGACAAAGAAATGGAATTCCAAGGACGTAGTATAGTATAGTGTATAAACAACAGAGATGTGATCAAACAGAAAAATAACACAAAAATACTTGTTTGATAAAACTTTCATGTAAAGAAGACAACATTTTAAAGTCAATACTGCCATTTCCCTACTAAAAGCAAATCACAATGAAAGCATAAGGTATATATATTGTGCTTTTCCAATATGTCGTGAGACCCGGCAAATGTTACACAGGATATTAAATTTTCATTTTGTGTTATGCATTCGAATAATGTAACTGAAATATGAGCATTGGCAGTCGTGTGGTTCTCAACTATGTATAACTTTATAAGGTAATATATTTCCATATCAATAGATGTTTGTTTTTATATAATGCTTCTGCATTTTTATGAGCTTTCGGGCGCTACTCCCCACTTAAATCTAGAGTGGGAGGGGCTGAAAATCAGTGGAACCTTTCTGGTGAAGCAGTAGCTGAGTCAACACCTGTTGCCTTGTTAGTTTTGTGTTTACTTCTGAGCTATTATTTTTTTTATTTCTATGTAACTACGTCATAAATATAAATATCCTTTTTCGAAACATACCCGTGTTTAGGCCGTTTTATTATTTTAATACTTTTTGATATCTGCACAAACACAATGATTATCAATCAATCAATGAAATACGCTTCATTGTTTAAATAAGGAAGGTACATTTAAACTACAAACTACAAATTAGGCGGCGATCTCTTCCAGGCAAACCTATCATCATGGAATTCAATACGAGTAATTAAGTGGGTTAGCACAAATAATTTCCTAATTGTTAAGTACATCTGAAAGTTCTGCATATTATATTCAAAATCTAATAGGTATTCAAAACATTAATAAGTACTATACGTGATGAGAAACAATATTAACTAAATAATCTGAACAAATAAAATATATCCATACAATTTATACCAATACATACATATTAATTACATATAATTATATGATATATAATAATAATATCTATGTATTATAACTGGATATTCATCTCCTTCACTCCTTAATAATATCCAATAGACTATCCTTTCACCCACTTACCTGTGACGTAAAACTCGCCGCCACAGTTGTCACCACTCATCGCTGGCGCAACTCTCAAAGAAAAATGAATATTTTGGATACCGCATCCGATTAGCCATTGCCGACGCGTGTGTCATATTAATCATCAACATTTAATCAGTGTGTGAAGTGGGATGGTTACGAGCTGTCAACAAGACTTTCAGTGAGATGAGTCCTCGTGTTCCAATTCTATAAATAACAAATAAATAAATAAATATTCTTAGACATATACACAGCGCCATCTAGTTCCACAGTAAGCAACTATAGGCTTGTGTTGTAGATACCAGATGGTTGATATACTACATAAATACTTTTTTTTTTGTAAATAAATACTTATTATTTAAATGAAAACATCCATGACTCGGGTACACATGCCGGTATTCATCACACAAACATATGGCCCTAGCGGGATTCGAACCCGCAACCTTTTGGTATAGGGGTAACCACTACACCAAACAGGTCGTCAAATTATTGCAATAGGCGAATAAATTTCTCATATAAATTACTTACAATGTGTCGTATCGTATATCGTAAAACTTTTAATACAGAGATTTAAACCAGAATACATCGTAAGATGGTAACTACCTGTTTGTTACCGTTCCCTAGGTATGCAGTATGTCAGTGTAACCAGGCGCCATAGAATATGAAAGCAAAAATTTAATACAAATAAAATATATATCAACACTAAATTTTATTATTATATAAAATAACGTCGATAATCATCGTGTAGCCAATAGCTTCAAAATCACACGGTCGGCGACCCTAGCTATGAGCACAACGTACGTAACGTACCGCCACGAGCAATCAGCTGAGTAAGCGAAGTGGAATAATTTTCGTAAGGTTGACAGCTCCAAATTTTAGACAATATTTTACAATAAATTAAGGTCATATTTTTTTATTGAATTTGGTTCTGTATTTGGTATTGTCATATTTACATGATAATCTGCTATGTTATGTTATAAATAATCTCATCAGTCATTCTCATCGATCCATTCCCAAACCACACACACATACACTCACACACACAAAACACGACATTGCGAAATTCATACATACGACGATTATTTGACATTGATTGAATTATTTGACCAATTTTTTATTTGTAATATTACTCATTGACTAAGTTATTTATTATTACTTAGTTTGTCTCATTATTCACTTTTGCCTCTAGATTGCTATAATGATTATTATTTATGAGTGACTTTCCACCTAATTATTTTTTTTAAGAGAATTGTAATGAAAAATGAGAATCTGTAATTGGCATGACTTTGGCTTGTTAATTTTGTGTAATATTTTTTGTAATGATGCTGTTGATTCTGTATTTTCAATGAAATAAAATAAAAATGAAATAAAAAATAAATAAATGCGAAAGAGTATATGTTTGTCGTGCGTTCAAATTTCATTAGTCGAAGCCTACTTCCACGTGGTCCACGCTATAAGTAGGTACCTAATAATAAATCCTATCACACTGCCTCCAGATTACTCTGCAATATACCCATTTTTCATCATAATTAAAAAAAGCCAATGAACGTTCGTTCGGTCACACAGCCTGATTTTTAATTCATGACATGACACAGTGTTGCAAAATTGTCCATGTAACAGCTCTGAATAAATAACCGACACAAAAATTCTGAATATTGTTCAAATAAAAATTGGGTGCGAGATAGGAAAAGTCGGTTTATTGTTGACGACCTGTTTGGTGTGGTGGTTAGCAACTCTGACCGCTATAACAAAAGGTTGCGGGTACGAATCCCGCTAGGGGCATATGTTTGTGTGATGAATACGGATATGTGTACCTGAGTTATGGATGTAATTCATTTATAATAAGTATTTATTAAAAAAAAAAAAATTATTTATGTAGTTTATCAACCATCTAGTATTCACAACACAAGGCTATAGTTGCTTACTGTGGCACTAGATGGCGCTGTGTGTATGTCTAAGGATATTTAAATTTATTTATTTATTTTATTGTCACTCCTAACTTAAAGCTTCACTCGATGCCATTTAGATTAGTTTTAAAAGGAGTGTTTAACGCCTACACTAAAACAGTGTGTAATCCTTTAAAGCCTTTGCCGTCGGTTTATGTCTGGTGTGCTGTGTGGTGTGCTTTCATTGTATTGAATAAAAGAAGTGGTCACGATTCAGATGCCTTTTAATTTAACAAATTATATATTACTTTAATGACCTATCTATCACAGACTAACTTAGGATTGTTACTAGCACAGAGGTTCCAACCAAACTGTCCCTCCTTTCTCGACTCCAAATGTCAAGGGTTTTACTCGTGAACAATCGGTACCATTCGGCCCGACGATGTTAGTGACGATCATTCGCGCGAAAACATACCCCACTAATCGAAATAATTCCTTCTTATGTCTAATTAACAATAAATTTTACATATTATACTTTTAAAAATATCATTTTAAATTATAAAGTTAAACTATGTTAAGTGCGACAACAGTTGTAACGTCAAACGGGTGATTATTTGAAAAAGTTATTGTTTTTAAGATGGTTCATAACTGAAAAAAATTGACTGTGGTCTAAGTCAAACCAAAAACTCTTTATTGCACTATTATAATAAACAACATCATAAGCATATAACAGTCAATTAGCGATAACTTCGAATTTATAATTTGGACGGTTGTAGGACTACCAAAATACGCGGTTTGCTACAAGAAGAGAATCTGGTGGCGCTGGCATCGCCGAAAATGGCGTGGTGACGTTCAGTAATGTTAGGTCTGTCCATCGAAAATGAATATTCATATTGCTCCCAGCCGTCAAAGGAGACGGATCGCCACTTGATACGTCAACGTCAACGATCAACGAACGTGAGTGACTCTGATTACCTATTAACACCGACGCTTGGAAGGTTCCGGTGTGTCGTTACTTAATAAGAAGTCGATCATGGAATTTGACCATGAGGGATAGTATGCTACTGCGGTAGAATCCCACAGATTGCATGCGAGGGCCAAGTTAAATGGCATGACAATATATCCAGTCAATATCCCCAGCGGGGTACATGTTTAGTACTCGGTTTGGTTGGTGGTAGGGCATTCTAAATGTCCGCCTGGCTAGCTACCACCATCTTATCTAAATCTGCCGCCAAACAGCAACGTTAATAGCATTGTTGTGTTCCGGTTGTCAGAGATAAGATAGCCAGTTCCCCAAATATTTGGGTTTCCGGGTCAGTACGCTGCCACCTTCGGCCTCACGTCCTCATCTTCACTTAATATCAGGTGTGATTGAGGTCAAGTGCTAACTCGTTGTGCATAAAAAAAAATAACACATCAAGCTTTATAGGTACCTACAAGTACCTACATTGATTTTACTTTAATGTTTACATTAAACTGTATGGCAACTAAATTGTGTATGTATATTCATAACTAGCAAATCTGTAACAGCTTGTTCCTGTTTGAAACGTGGAAATATTGACATAGCCTGCATTCAAGACCCGAGTAAGTACTTACATCTTAGGCACATATAAATAATTCAAACCGTCTATTGGTGTATACCGAGTTCTACGCAAACATCGACAAATGTTGTATTTAGCAAGGATATTTGTTATTTTGTGTCATTTTTAAGTGTATAGACCTAACCCGTCTTGCACTTGGAAGTCACACCAAAAAATATCCATAGATTTGCTCGTTATAATGGCGATGGGATGACTTCCTGTCACGTTTGCATTTCTGTATATTTCGAAAGCATCAACATTTTAATGTTCGGAATACCCAAATGCCTAAGCATTAGGGTATCTCAGACCACCCGATTTGGGAAATCTCTGATCACCCGATTTGAGGTAAAAGTCATGACGTTATGAACCTTTGTATACATAAGGTCTAACAAAATTAACCCGACAAACGTTGCAGAGTGTATGTATAGGATGTACCTATTACGAAAAAATAAAAAAATAAAACATGTTAACAGATTTTATTCAAAAAATTAAATTTAAAAATGTCGATTTTGTGAGTTGGATCTAAATGACCGCGCACTCTAAGTACTTTGCCACAACAATAATAATAAATAAAATAAAAATTGTTTATTTTCTCACCACAAATGACGCTTTACAAAGTGATTTTAGGACTAGGTAATACATAGAACTCATTTGTGGGAAGACTGGTGCCTGAAAAGGAAGAACCAGAATTACAGGTCACCAGGCCCCCCAGCTATGGACATAGTGTATTAGAGCAGAGATATGGTGATTGAGGAAGAAATACTTAAGGAAGATGCAAGCGAGAAGGAAATCACGAAACATAAGACCTGTTTCTTGGAGTGGAGTTGTAATGTTGTGCACTGTTTTTAACCCCCGACGAAAAACCACGGGTGTTATGTGTTTTTTGGCGTTATATGTGTATGTATGTCCAGTCTCTGCCCGCAAGCAATAAGCGGTCCAGTTGGAATGATGTTACCAATGTTTCCATTTATAGTTGTTATTTAAAAAATAAATTACCCTAGTACTTATCCTTACCCTACAACTCACAAACACATGCCGCGATATCTTTGAAGACGCCGAAAGGCGACCACTCTCCGCTCGCCGCCGCAACTTGCTGTGATTGGTTGCGCCCTGTGCCCCGCCACCCCCTTTGGCGTCTTCCATATGAAGGCTTTTTTTCTCATTGATAAAATAAGGTACAATCGAAATGAAGTAAGTCTGTTAATTTGTGTTTTCATTTGTACTTACATTTATTTTCTTTACTCGGAAACAAATTTTTTAAGGCTAGTGTTTTTAATGAATATATATTGTCATGTACATGCAATTGCCAAAGTTTGTCGGGTTAATTTTGTTAGGCCCTATATACGTGACTGTCATCAATATAAAACCCTTAACATTTCCTTATGTATGTATCCATCCATTACCGCACATTGTCCGCTTTCCTCGTCATTTTGCCTTACACACAGTCCTTGAAATACCGCCTCCACTCCAGAACTCGCCTGTCCCAACGGAAATCAATTCTGCGACAAATGTGACCTGTGTACTGCCACTTCGGGTTGCTAATTCTTTAGGCTATGTGATATTTTCGAGGTATGCCCTTTTGGGATCATATCATATCTGTTCTGCACCATTAGGTCATGACATGTCGTTACCAATGAGTCTTTTGGCACGTCGTTCCACAGAATTGAGTGCAGCCAGTTGGTACTTGGCTCAACCATACCAAAGGTGACAGCAGGTGAAATCAGTAGAGTTATAAAATTTTGCTTACGGGAATTCGATGACAATGGTGTCCATTCCGATGTTCACCAACTAAACTAAACTAAAACCAGTTTTAAAATAGTACTGGCACCACTCCAAAACATGTACATCCGACCATTAGGCCATTTCCTAATTGTTAGACAAAGTTTAAACTAAATGATTGTTTTTGAAGTAATCTCAGAGAATTCTGAAATTGAACTAAATATTTGTACCCCAGCAATTTGTTTATTTGTGCTGCAGCAGTTTCCGAGATATGGCATTTGAAAGGTGGTATTATGCTCATTAGCCTAACGATTTCCGTCGCGCGATAACGAAGCATCTGCTGTTATGACTTAAAATTAGTCCCCCAATTGGTGATTCTATAGCAGCGAGAAATTAGAATTTGTGCTTTTGTTACTACAAAATTAAATAATGCGAATCAGCACACTGTTGTTTTTGGTAGCAGAAATAGAAAATAAAGTTGTATATACTGTTATATTAGTACTAGTCCTTTTTTATTAATTTCCAACTGCAAAAACCGGCCAAGTGCGTGTCGGTATACGCGGAGTGTATGTGTCACAAAATAGTCCGGATGACTTAAAAGAGGGCTTTTTGTTGTTTGATGGATAATTTTCAACATTAGTTTTTCGACCATTAGGTACTCATTAACTTGTGAAGTCTACTTAGCTGTGATAGTTTTCCTTTAAATTTTGTTATATATTATACTTTTCTCACGTATCCAAAACCAACCGTTTAGTTGGCAGGTGGGGGACCTGAATCTTACAAAAATTAGAACTTCAAAGCTTAATTAATTCGCCAACGGATCACTGCATCAAAAACTTTTTAAGATATCCTCTATAACATTTGAATCACCTATCCAACCACATTCACACAAAAATTTAAAAAAATGTTATGTGTAATTAATATTAATAAAACCCGACTACGAAAAAATTTATAAAAAATTAAATGGGAGAACTGCAAAAACTTTGCTTTGGTTGGTGGTAGGGCATTTTAAATATCCATTTGGCTAGGTACCACCGTCTTATCTAAATCTGCCGCCAAACAGCAATGTTAATAGCATTGTTGTGTTTCGGTTGGCAGAGATAGGGTAGCCAGTTACTCAAATATTTGAGTTTCCGGGTCAGTACGCTTCCACCTTTACTTAACATCAGGTGTGATTGAGGTCAAGTGCTAACCCGTTGTGCATTAAAAAAAAGGAATAAGCCGAACCCTGGAACATAAGGTCCTGTTATGTATCAAATATCCTATTTATCGATTAGTAATAAATAAAAAATACGTGTTTGTTTGCTCAAAGAATAGCGTTTTATTGATTTTCCTGCAATCGGAGGTCTTTATAATTTAGCGACTTCATTGCATCGGTTTTGTCCTCCGACTACGGAAAATCAATTTATTTATTTATTTATTCCCCGTAGTCGGGTAAAAATGAAGAAGGTACACAAATAGACGGCATTATTTTTTAACTTATTACTTCGTTACCTCCTGCATATATGAACAATCATAAGTCAAAAGTGCTTTATTTTGTAGGTACACAGAGTACACTTAAAATAGTCAATTTTATATTTTTTAAGCTAATGCTTGTTCAAAATGCAATTTTCCCCTGAGAAGAACAAGCAAGAAACTCGAAGGATTGCTCTTTTAAAATCAGGCTTTGATTTTACTTAAAGGTTTTTATTTTACAAAAAGGTTTTTATATTTCATTATTATTTGTGAAATAGCCTGGCATGCGAGCGATCTGATTATGTCCCGGGATGATTATCATCTACATAGTCTGATGTTTTATAATATGCTTTATTTTTATAAAATGCTTTACTTTGTGTGTTTATAATTTTATTTATATATGACGGCTTTAGTTTCAGAGTTCGTTCATTCAAAATTTGGTTAAGTTTCGATAATGCACTCCAATAAAAATCGGAACCCTATTGAAGTAGTTTGTTTTGCTATAGCGTTTTATAATAGTGTTCGGAATCTATATTAGAATGAAATACTTGAATAATATTGTAGTTTGCAAGAAGAAAAGAATCATGTAGACATAGGTAGGTAAGATTCTTCTCTATATACCTAGATATAAATTATTTATTCTTCCCAATTTACCGAATGCCAACAAAAGATCAGCATCACAATAAAGAGCTTCGGCGCGTTGAGGCGTGAACTGGGTCTTAGGGCTACATACGATCCGACGTAACAACTGGAAATATAGATTTAATCTTGTGCATAGACAACATAGACTATTAATTTTATAAAAAATTGCGTAGCCTCATAAAATACTGTAAACTTTAGCTGGCGATGGGTGATTTTCAGTAAACAAGGTGCTGTCACCTCTGGGATGGTTCAGCCAAGTACCAACTAGCTGCATTCGAATCTGTGGAGCGACGTGCCGTGAGACTCGTAGGTGATAATTCCATGACTGCTAAATTGCAGTCTTTAACACCGTCGCAAAGTCGCCTGTCTCTCAGTTTTTATAGGATGCATTTCGGGGAGTGTGCGTTGGAATTATTGCACCGTCGCCCTTCCATCTTCGGACCACTAGGCGTGGGGAGGGATTTCACCCGTATATAGTTAATATACCGAACATTTGCACTAAGAAGTTCGATTCTTCATTCATCATCCGACCAGCCAAGGCATGGAACTCCCTTCCGGTGTCAGTCTTTCCTGAATCCTACAACCTTGGGATCTTCAAGAGCAGAGTGAATAAGCATTTACTGGGTTCGCGTGCTTCATCTTCGACTAAATCGTCACTTTCCATCAGGTGAGATTGTGGCCAAACGTGAATCCAATCCAAAATTTATGATTTGCATAAAAAAAAGAATATTATTGAGACTTGGTTAGGTACACCCCTTGTGTAGGTACTTTGTTTGTAAATGCTGTAACTTAAAGTCTACAATCCTATGGACACTCGAGTCTAAGTTCTTTAAAAAAATAATAGATGGCTTTGTTAACTGATCTCCCGACATCATTGCTGCGATCGCTTGGAAGCGGCCTGCATCCTACGACTTCCCGTGTTCCCTATGTTCAACAGTGGACGTCCTGTGGCTGATATAACGATGATGATTTATCTTACATTAAAAAGTTTGAAATATGTAAAGAAAGTGGAAGAAACAACAGTTAGAACACACAAATGCTGTTGAGAGTAGGCTGATAATAATGTTATTTTGTAGTACGAAATCCACCTGAACCTCAAACAGATACATACCGTTTAAATGGGATTGTGTGTCACAAACCTTTTGCAACCTCCACAAAGCGTCCCGCCTTCATTCAGTAAAATTCCTGTCGTGGTCCTCGGAAGGAATTTTATCGAAATACCCCGTTTATTCGACATCCTATTATCACGCCTGCCAAAGTACTATACGCTTCATTGATATATCCTTGAAGATGCTTTGCTACTGTGGGCATCTTTGACATTATGAAGACATCTGATGTAACAGTACTTAAATAGCAAAGCAAAACCGCCTCCGTGGTTCATGTAAACAACATTGGGTTTACGATTCGGAGGTCGCGGGTTCGATCCCCAGCGGGGTACATGTTTAAGTACCTATTTTTTACCAGGTTTGGTTGGTGGTAGAGCATTTTAAATGTCCGCCTGGCTAGCTACCACCATCTTATCTAAATCTGCCGCCAAGCAGCAATGTTAATAGCATTGTTGTGTTCCGGTTGTCAAGAGATCCAGGTCAGGTCCAGGTCAGTACGCTTCCACCTTCGACCTCATCTTCACTTAACATCAGGTGTGATTGAGGTCAAGTACGAACCTGTCGTGCATAAAAAAAAATCCATTGCATAGGGTTCACTTTCCTTCAAAGTGTTAAATAAGTACACAATAATGATCAATTGAAGACCACCGATATAGCCCAGGGCATCAGCAATTTGCAGTGGTAGTGGACAGGGCACATAGCTCCAAGAACTGAAGGTCGGTGGGACATTGAATTTCTCGAGTGGAGACCACGCACCGGCAGCGCAGCGTAGGCTGTCCACTCAAAAGGTGGACTCTGGAATTGTATGTTCAGCAGTGGACGTATTGTATGGGAGATGCCTATCTTCAGCAGTGGACGTCCTGTGGCTGATATGATGATGATGAATCATTAAAGGCAAACAACGGCTCATGAATCTTGGCCTTGCCAAGAGACTATTTTGCGACAAGCTGCAAGATTAATTCGGATATTTGAACCTAGGTTGAAAGATAAATTGTAGAATATATCCCTTTTAATAGAGTTTTTGCATCCAGGTGAATTCTTGCACTTATTTAACGAATCTGAATTTGTAACTCACAAATTTAATTTCCAAAACGGCGTCCCGTTTGTTTTGCTACGAAATTTAAGTTCGCCGAAATTGTGTAACGGAGCTAGACTTATAGCTACTTCACTGCAACTTAAGATAGTAGAAGCAGAGTTTTGACGGGAATAGAAGCAGGCGAGCTAGATATTTTACCCCAAATCTCGCTTCATCATCATCAATGGCAACAGTAATGTCCCATTTCATAAAATATCCCAGTGACCTAATACTATGCCATGACCATCTAAATCTCGATCGAGTCTTCACGAGCTTTTCATTACGACTTCGACGAACATACCGATACGACTTCTATCCCTGATGGTCAGAGATATCCCAAACATACGCTTCTGAGTATTCCAAGTATTACAGTGAAATATACGTATGACAATGGCAAAGCCCATCGCCAATGAAACGTGCGAGACTGAAATATTTTGGTGTAAAGTCTCTAAGTCGTCTTTAACGACACCCACGGGAAGAGATGGTTTTGTTTAATTATTTTATGTACCACCATTTTTACTCAATTAATTACGTTACATCGCTTGATGGGTTTATATCTAAAGAGATAGATCCTATATTATAGATTAGCTCTATATAGGTTAAGTACTTTATCCACGAGATGGTACTAGCTAATTCCACTCAGACCGCATCTAATAAGTTAAATAAAAATCTTTGCACATACACACAGCGCCATCTAGGTCGACAGTAAGCATCTAGGCTTGTGTTATGGATACCAGATGGTTGATAAACTACACAATACATTTTTTTTGTAAATAAATATATATATATATATAAATGAAAAACATCCATAACTCGGGAACAATGTCTGTATTCATCATACAAACATATGGCCCTAGCGGGATTCGAACCCGCGACTTCTTGGTAAAGCAGTCAGAGTTTCTAACCACTACACCAAACAGGTCGTTAAACACTAGTTCATAACACTATCCATGCAGTAAAACCAAAGAATAATTAAAACCGAGATATTTCTTCACATTTTGCAAATGGACGGTAGTTACTTTGTGAAAACAGTTTAATGTAGTTTTTCCTCTGAAAACCCAGTCAAATGTACTGGATGGAATAAAAAAAATACACTGCTTTCGGTACTAAAGTGTTTGCTCTCAGCAACACGTAGTTTTGTGTTAATTCTTTTTTACCAGTTTTGGTCAAAGTGTAAGTTCGTAAAAGGCTTTTATAAAATATAAAGCACTTATTTACGCTTTGGATATTACCTGCGAGCACAGACCCCTTTTTTTTTATAAAACGTACGTAACCAAAATCTCACCTGTTAGACCGCTTAACTCAATTAATTTGGAAATTGTTATCGTTTATGACGTCAATCATCCGTCCTTATCATATCGTAACACAATGACAAGGACGGCAGTGCATTGCCATCGCTATAGTTATAACTTTGAATTAGGCGGTAGAGCCCCTTGCGGAAAGTGACGATGTAGCCAGAGATGAATCACATGATTCCAATTAATAACTTGGAGATCCCGAGATGGTTAGAATCCGAAGTAACCGGTGTCGCAGGCAGGGAGTTGCATAATGGTATGCAACTCCCTGCCTCATTATACGACTGCTATGGAGCCGTATAATGAACGAAGAAATGCCATTGGTGTCGATTCGGATGTACACCAACTAAATTAAGGGAGATAAATAAACTAATAAATTAATTCCAGGGAGAAAGAGATACTTTCTTCTTCTTATTTTTGAGGATGGCAACCAGTCAATATCAATGTCGACGGACATTACTGCCAGTTTCGAGTGAAAAAATATAAGTCAGTCTCAGTCAAAACAAGTAATTCGTTGTATACTTGGCGTAAACAGAGTCTAGTCACGGTCAAGTCATTCTTCAGTAAAATGGCAGAATGCTTTACAAAAGATTTTGGCGGCTTCTTGTGGGAACCAGAAAGCTCCGTTACGCACTTTAATTTACACTTCCTTTCACTTGTACACCATCACTAACGTTTGCTGCACAATATTCTGCCATTATTAAGCTTCAAAAGTTAGAATGCACAAATTATAAGAATTATAAAGAAAAATGTAACTTCACTCGCCGAGATCCCGCCATAAAGCCCAGTACTACTTTAAATCTGGTTTTAGTTTAGTTTAGTTGGCGTACATCCGAATCGACACCATTATTGCCAACAAACACTCTCTGTGCTTGATTGCAAGAAGATGGAATGGCGATGGTGGAATAATATTGTGCAATGCACACTCTCTGAAATATATCCCGTAGAAAAAATACTTAAGATGGTTTATTCTAGCCAGTGAGGCCCACATTGAATAAATTAAGGAATAAATTAAAAAATCGCTGTGACCTGCACTCGAGAAGCCTAAAAGCTCATAAATAATAACTAAATAGGTTTGATTGAGAATTTACGATTAAAACAAATCTCGGAGATATCGATGTAGGTACATACATAAAAAAAAAAAAAAATACGCCCCGAATACAGAACCTCCTCCTTTTTTGAAGTCGTTTAAAAAGCGGCCATTTTTATCATTAATTTGAAATTCTCGAAATTAACCGCAATTAAAGGTATTGTATATTATTTTATATTAGGGTTATTTAGGAATATTGTACCCGTCTCCCTCTTTAAGGGTAATAGCTGAAAATCAATGTTTTGCTCTTGAGCAACCCGACACTGAGCTATGGGCCATTTGTGCCACTGCAGCACACAAATACTTTTTATACCCATGTTTTGTTTGTACTTTTATATATTCTGTTTTTATTGGCCATGTTTTGTAAAATGCTGTCTACATATTTAAATTTGCGCTCTTCCTTAGCAAAAGTGCACACTTAGTACATACTTAGGTTAATCTACCTTTATCTGGTTCTTATTACTGTACTGTAGTCTAAATTGTGTGTACTATTTTTGTATTATTTACTTCTAAATATTATTTAATGTATGTGTGTGGCTGGAGAAACAAATATACGTTTATCTATCTATCTATGTAATATTTATAAATAGCCTTATTAGGTTAGGTTTATTAATAGCCTTATTAATAGGTTAGAGCGATTTTTTTGAGGGCGCCACTGGACGGTATAAGCCCTCCTACAGCCGACATGGAACCTCCTCATTTTTTGATTGAAATCGGTTGATTCGTATCTCATTCTCTCATAGACACGTACATTCAACATTCTCAAGGATATTGGAAGAAATAACACCATTGCTGTGGTGCTGACGTCATATGACGACCAGTTTGGTGTACTGGTTAGAAACTCTGCTCCTACACCAAATGGTCGCGGGTTCGAATCCCGCTAGGGGCATACCTATGTTTGTATGATGAATACAGACATGTGTTCCCTAGTTATGGATGTATTACAAATGTATTTATTTACAAAAAAAAATGTATTTTTGTGTAGTTTATCAACCATCTGGTATCCATAACACAAGCCTAGATGCTTACTGTGGACCCAGATGGCGCTGTGTGTTTGTGCAAAGACATTTATTATTTATTTATTTATTATATTGTAACTAAAGCGTTTCACGATGATCATACGGCGTAATATCTTTTTATCAAAATCAGTCCACCTGCTAAAATGGAATCAAGAAACTTACTTATTTATATATATCACAGTCATCGTCATCATAGGCAATAGGCATAAACCAATAAAGGGAAGGGATGTAATTGATATCCTCACGTTTCCAAAACTAGCCGTAGGAGAATTTAATAATTCTGTACTAGATTTTCAGCCATAAAGTATAAAGGTCAGCGCTCCGCTGTTATGTAAATATAGGCCATTAAGCGAACAAAGCTTCCGCTCAGCTTCAGCTCTTCTATTTAACGACATAGCACAATATCGCTTATTTTACAATTTGTAAATTTAATCGACACATAATGATCTTGTAAAAATACCTTTAAGTATTCTTTATTAAAACTACTACTACCTAGACTTAAGTATTATATTAGACTAGCTGTTGTTAATAGAATTGTTGTGTTATGAAAGCTTACTATAGAACCATTTGAGTTAATTTATACGATTGAAATTGCAGATATTTAGACATAATATTAGAGTTTCATCGGAAGCGATTCGTTTCTTCCATTTTGGACTTGAAAATTAAAAATAATGCAGTATGAATGCTCTTAATCATAATTTAAATTCTACTTTCATAAAGCCTTACGAGAGGGTAAGGAATACGCAAGTTGTCAAACGTCGTAAAATGAAGTGTTCCTGAGAAGGGTGAAACTTAGCTCATTTGAGGAAGAGTCGGGTTAGGAAGTTTTCACATGACGTGTGGTTGCCGTGAGGTTGGACCAAACTACTAGTAGGCACCTATTCGTTATTGTAACAGAGTAATTTGCGAGAAAAGTTTAAACATTGTATTGTCACCTTAGCTTTGCAAGTTCGGAGAGGTATTCATTTGGTTAAAATATTAGGTCCTTCCTTACCTATGAAATTAGCGTTTTGTATGAAGAATTTCATTAAGACTGTTTTCTCCAAACAAACATTTTTGATTTTTCATAAAGTGAACCGTGGATTTTGTTTCATTCATTAAACTTTTAATGTTTGTCATTACAAACATTTGGAATAAAAGACGTATTACAATAGGCAATATTACATACACTCTTTTAGCAAAATAATACTCCAAAAATAATTGTTTTGAGCAAAACAACGTCCATGATTCACCTCTCGAAATATACCAAGTTTTCGCCTCGCCGCGATCCGTTGCGTTGACACGTGCAAGTATATAAAATGGTTTCGTGAAGTTTCCAGAGTGCATTTTTATCTTTGTCACATCATACAAAATTATTTATATTTACTATGTATATTTTCAATCACGCGGTGGTTAGTCACTGATTCTTGTTTTTTTTTTTTTATGCACGACGGGTTCGTACTTGACCCCAATCACACCTGATGTTAAGTGAAGGTAAGATCGAAGGTGGATGCGTACTGATCCGGAAACCCCAACACATTTGGAAGACTTGTTATCTTATCTCTGACAACCGGAACACAACAATGCTATTAACATTGCTGCTTGACGGCAGATTTAGATAAGATGGTGGTAGCTAGCCAGGCGGACATTTAAAATGCCCTACCACCAACCAAACCGAGTACTTAAACATGTACTCAACTGGGATCGAACCCGCAACCTCCGAATCGTAAACCCAATGTTGTTTACATTGAGCCACGGAGGCGGTTAAATGGATTGGATGGATTAACTGGAGAAAGCAAGGCTAGATTGGTGAACTATTTGACTTAGGTAAGGTATTCCTATGTTATTTTTAAATATAACATAGGTATAATAACTTTTGGAATGCTTTTTAAACGACTCCCAAAAAGGAAGAGTAACTATGTTCATCTGTATTATTTTTTTCGATGTGTGGACATAAATTGTTTAAATCGAAATGATATTTTCGCCAATTGCTAATCGATTTTGATGATTGTTTTTTTTGTTTGATACAGTTTATCACCAGGCCCCATATAACATTGATTAAGATTTGATAATGTACTCTGGAAATAGAGAGGGGAGCCTTACTTAAGTCGATTGTTTTGCTAACATTTTGGCGGTTCAATTATAGATCTCACTGGTTAGGAATTTGATGTTTTGCCATCGACTCGCTAAGAAAAACATATGTAGGTATAATAGATAAATATTAAAAAAATATAAATATTTCGGACACTTACACCAATTATCTAGTCCCAAACTAAGCAATAAATATTTATATAAACATCCATGACTCGGGAATAAATGTTCGTATTCATCATACAAACAATTACCCCTCGCGGCATTCGAACCCGCTACCGTTGGTTTCGCTGATAGGCTATCCACTAAACCAATCGGTCGTCGTAATATATAATCATAGCATAATTCGAACTCGCGACCTTTTAGTATAGCAGGCAGGGTTTTCTAACCATTACACCAAACAGTTTGTCACAATATTAAATATTTATACAATCAAAGAAAATATTTGATTAGCTGCATTAAAAAACAATTTAATTAATAAAAAACGAGTTTCTTAAATCCTATCAGTTCCATTTCCTGATTAAATTTTCAACATGTATTTTTTCTACTGGATTTAGAGTAGCCATTATTGTTTCGTGCATTCATCAAACAATTCCTTCGTTCCCTTGCAATGACCCTCGTCATCCCACTCCGAGCATTTCTGAAAGTGAAGAAAAACGGTCAATTTAGTTTTATAAATATAAATACCTTATCCTGATTCACATCCGTCACGAATACACAAAGTGACAATGTAAATAGTACTAAATAGTGCTTAAAGTAAAAGAGTTACCTATTCAATATTTTAAGCGAGCATTCTGGCATTAGGTGTTGTTAAATCCTTTACCAATGATTATTATATAATTAACATATTTTAAATACATCGGTCATTGTTAAAACATTCCAGTGCATCTCCATATGCGGCATAGTGCCTAAGCAGAGTTCCCATACTGAATAGCGAGACTTATTCTTGCGCGCTCAGGGGTCACCAGAAGCCTCGACAATTTATTTTTTAGATTTTTGTGAGTTCTTGCCTCAATTTTATTTAGTTTACACATTTTTATATGTACACCTCGGATACCTCCTGTTTATGAATTTCTATCGAGAGGTATCTTTTGATACACATAAGGTGCTGGATGTCTTTGTTATCCAGTATGACAAAGTGGCTACTGGCGTCCCTGGACGCCATCATTGTGCCCAAATGGGGAGCAGGTTCTATAACCTGCTCTATAGACTATACACTGACTTCTATAACTAATATATCACATGTTACTGAAAATTATAACATACACATAGAGATGCGGAGAACCTTTTGGTGTCGGCCTAGTCGGGTAAAAATATGTAAAATCTTAAAATATATAAAACAATAAATGTTACCTTTATAAACTGGAAATGTATGCAGTGCCTCAGTTTCGACAATTCACAGAAATCTGAAGGTCCATACATGGACAGGTCGCCTTCGATGCATTCGGTCCGAATAGTCTGAACAAGCTCAGGGTCACTTTCAAATTGCTTCTTCACATCGGCTTCCAAGGCAACCTTATCATATGTGCCATCATCTGATCCGTAGCCCCTCTTCTTTGCTACACAGATATCTTGTTCGCACTGAAATATAAAGAACCAATTTTGAATAGAATACTAGCCGCCTAGATACCGCCTACCATATATCATAAATCTAGATAAGTCCACTGCGTTCGGTTTCCATTTTCCCAGGTTTCCTTGGGAGGATTTGCCACGCTGGACAGGCAAGACGGCGATCGCAGAATTTTGAGGTTCGACCAATGATGTAGCTGCTCATCGCCTTTAATGTTACCCACGAGAAGACACGGGTTGGAAATGTCCGAAGGTACGATTTGCAATAATTTTCATGATAAGCTTTGCAATTGCGTTTTCAGCATCGATACAATCTAACCCGGATAACCTTGTCCTATTGAGATCTAGGCATCGATTTCTTGGAGCAATATATTACATAATACTCAGCCCTGCACATTAACACGTTCCGGGACACATCACCAGACACAATAGAAGTTTGATTGTTATCACGTCCAGAGGCGGGCTGTGTCCCGGTACGTGTTAACATACTTTGTTTCAATAACTTCGTTTCAAAATAGTTCAGATCAGGACGAATCCGAAACGAATCCGTAACCCTTTTTTGGTATTAGCAGTGTGGAATCACTGTACCATAAAGGTCGTGATCAGAGCATATTATATTACATTGTCATACATTCAGTCAGATGCCTAAGTTGCCTAGAGTTGCCTATTTAGATATTGAAAACCAGAAGATTAGCAAGTATATCAACAGCTTACGTCCAACTGCTGGGGAATAGCTTTCTCTCACTATGAGATTGTATCGCCGTACCGTAATCTACTACGCGGGCCTACTTTAGGCGGTTCCGAGGCTGCTTGCAAGACACCAGCCAATGCTTCCAAACGAAGAAAGTGCTGTAGTTTCACCTACTATTGGGGCATAGCCTCCACTCACTAAGAGAGGAAATAATCCACCACGTGGGCCCAGAGCAGATTGGAGGATTTGTGTAAGAAAGTTTTTAAACCGCCCCTGTAGACTACCAAGTTGGCTTAACGACTGAATTCATTTGAAAACAACCGAGATCGACACTCGTATGAAACGCGTCAGATATTGCTTAACAACCTTGCTTTTCGACCGCCTGCGTGGCTCAATGTAAACAACATTGGGTTTACGATTCCGAGGTCGCGGGTTCGATCCCCAGCGGGGTACATGTTTAAGTACTCGGTTTGGTTGGTGGTAGGGCATTTTAAATGTCCGCCTGGCTAGCTACCACCATCTTATCTAAATCTGCCGGCAAGCAGCAATGTTAATAGCATTGTTGTGTTCCGGTTGTCAGGGATAAGATAGCCAGTCCCCCAAATGTGTTGGGGTTTCTGTACGCTCCTCGTCCACCTTCGAAGTTTTATTGTTATTACGTCTATAGGCGTTCAGTGTCCGTCAACGTGTTAAGAGGGCTTATTCCGTCTAGTGGCGCCCTCATTGGATAAAGTAACATTTCTTTTTAAATACAGAATAAATCAATAATATTGCTCTGACCTGCACTGGAAAAGCCTAAAGGCTGATTATAAATAATACCTAAATAGCTTTAATTACGGTTATTTTGGAGAATTTCAAATTATTCATAAAAACGGACACCTTTTTTCGTAATTCTGAATTCTGGAAAATAACCAACATCAAAGCAATTTAGAGCTTTTCGGCTTTAGGATATTTTTGATTTATTCTGTGTTTAAAAAGAAATCTCAATGTATCCAATTAGGACGCCACTGGACGGAATAAACCCTCTTAACTTCGTTTATCGAAAACGAATAGCGAATACGACTGCACCACGAGTGTATGTGGATCAATAGTAGTACCAGTAACTTTAGTTATGGTGTTCTGTAAAGATAACAACATATTGCACCATATTGTATTGTACTTACAGATGGTGGATGTCGGGGCATGTGGAAACATTCCTTAAAATCTTGAAACTTCTCGCCTTTAGAATAGCCCTCCATCTTGCAACATTGCATTTTACTCTGAAAATATCAGAAAATTAGTCAATTTTGGTAGTCATTTTAATGATTTGATTCGTGTTCTACTAAATCCCATTAATAGCTACAAATGCATCTTAGACACATGGGGCTACTAAAGAAAAACAAATATAATAATAATAATTAATGTCTTTGCACAAACACACAGCGCCATCTAGGTCCACAGTAAGCATCTAGGCTTGTGTTATGGATACTAGATGGATAAACTACACAAATAACATGTATAAATGAAAAACATCCATAACTCGGGAACACATGTCTGTATTCATCTTACAAACATATGCCCCTAGCGGGATTCGAACCCGCGACCATTTGGTGTAGTAGCAGAGTTTCTAACCACTACGCCAAACAGGTTGTCATCGTCGTCAAATATAAGTCGAATATACAAAGAATTTCGGTAAAACGAATAATAAATAAATAAATATATAACTCAGCAACGAATCGTGTACTATTGATGCTAGCACTAGTAGCATGACCGGCGTGATAAACGTTTATACATTCAGTGTACTAAGTATCGGGAATTTGTCAATAAAACAAAAAATACAAATTATTCATCTAAATTTATTTTATCGCCTTCAAAGTAGGCCCCATCGCTTGCAATACAACATCTCCACCGCTTCACCCAGTCTTCCATACATTTTTCATAGGCTATTTGCGGTATGGCCTTTAGCTCATTCAGCGAATTTTCTTTTATGGCTTCTATCGACTCAAAACGTTTTCCTCGAAGTGGTAATTTTAACTTGGGAAATAAAAAAAAGTCAGACGGAGCCATATCAGGTGAATACGGTGCTTGGTCGAGAACTTTTGTTGAATTTTTCGCTAAAAACTCTTTCACTATAATGGCTGTGTGTGATGGTGCATTATCATGGTGCAGCATCCATGAGTTGTGTTGCCACAAATCTGGACGTTTTCGGCGGATACTCTCACTCAAACGCTTCATGACGCCTAAATAATATTCTTTATTCACTGTTTCTCCCTCTGGAAGGAATTCTGAGTGAACCACACCACGGTAGTCAAAAAAAACTGTCAGCATCACCTTGATTTTGGAGCGACTTTGCCGCGGTTTTTTGGGTTTCGGCTCGTTTTCGAGACGCCATTCTGAAGACTGTTGGCTTGTTTGCATGTCGTACTCATAAACCCATGTCTCGTCGCCAGTTATTATACGTTTCATAAAGGTCGGATCCGTAGAAGCTCCGTTCCGTTATCCGTTCAGCGACATGCTTTCGCTGCGCTTTTTAACAAAATTGAGCTCTTTTGGAACTAGTCGAGCGGCGACGCGTTTCATGCCTAAAATGTCAATGAGAATGTTGTGGACGGACTTAAAAGATATGTTCACCTCACTAGCCAACTCTCTCAGACTCATACGTCGATTTTCGAGCACTAGCTTCTTGATTCTGTCGATGTTTTCTTTGGTCGTAGCGGTTGAAGGTCTACCAGAACGAGGCAAGTCTACTACTACTTCTCGGCCTTCTTTAAAAGCCTTATACCATTCATAAGCCCTTGTTTTCGATATACACGATTCGCCGTAGGTATTTCGCAACATTTTTAGCGATTCACCACATGAAATATCATTTGAAACACAAAATTTAAGGCACACTCTTTGTACAACAATATTTTCCATTGTAAAAATCGCCGAGGACTCAAAACTATGACCAACAAAAAGTGTAGTTTAAAACAAATTAAATGACAGATCCCGCTCAAATTTTGCGCGCTAAATCAGTACAGTGCTACCAACATGCAGTAAAAAAATTAGAACGACCTCTTTTACGCGGGTCTTTTTATTGACATATTCCCGATACTTTTTACACAGAGTAGTATAGTGCGAGATAATATCTGTCCTGCTCATTCATTTGGACGAAATATACAACTATCCCACTCTCACACCTACGTTGCGGCGAGACTAACGATGTCATGCTACGGCGGCTGATGGTTTATTACACTACACGAATACATTTTTTTTGTAAATATTTATTTATTATTTTTGACTCGGTTTGGTTTATGGTATAGGGCATTTTAAATGTCCTCCTAGCTCTAGCTACCATCATCTTATTTAAGGACCGTATTAATAAATCGATCTTGAGATTGAGATCGCGTCTCAGTCTCAATACTATTTTATTGATACTGTTTTAGTAAGCAATAGAAAAGAAAAGATTCTCAAACGTCAATATAAGGTCATCCCAAACTTGAGCACGGTTTACAATGTTATTTTATTGAAGTTCTAATATAACTAAGCCACCAAACTGCCTTTCAGTGCCATACATAATATACCTACCTATTTCAATTATTATGATTTTACAGGTATATATAACAGTACCTATAAGTACTTACGGGGTGAGCCAGTCTTAAGCATTTGTTTTTTTCTGCGGCCTGCAAATATAAAGAAATTAAATGAATACAAATAATATGCCGGCTGGAAGCGGCCTATACAGGCTGTATACACAGCGACTTCCCGCGACCTTTATCTGGCCGTCTGTCCACCGGTGCATGGTCGCCACTTGAGAAATGTAATGCCCGACTGGCCATCAGTTCTTCGAGCTATGTGTTGCCCTCTGCTATTTCAACCTGCTGGGCTATGTTCGATTACGGATTTCCTCATTCCAAATTTCATGTCGCTGCCATATGCCGCTTTCAACCGATCATTCTGGAATTCTATGGGGGAGGCCTATGTTCAGCAATGGACTTCTTGTGGCTGACATAATGATGATGATGATGAAATAATATGCGTCAATGGTCACAGCTCTTAATCTAGATATTGGGGAACTCAGAAAATATCAGTGTTTGTCCACTTTATGACTTGTTACGACTTTTTCTCTGCTGATTATCATCCCCGAAATAAGTTAAGATTGAAATTTGTTATGGGTCGTTTACATGATACTACTAAGTAATATTTTGTCTATTTTATATGCGAAACCGCAAAAATAATAAAATATTATATAAGTCGCTGGTTATAAATTGGTTACTTTTCAGGAAAAAACTCATATTTTTTCAAGTCATTGTAGCATTATCCTTATAAATATGTAATTGCAAATTAAAATCAAAAATATAATTTTTATTGTAAACTGAAAGTTGGTGTGCTACAAGATAAATGTCTTGGTAATGGCTGGCTGAATCTATTTCTATCAAATATGGTTATGTGTTTCTTTTCTTCGTCGTTTGCAAGATGAAAAAGAGAAACGATTTACAATCAGTTCAGTCAATTTTACGCTATAAATACATACAGGCAAACGTATAACACTTTGCGTCGCGGATTAATATAATGACGTCATACTCTACTCACTGTGACCGCAAACAATCCGACTGCAACGAATACCACAAGGGAATACATGATGTGAACTACAAGTTGACACTACTGCTGTTGATTTATGTGAAACCTTTATATATCCAAACATTTATTCGAATGATCAGTTTAGCGTGACTAAACGTCAACAAATTGTGGTATTATCCAAAGGACGGAAGTGTGAAGTTTGAATTATGTTATTATAACACTGACGGTCAAAAAAACCTGGTCACCAAATGGGCATATCTGCATTACAAAATGTGAATGTGTAAATACAAGTGTTCATACTTTTCGCCTTGACGAAACTACCTCGGTGTTTGAAGACGTAAGTCTTTAATCAATGTCTGTCACCAGTCATGACGTATGGCACTAAAACGTCATCTCAAAAAACTCATCTAGTATAAATAATTTGAAAATATTCTTCTTTAGTTGGTATTGCAGATAGAAACAAAAAGTGCAAATAACAGTTATACAAACTAGGTGGTTTACCTTTTACATTGGTGATATCGGAAGACAATTAAGCGACAATAAATATGGATAAATCACTTTATATAAAGTGTTGCTATAACACGAACCATCGACAAATAATATTATGAATATTAATTATTCCCAAAAACTCAATCAAACAATATCGGAAGCGAAAGAAAACTCGTCGAAGGTCACATTATCTTTGAAGTCGTACATACCTATTGTTTAATTTGTGAAATTAGAAATATTGTATTTTTAGTTCCATGAAAACTATCAGATATCATGGTGTGATTTTCTTGCTAGAGAGTGTAATAAATATTTACATTGTGAGCGTATTAACGCATAGATATCATTTTGAAAATTGTTACGAGTATAAATTGTTTCTGATCTCTGATTCACATTAATTTACGTTTACATTGCGAATGATTGTGAAATAGATACGAAATAGAGAAAAACGTTCATAAAAGCTCATAAATTCCGAGTATATTATCATTGGAACATGACATTTGGACAACGGGTACGTTTTATGGCGAACACTTCGAGAAAGGATTTTTTAAGCGTATAAAATTTCGTTGGAAAACATTGTATGGATTGTAGGGTCAGAATTTATGTACAATTATATAAGCATATAGAGACGAAGAACGTACCTAGTGTTATTGTCTGGTTTAGTATTCATAGTAAAGAAGATTGATAAACACGTCAAAGTAGATCATATTACAAAACTATTAATTTTCGAACTGTATTCTCCTAGCTCTTTGTTGAGTTAATTTAGGCAGAGTCTCTTTCCCCTAAATGGCATCCATCTAGTGGGAGGCCACTAGTATGCACTCTTACCCCATCTAACCTCCAAGGACCCTCGAGGTGGTTGGGTGAAACCGATAATCAAAATTAGTAAATATAGAGACAAGGACTCTGAATACATCCGGAGTCGAAGAAGTTTTTTTAATATTTCGAAGCGCTTTTTTTTTTAATCTTCATTTAACATTAGGAACTTTTATCCACATTTAGATATGTCAGTCCCATTGTCTCCCTAGTTTGCATATATTTATTTAGCTGAACAAACTTACGGAGGGGTACCCCGTAGTGCAACTAAATTGCAAATCAATCTCGCGGCCTCTGAGCGTGGGTCTGCTAAAATGCTATGAATAATGACAATATCGAAAAGATTGATTTGCAATTTGCTTACCAGAGCATCCGTTTCCCTCTGGTTCTTGACACATTCCATCAGCAGATGTTGCCCATCATCGACCGTGCCACAAACATTGCAATTGGGAGAGTCCGCTTTCCTCATTAGATGTGTAAACCAGTCTGAAGGATAGTGTCCCGAACGCAAACTAAACAATGTTTTCAAATAAAGTCTACTAAACTGGACTCTAATAAACCATGGCACTCGAGGAGGCTGACTTTCCAGTGTTCTGTACCAAATACACTTTTCTTTAGATCGTTCATTAAAATATTCCTTCCACTTAACAAAGCATTTAATTTTGAATGAAGTTAAGATTCCCGAATAGTATGGTACAATATCTTCGAAGAGCTTAACCGATGTCACAGGGACCCGAGAACTGATTGTTTCCTCGGTATCTGCATCCAGATACCTTGCCTTACACTTGTTCTAGTTTGTATTTAAATTTCTTCTAATTATTTGTCACAGATTTTTAAATAATATCAGTATTTACAGCTGTATATCTCATATCCAGAGGTCATAATCCACTACGCGGGTTCAGTGCAGTTTGGTGGATTTCTGTCCGACATTGGAAACCTGATAGTCAAGTCTTTTTAAGCCATCTCTAGAAGCCACCGTCTTGACAACATCATTATCATATCAACCACAAGACGTCCACTGCTGAACAAGGCTCGTCCATAGAACTCCAGAGTGGCTTGCCTCCAGCGATTTCCCACGACCTTTATCAGATCGTCTGTCTACCTTGTGAGTGAACGTCCTACGCTACACTTGCCGGTGAGTGGTCTCCACTCGAGAACTTTAATGCCCCATCGGCCATCAGTTGTTCGAGTTATATGCCTTGCCCACTGCCACTTCTACTTGCTAATCCGCTGGGTTATGTCAGTAATCTTCGTTCGCCTACTGTTTTCTTCCTTCCTGATTGGACAACACAATTTGTTAGGGTAGCACTGAAAAGTCTGCTGGTAGTTGAGTAGCATTAACGCTAAGCTGATTATCTGAGATCTATCATCATCTTATCATCCACAGGATGTATATTCATATATCTACATATCTCATGATCTGTACTGTTGTGAAATGTTTCTTGAAAATTTGTTGTACCCTTTTCGTATTTTTAATGTTGTATTTTAATTGCTATACGTTTTCGATTAACGAAGTTAAGTAATGGATGGCTTAGTTAGTACCTGAATGGGTAGTGGCATTTTAATACGAGCGTTTCTGTGCTTCGAAGAACATGCTAAAGTGTCGGTCCTGGATGTTTTTAATGAAAGCAGTCGTTCATTGAGCCAACAACAACTAAAACCACAGACGGGCAGTCGTCGTATCACGAAAAATTTTTGGTTCCATCGCTAATTTTGGTACTAGGTAACGCCTTAGAAGTTAGGATAAGCAGATAAGTCTAATGAATAGACAGGGCGCTTACATGCTACCAAAATAAAAACATGGTACTAAAAATGCAAGCGAGCTAAACGACAAATTTTTAGGAAAGGAACGCAAGCGTCCATAGATCGCAGACATGTTTGACCGCAATTTCATCTGTTGGATTTATTTTCTAGTTATTGCTGAGAATTTTGAGCGCAGATTTCTGTATGAGTCGCCGCTGTTCCGGAAACTACTACTAAAAAAAAACTACTACTACTCTCCCCGTGCACCAAGCACGGCACGGCCGGAGACGTAAAGCGATGGTGGAATATTTTCATTCAATTCCAATGCACAGTCATCAAAAGGTAAACATTTAAACACCAACTTTGCCCGATGTTCAAAACTGCTCTTTATCAGTAACCATCAAGTTATCAACAATGAGCCCTATGGAGCGTCATATAGTCGAGGGTAGCCAGAGATGACAGCAGTATTAAACCGCCGCCGGTTTTTAACCGCCTCCGTGGCTCAATGTAAACAACATTGGATTTACGTTTCGGAGGTCGCGGGTATGATCCCCAGCGGGGTACAGATTTAGTACTCGGTTTGGTTGGTGGTAGGGCATATTAAATGTCCGCCTGGCTAGCTACCACCATCTTATCTAAACCTGCCGCCAAACAGCAATGTTAATAGCATTGTTGTGTTCCGGTTGTCAGAGATAAGATAGCCAGTCCCCCAAATAAGATGGGGTATCCGGGTCAGTACGTTACCACTTTCGGCCTCATCTTCACTTAACATCAGGTGAGATTGAGGTCAAGTGCTAACCCGTTGTTGATAAAAAAAGTATTCCATGCAATAACACATCTGGGCCTGGTAGAGCACCAATATTGATATTTCGGTGTGAAATGCCGCCTGATCTTAGAAAGGAGGCCAAGCATTGTGCCTGCTATTTGATTTTAACTTCATGGAGATGGTGGGTTATGGCTTTAGCTTCATCTGTAAGTAGAAGCTCTGCCCAACAGCGGTAAGATTGTTCATGTGTTATGTGATGGGTGTAACTTGCTTAGAAAATTCGCCCTGTTTTCTTTATAGAGAATCGTGCTGTTTTCTTTTAGCTCACTTGTGATGTAGTCGCAACCGTTACTCATTATTGATTAGCAAAGTTAAGCCGCCTCTGGTGCAGTAAGTCTTTCCAAATATCTTCATAGGATGCTTCTATGCTTTCGGAGAGCAACTTAAATAGTCGTTCCTGGTCTTTTCATAAATGAAAGTCAATGGACTACAAGGCGGCTTCAAAACACTGACTTTCATATGGTTACTAGCGTTTTTCTTTATGCATAACGGGTTGATACTTTGTCGAAGGTGGAAGCGTATTGACCCGGAAACCCCAACACATTTGGGGGACTATCTATCTTATCTCTCACAACCGGAACACAACAATGCTATTAACATTGCTGTTTGGCGGCAGATTTAGATAAGATGGTGGTAGCTAGCCAGGCGGACATTTAAAATGCCCTAGCACCAACCAAACCGAGTATTTAAAGATGTACCCCGCTGGCGATCGAACCCGCGGCCTGCGAATCGTAAATCCAATGTTGTTTACATTGAGCCACGGAGGCGAAGGAGCGTCACATAATTCCACCAATCCGTACTGGGCCCACGTTATGGAATATGATATCCGTATATGGGGATGTGTGGCTTTAGATTTAATAGCTCAAGGCCTAAACTATGGATATCTACTAGTTGAGGAATAAACAATAAATAAATATTTATATGACATACATGTTTCATGATAAAATGCTCGTATTCTTAACATAAACATTTACCCCTAGCAGGTTTCGAACACGCAGCCACTTTTCTCTACAGCTGAGTCACTACCCATTATACGACGGCAAGAGATAAAGAGAAAGAAAGGAAAATTTCAACAAACTCTATACAATAAATTTCAATGTATTTTCAATTTATTTCAATAATAGTTAGTTTAACATAAGGCAAACCGAAATTTATATAAAACATAACTATTATGTATCGTTCCGTACTGGAGGAGGCCAGGATCCATTTCCAATGGCTGAATCGTCGGACTAAAATATGTAGATACAATCACTGCGCTTTGCATTTTTGAACTAAATCCTTCATTCCTTTGCAATGTCCTTCGTCGCTCCAATCTGGGCAATGCTGAAAAAAAGACGGTTGATTGTGTAATAGGTCCCGAATATATTTTGTTATACTTTATCATATCAGCCACAAAACAACAGCTGAACATAGATTAGACTCCTCGATCCCGCGACCCGTCCACCTGGTGTGTGAACGTTCTATGCTGCGCTTACACGCTTGGTGAGCGCATTGGCGTGGTCTCCATTCTAGAACTTTTATACCCCAACGGCTATCAATCCAATGCATAATTTCTTCATCTTACTAATCTGCTGGACTTTCTCGGTGAGTGGTGTTCTTCTCCGGATCACTTCATTTCTGATTCGATCTCGTAGAGTATCGTTCTGCATAGCCCGTTGTGTTACCTTCAGCTTTTTATGACATTCATAGTCAGGAACCACGTTTCAATGCCATAAGTCATCACTGGTAATGTAAGATATGCTGGTATACCCAATTATATATAATTATTTTATATTTGTGGCCATATGGCTTGGTACTTGACCTCAATCACACCTGATGTTAACTGAAGATGAGGTCGAAGGTGGAAGCGTACTGACCCGGAAACTCCAACACATTTGGGATAGGTAGGTAGTAGGTAGGATTTGGGTAGAATAGGATCAACCCTCTCTTCTCCTGGGTGCGGCCAAAGGCGACAAAACTATCGTAAGTATAACAGCATAGACTATGGGCAGGAGCGTCATTGGTCCGGAGGAGCCAAAAACCCTGCGATCGCCAACCCGCCTACCCAGTGGGGCATTCGGGAAAGTCCTCCCATGGAAAAACGATGTAAATCGTTCCATGTGAGAAAACTATGTCCATAGTGGAAGAATATTTACCAAAGCTGCTTGCAGAAGCACGCACTGTCTTGTCTTGATAACATCACAGAAGTCGGGTGGTGCAAACCTTCCCAAGTCACCTTCTACGCATTCGGTCTTAATCATCTTTTGCAGCTCAGGGTCCTTTTCAAATTGCCTCTCTACATCAGCGATAAAACCTGCCTTATTTACCGTACCATCGTCCATACCATAACCCCTCTTCTTAGCGATACAAATATCCTGTTCACACTGAAATATAAATTAAATCATAATAAAGAGATAATTTATGAAAAAACCAGTTATCATCATCATATCAGCCGCAGGACTTCCACTGCTAAACATAGGTATATATTTCCAGAGCAACTGGTTGGAAGCGACCTGCATCCAGCGAGTTCCCGTGACCTTCATCAGGTCGTCCGTAGGGGGAGGTAGCTCCGTCTCTTCCGGGGATTCTTAGAACCCCCTGCCCCGTCGTTACCATGGCCGTTACCAGGGACTCGGAGGATCGTACGTTGGGGATTTTCTGGTATATTAATAACATATAAAACCCGTAAGGTAGATTATGGCCCATACCCCTCTGCTAATGTGAGGAAGCTATGCTGCAACAGGCAACGTAAGGCTGTTGATTATGATATATTATAATTAATTCAAATGATAAATTTAATTGGATTATTTGTCCATTTACATCACTTTATGGCACTGCAATTGTTGATTGGAATAATAGGCTCAATAACACCTTTTTTAGTGTAGTAAGATAATTACAAAGCATGTACCTTAGTACTATGTATTTACGTCCTTACAGGTTAAATTTAGCGAGTATAACAGAATAGTCTTCTATAGGTGCGACTTTATGATAATTTACGGTGCGTTCCTAATTACAATACCTTCGCTCACAGTGACAACGACTGTCAGTCATTGTAAAGGGAGATATCACGATAAAACTTGCGACCACCAACTCGCTAAGAGCGCGATTGTGTCGTTACCGAAAATACGATTAGAGTAAAGCCTCCTATGATATTTATAGTAAATCATACCTGGTATGTATTGTGGTTCCTGGTATGGCTATATGGTTTCAGGCAGAGTAGTATAAGACCAACCTGTGGTTCCCATCTGTGACGTAAAAGGTGACAAAGGGATCATTCATCATCATATCAGCCACAGGACGTTCACAGCTAGACATAGGCTTCCCTCATAGATTTCCAGAGCAACCGGTTGCAAGCGGCCTTCATCAGGTCGTCTCTCCACCTTGTGAGTGGACGTCCGACGTTGCACTTGCCGGTGTATGGTCTCCACTCAAGAAGTTTAATGCCCCACCGGCCATCAGTTCTTAGAACTATGTGCACTGCCCACAGCCACTGCAACTTACTAATGCTGAGCTATGTAGACGACATTCGTTGAGCGTGAGTTTTGTTAAGGGATCATAACATCATATACATACCTATAACTATGTAAACTACATATAACTAGACGACCTATTTGGTGTAGTTGTTAGCAACTCTGACCTCTATACCAAAAGGTTGCGGGTTCGAAGGGCATATGTTTGTGTGATGAATACGGACACGTGTACTCGAGTTATGGATGTTTTCATTTATAATAAGTATTTATTTACATAAAAAATATTTATTTATGTAGTATATCAACCATCTGGTATCCACAACACAAGCCTATAGTTGATTACTGTGGAACTAGATGGCGCTGTGTGTATGTCTAAGGATATTTATTATTATTTATTAATATTAATATTTCTATTTTCAATTTCTTTTTCTCAACATGAGCTGGTATTATCATACCATTTACGGGCATTAACCAAGTAAATGGTATATTCCTATTTATTTTAAAATCGTAAGTCAGTTGGTCTGTTTATTATTATTGTTATATAACAATAAATATCACAAAAATAATATCCCTCAATCCGTCTATCCAGCAGTGTTGCGATTAGGGCAAATCTTAGAGAGAGGATTCCTCCAGTAGTGGGATTTTTCAAGCTGTGTTTTATTTAAACAACAATAAAAACACAAAAAGACAAACAACAATACAAAATACAGTTAAATTGAGTTGTGTGAACATGGAATTTTGCGACCACTATGGTGCTCCATGTGTAATTTCAGATACGGGGGCAACCATAGGCGCAGAATTGGTCAGATTCAATAAGTAACTATCCACTGTAAAGCCATAATCAATACACAATGTAGGCAAGAGAGATATTTGTATAAATTCAAATCCTAATTCCCAAACTAGAAAACATGTAGATTTGGGAATAGTTTATAGTGATTTAATAATGAGTGATAAATTAAACTAAATTCGGCCATCTTACTCGTATCTGTAATAATCAAAAGAATGTGCTATGTTGGCAACAAAACATTTTTTTATGTACAACGGGTTAGCGCTTGACTTCAATCACACCTGATATTAAGTAAAGATTAAACCAAAGGTGGAAGCGTGCTGAACCAGAAAACCAATTTTATTTGGGAGACTGGCTATCTTATCTCTGACAACCGGACGTTTGTGTTATAAGTACTGTAAGGTTGCATATTTCTAAATGGATCTTCCTGAAGTTTCAATTTTTTTTAGTGTTTGACTATCAGAACTTATAAGATCCAATTGTTTGTTTTAGAAGGCCATAGACGGAAGAGCGTAATGAAAAGAAAATGATCAAATTTTATAACAAAAGCAACAAGAATTTAAACTTAAAAACAGGAAGGTAATCAATGTGGAACTAGTAATACATATATAAATATGAATAAACAGATTAATCGTTGGATTAAGTAAAGCTAGCTCCAACCTCTGCAGTACTTACATTTGGTGGTGGTTTCTTCGGGATTTGGAAGCATTCTTTCAAATCATCATAAATTTCTTGGGACTCTTTAGATTTGCCATATTTATTGCAACATTTAAGATTTTCCTGAAAATATTAAGTATCAAGAATAAGTTTATGGTGTTTATCCTTGACCAGGAATATGGTAGAATATCTAATCTAAAAAAATAGGGAAGGGGAAGACCTAGACGCAAATACTTTAACCAAGTGAAAGAAAAGATAAATGTCGTGTCGTACCAAGAGGTTAAATCGAGGGCGGAAAGCAGAGAGAATTTGTCATTACTCCACCGACAAGAGCATAGCTTTTAAATTGAAGAAGAAAATCTAATCTTAATGTCATGATTTCGACAATCGATTGGTATACGAAAAACTACGTTTCATATGAAGTACAATAAAGCGTTTACAACCAAAGAAACTATATATACGGAGAGGCAATTTGTAAATATTAGTATAAATATATTTTCACAAATATTTCGTATATGTGATCACTATGGCGGATTTTTAAAGAAAAACAACAACACATAGTTTTTGCGCATCTTTGTAAATATGTCCGAGACCGCCTTTACAAAAAAGTGTGATTATTTCCTAAGTCGGTTTTGTGTATATTTTAAATTATTTGCGCACATTGTTGGACGCAGATAAGTGATTTATTTTAAGAAGTCAAAAACATTCCTCCAGCTACCAGCGTTTGGTCTAATACAAGAATAAAGCTGACATCCAGGGATGAATCTAAGTACGAACTAATAAACTTGAAACTGAAGCACCAAAATTTGTTAAGCCTGATCTTAAGGAGAATGCCAAGCTTCTTAGCCGTTGTTTTAGCGTTCGATTCTATGGAGCGCCCAAAATTTTGGTTGGAGGTTACCCAAAAGATTGAGATGGTCAGAGATTGGAACGGATACATCTCGGAAAGTCGGAGTCAGGTTGAATGGACTCCGTTTGTTGGTGAACAAACACGCCAGTGTTTTGGTGGCATTGAATTTGACTAGGTTAGCGTCGCCCCAATCGGATACCGCCTTTAATGCCAAATTCGTGCGCTCAGCCATGCAAAGCATAGATAATAAATCAAAAATATTATTCACGAGTGTACTTACAGGTTCAGTGATACCCATGCACATGTCTTTCACTGCGGTCTGTAATAAAGTTAAGATTAACATTACATCAGTCAACGGTATCGAACAAGTAATTCAAGTATTGAATAGACTTTCATAAGGCCACCTTGAAGTTATTAAACCTGCCCCATATACATGTATCAATATTACAATGAATCACGTAGGTGTAGCAGCTCAGGATAATCGTACGATTGCGGCTCATAAAATACATCGATCGATCTGCAGGCGATCGACCGAAGATAAGAATAAGAATGTATTTATTCATTAATAATGCAAGGCACATTAAATATGGTTACCAGTGACAAAAAAGATAATAAAGAGTTTAAAGAACACAATGATAGATTGCGAATTATGTGCCCTACACCAGGCAATGAACTGAATCTAACTCAGCAGAATGTTGTTAGTAACTCTGATAATTCAGTCAGGTACACTCCACACAGGAGAATACTTAAAAATGTCCGATCGATGGATGATCGGTTTGGTATAACTGCAAGCAGTGATCGGTGTTGAGATATGAAATGAAATAAAATATGATTTTCTACTCACACTCGCTGCAAACAGCGCAAATAAAACTAATATCACAATAGGATGCATGATAGAGCTCAGTTGAGGACAAATCAATACTTAAGCTGACAGTTTTGTTACACCTATTATATATAGTACAGACACAATGAAGCTCTCATTAAATAGATATTCTGGCGTGACAGACCAAATCGTTACATTTAGGGAAGGACGGAAGTGTGATGATTACTATAACTTGTTATTGTTATTGGTTTTTTCAATTGAGGCCTTTATGTGCTGTCCATCAATTGTATTCATAGGAAGAGTTATTCTGACAAGTTGAAAAGACACAAGACCTGTTAAAAGTAGATGTTAAGTTATATGAAGAGAAAATGGCACAGGCATAAAAATAATTATAGGTACCTATGTAGTTCCTAACATAGATAAGTTATGTAAGTTGATCAAAAAATTTTAGGAAGCGCAGTGTAACTCCAAGAGAAGATCGTATTCATATCAACATAGTCACCTACTTAATAGAATCATAGTAGAATTCTGTTTCTACGTTGGCCACATCTTGAATAACGTTTCGATAATTGAACTACCCTTTGAAAGTCCCTGCCTTTAGCTTATAATAAGTCCCCCACTGATTTTATACCAAGTAATTGTATTATCAAGCTCGAAAGAAACGATAATGTACTCATAGATATGGTCCAACGACTAAGACGCGTTATGCAGCAGTTGAAATCAGAGGTGGAGATAGCAGCGTCTGAAGCACCAGGACGATGTGCTGGTGTTACGTTATCTTTTTGTATGCGGACAGCTTCTAAAAAAAACAAATCGTTTAGTTAAATTTTATTCATAAATGGAAGCTAGGTTTTTGTTTATGAATAACTGGATACGCATTTGACCACAATCCCACCTAATTGGAAGTGACTAAGTGCTTCATCTTGGACCACATTGTCACTTACCATTGACACATTTATCATACACAGATTGTGAACAAACGCGTATCCAGAAGACAATTGCTGTTACCTTGACCGCGGACACAGAAACCTTGAATTTCTTAGCTGGCTGGGAGCACAACAACGCCAATCGTGGCGTTTCGTAACACTTGCCTAAACTAACCCTTACACAAAATTTTATGTATCTGCAATTATATACTTTATTATTTTATTTGCAATAAATTGAAGAATAAATTTGCCATTCATGCTAATTTTCACTTTGCAGGCACTCATTGTAATGCATGAAATGGAAAAAAACATGCGATCAATTGCGACTTGGGCCGAGTGTTCCGCAGATAATGCACTTTAATTTTACATGACCCATAAATAAATCGGTCTTTTATTTGTTTAACTTTCATCATCACCCTAGTCTACTGTTTCTCAAAGACTTCCTCTGAACCCGGTCTTCGGTTGTCCGTGTTACTGCCAGGCGCCTTATTGTTTCACCGTCATAGTAGGTATGTACCGTACTAATTCTATCGAGATGTAGGTTCCTCTCTGAAATCGTTTCCTCAACAGCTATCAGTTTTTTCGCACACTTCAATTTACCAGTTCTTTGAGCTATAACAGCAACTCCCGTTCTCCGAAAATATATTTTATTTCTGTTTTTTTCCCTTAGGGAACTTCCAAGTATAGCTCTCTGACCGACTTCAAACATGTCAACTAATCGCACCACTGTATCGGCTCCATAGTTCGTTACTGGCAGCTAATTGGAGACCTGTCCGAAATAGACTTACTCAACATTATCAAGGATTGTACTGTCAACTATAATCAGTTCTGAATCAGTATCCTTGGTCGGTTTTAAGCCTGCTAAGCTTGCTGAATATTTAGTATTTTGTTTTTGGAGGATAAAGATTCTCCTCCAGAAATGTCAGACTCACAAGCAGACATAATTGGAATATGAAATATCAATTGTCCAGTTTATACAAGCTTTTATTTAGCTTCACCTATCCCGGTGTATGTCCGTCTGTAATGAAATCTTACAAGAAATTAGCTGAACTTTTGATTAATGTAATGTTAAGGTTTTATTGAGCTGGTCTGGTAATGGAGCTGGAAAGTGGGCATGGTAACTATGTAAGAAAACAATGCAACCCCATCGAGTTTAGACATACGTTCATCGTCTTTGTAAGTACTAGAATAATATCTGATGATCAGGTGCACATATTGTAGCATTATAAGTTTGTATTTATAAAATAGAACTTAGAACTTATTTAAATTATATCTTACGGAACACTAAAAATGTTTATAATTTGTTGATTTTTGACGGATTGCTAGAATAGCACATCAACCTAATTACACCATTCATTAGCAAAATATTATTTTATTTTTATAACACGAAGCAAAGAAGTATCTAGAAATACATACTGAGGTGTTATCATTATGGATAATGAAACGAAGGTCGTTGCGCGGAGCAAGGGTCGCCATGATAATAAATAATGAAACGAGTACAATGCGCAATGTGACTTTATTACTGAAGAGTAAAGAGACAATGCGATTATAGGTATATCAATACACAGCCATATTTTCTACTATAGTTAGTGCCCCACCTGACTGACCTAACATAACTTCATGACCTGTTTCTCAAATCAGATGATCAGAGATATTTCATTTGGGTGTTCCAAACATTAAATGTAAATTATGATATAAAAATTTTATGGTTTGATTATAATAAACAAACCGAATTTCTATGTTCTGATATAAATGATGTGACTTTTATTGGTTATTATTGCAATGGCAACTACACATAGATTTGTTTGTTTGTAAACGCTGGTACAAACATAAAATACATAGCTTTTTAGAGTTCATTTCAGGTTAGTATCTAAAATTTACCTAAATTTGTAGAAATATTCACGAAATTTACTTCGACTTATAAAATAGCATCACCAATAACCTTACGTTGACTTGTTGCAGCATAGCTTCAACTAATCATTTATTGTTTATTGAAGGAACTTTAGTATGGCTTCCTCACCTTAAGAGAGGATGTTATTAACTAGGGGTTACCTGATTGTCAGTATTTTCAAAGCGTCCCGTCCAAAAAATAACGAGGTGGTTGAGCTATAAGTTAATTCCTGTCAGTGATTATTTGGAGTATGATAATAGAGTTTATAGATTATAATTGATAAATAACCCTTTATGGGTCATTTATTAATTATAATATATTTATCTCTTATAGTTTATAGTCTACTCATAAGGTGGACGGACGACCAGCCGTCGTACCACGAAAACATTTTTTGGGTTCGATCGCTAATAATTTGAGCCTTAGCTCGCTTGCGTTCGAATCCTAAGTTTACTACCATATAAGCGCCTTAGTACTAAGGATATGGGGATAAACGTCTAATGGTTAGACATCATCATCTTCTTGCCTTAGTACTAATTTATTTCGGGTCATCGCAGTACGTCCTTTTCTTCCAATCTCCTCTATCAGCCGTTACCTCATCATTCACGCCCATTTCGTTCATCACCCTTCACACAATCCATCCATCTTTTCCAATCATCGACATCCATAGTCTCTTAGTAACACGCGTTTCATCCCTCCTCATAACATGTCTATACCAAGCTAAACGGTTTCCTTTCAAATTTCCTGTTACGGTGCCACTTTTAAACTTTCTCTTACATACTCATTCCTTATTTTATCCACCATAGTCACTCCACTCCACTCATCCATCTCAACATTCTCATCTTTGCTACATGCAACTTTCTTTCATCCGTCTTCTTGGTGGCCCAACACTCCGATAAATTACGACAGGTCTTGTTATGCATTTATAAATTTTGCCCTTTGACCTGAGGGGCACTCGTTAATCACATATTGTTCCGGTGATCTGGCGCCATTTCATGCAAATCGCGTTGATCCGATACGTGACGTTCTGTACGTCTCACCAACACCGTGTATAAGTGATCCAAGGTGCCGGAAGTTAGCGCCGCTTGGTAAGGATTTTGGGGCAAGAGTTATATACAAGACTGGAGGTACCGCCGAAGTCGCTAAACATGTATTCCGTTTTACTTCTGCTAACTTTCAAGCCATAACTCTCCAGTCTTTGTCGCCATTCCTCCAATCTGCTCTGGATCTAATGGATAGACTTATTACCACAAATTTACTTTTAAAGGCGCTTACATGGTACCACGTTTAGCGAGTTAAACGGAAAATTTTTAGAGATCGAATGCAATAATTTTTAAGTTGTAGGACTCCTGATAAAAGTCGCGGGAAGTCTATGGATGTAGACAGCTCTTTCAACCAGTCACTCAGGAAATATATGGGATCCTCAATTCTTCAACCTTTGGATCTTCAAGAGCAAAGTGAATAGGCATTTACTGGGATCGAGTGCTACATCTTCGACCACATCGTCACTTTCCATCAGGTGAGATTGTGGTCAAACGCGAATTCAGTCAATCATAAAAAAAGGTCTATTTCATTTCTCAGCCCATAAACATCCCACTGCAGGGATACAGGCTTTCCCTCGTACAATGAGGGAGTGTGGGCGATAGTCCACCACGCTGGCCCAATGCGGGTTAGGTCATGCCTTAGAATTTTTATTTCTCAGACATGCAGGTTTCGTCACGATGTTTTTCTTCACCGTTTCAGAGCAGTCGGAGAAATAATTAAATTAAACTTAAAAACTCATTGGCTTGCCTGGAAATCGAACCAGGACCTGTCAAATTGGGGGACCGCCTCTTAATAAGCCACCGACGCCAGGAGGGCTATGTTTCACATTTATGATATGTAATGACGTAGCGCTCGCTACTTTAAAGGTTCGAGAAATTGTGTGAAGTAAATAACCTAACATTTAATTACGGATGGTAGCAAAATAATACTCTAATTAAAAACGTATATAAACGCTTTGATGGTCGCAGCGGTTGATGATGTTAATTAATTAGGCATAAAAATAATACTGTATATAATGTTGGATAAATATATTATTACATTTTTTAATTAAATTAAAGCAAGTGTTATTTTTTCAGAATTTCAATCAGAAACTTTAACCGTATTGGAGGTTCGAAAAGTTACATAGGATCGGGAACAAACAAAATTGCGGAACTAAAAAACTATGTACTTCTGAACTTATACATTTAACGGGTTAAAATTGCTTCCTTGTCATGAAAATCGATGCTATAATTTAACTTTTTTTTTTAATACACAACCGTTTGGTACTTGACCTCAATCACACCTGATGTTAAATGAAGATGATGTCGAAGGTGGAAGCGTACTGACCCGGAAACCCCAACACATTTGGGAGACTGGCTATCTTATCCTCTGACAACCGGAACTCAACAATGCTATTAACATTAACAATGCTATTAAGTGTAAGCATCGAGACTTACACACTTTTATAGGTACTTATATTTAGTTAGTTTTTCTCTCAGACCATAGTGCCTTTCTCAATAGCGGAAACGACTTGTCACGAAGCACTCCAACATCTCCACGACCAACTTCCCACTATGACAAGCATGTTTTAGCCGCAACGATAAAATATGTGTTGTCCCACTTACGTCTGAAGGAGCGCTATAAGCTACACTTTCTTTTTCCTTTTACTTATCAACGCCTTTAGAGAGAGTTGAAACTTTTTGGACTATTACATAATATTACATACAACTTAGGTTTTAGAAAGGTTTTTAATGAATAAAATGGTATTAACTCTCTTATTATGGATGTCCATAACCTCAAACTTCATGCATTTATTTCAACGTAAGATACGTAATATAATTTGTTGAATGTTAATTTCGATCTATTGGAAATAAAAATAGTTTTCTGTCATTATGTATAAGCTAATACCGCTTCGTAAAGAGAAATCTTATCTAAATCTAAATCTGCCGCCAAGCAGCAATGTTAATAGCATTGTTGTATTCCGGTTGTCAGAGATAAGATAGCCAGTCCCCCAAATATATTGGGGTCTCCGGGTCAGTACGCTTCCACCTTCGACCTCATCTTCACTTAACATCAGGTATGATTACGGTCAAGTACGAACCCGCCGTACAAATAAAAAACTTGAAAATCTCATTGGCCAGCGTACAGCTTATAAAAGTTTTGTATACCTACGTCGCAGCCCAGATTATTATAGGATAGTCGCATTGCCGTAGCCTATTTTCCATTTACCATCTTTATCCCAAATGGGGTGGTCAAAGAAATCCCACCCAATCTAAGAGTTTGGGTGTTCCAAACATTAAAGATTAATACTTGAAACAACATCCACGGTTCACCTTCTACACATATAGAAATGCACACGTGTCATGGGGTGTGCCCGCCATTAAAACGTGGAAGTCTATTAAATGTTTTTTCATGGAAAGGGCCTTAGTCACCTTTAACAACCTGCACGGGAAGATATAAGTTAGTTTTATTCTTCTTACGTGTCGAAACCACAAAACATAAGTTGAGTTTCGGTAAAGAAAGAATGAATTTATTTGGATTTGTGTTATAAAAGTTTACAATAGGTTTCTGAATCCAAAAAGGTCTCCACTTAGCATCTGTTGGGTTGGAACAATCACAACACTGGTATTCTGTGGAGCCGAAATTTCCACTTGGGGGACTGACTATCAGATCTCTGAGAACCGGAACACAATAGTGCTATTAACATTGCTGTTTGGCGGCAGACTTAGATAAGATGGGGGTAGCTTGCCAGGCGGACATTTAACCCAACCACCGACCAAACAGAGTGCTAAAATTGGCGTCGCCTTTTGGGGATCGAACCCGAGACCTCCGATTCGTAAACCCTAGGTATGTTGTTTGATGATTATTGAGCCGCTTAGGTGGTAAAAATTGTAAACTTAATAAAAGAGTAATTCAACAATAAATATCCAATAATATTAAGAATATTCCTGGGTAATGTAGACATTTTCTACCGAATTATATAGCTATCGGAATATTACCTAAAGGATCGTTCAGCAATACGACGTCATATTCGTTCCCCTGAAGTCGATTTTATGACATCATCCTGTTATCATTTGAAGGCAGGCTCGACGTCATATTTCTCTTCATTGAGCAAATTTGGAATTTCTCCGTCGGAAAGTCAAATTGGAACTTTTTGAAACGAAATCAGTCGGGTTTATGAAGCAAGGTCGCCGGTCAGGAAAAAATTTTAGTCTATGTATAATAAGAAAACATCAAAATAGTTTCTTTAAAGACTTCATCCCTAGACAAGGAGTACTCTGTATTGTTAACTAACCTACAAATAACGATCTAAGTGTTTAAAAACCAAAAAGCCTGTGTATTATGCGTCGTAAAATAATAGGCAGATTTTTTTATTTTTTTATGATTGACTGGATTCGCCTTTGACCACAATCTCACCTGATGGAAAGTGACGATGTGGTCGGAGATGAAGCACGCGATCTCAGTAAATGCCTATTCACTCTGCTCTTGAAGATCCCAAGGTTGTAGGATTCAGGAAAGAGTAACGCCGGAAGGGAGTTCCATGCCTTGGCTGTTCGGATGATGAATGAAGAATCGAACTTCTTAGTGCGAATGTTCGGTATATTAACTATATACGGGTGGAATCCCTCCCCACGCCTAGTGGTCCGAAGATGGATGGGTGACGGTGGAATAAGATTATGTAATTCCAACGCACACTCCCCGAAATGTATCCTGTAAAAAACTGAGATACAGGCGACTTTGCGACGGTGTTCAAGGCTCTGCAATTTAGCAGTCATCGAACTATCACCTATAAGTCTCATGGCACGTCGTTCCACAGAATCGAGTGCAGCAACTCGGAAAATATTAATTTATTGGTAGCTTTTTTTCGAGTGTTTGAATTACATACACACGTGCATACATAACGTCATGACCTTTATCTCAAATGTCCCAAACAATAGTGTTCCAAACATTTTTTTTATTGACATATACAGACAGCGCCATCTAGTTCCACACTAAGCAACTAGGCTTGTGTTGTGGATACCAGATGGTTGATACACTAAACAAATAATTTTTTTTTGTAAATAAATACATATGTAAATCAAAAACATCCATAACTCGGGTACACATGTCCGTATTCATCATACAAACATATGCCCCTAGCGGGATTCGAACCCGCGACCTTTTGGTATAGCAGCCGAGTTTCTAACCACTACACCAAACAGGTCGAACAAACATTAGAAGTTTCATGATTGAAACAACCTTATGAAATATACGGAAATGCACATGTGACAGGTGGTGATCCTATCGCCCTTGAAAGGTGCAAACCTATAGATGTTTTTTGGTATAAAGTCCCTTAGTCGCTTTTTACGAACACCGCTCTATCGACTGGTTAATTCTTACAATACAAATTTTAACTAATTGATATTATGGCCACAGGAATTGGTAGATTCAAAACTCTATTACAAGAAATCTTGAGAGGCGCGACGTGAGAGCGTAGCAAACAAACACACATACAAAAATCTCAAATACACATATAAAAATATAACTACTCGTAGATAACGTACTATTAACTATGCCATCGCTGTTCAACTACGAAGGGAAAAATAAATTATTTCTTTAAGTAATATGTGGTTAACGGTGTAGGTGACACAATGACTTAAGATAGGTAGTAATGATTATTTTATAACTATTTATAATTGTGTTCACTGTTTGTTAACCCCAATAAATGAAAAAAAAAACCATTTACCCCTCGCGGTATTCGAACCCGCAATCGTTTGTTTCTCTGGTAGGTTCACTATCCACTACACTTAAAATAACCGTACTGTGTTATGTAATTAAATGTTTTCCTTTTTGTTTCCAATTCACCTCATAGAAAGAGTACCCGTTTCATTTAAAATCAAAATCATAATCAAAAATGCTTTATTTTGTAGGTATACAGGGTACACTTAAAATTGTCAGATTTTACATTTTTAAAGCTACTGCTTGTTCAAAAGGCAATTTTCCCTTGAGAAGGACAAGCAAGAAACTCGAGAGGTTGCTCTTTATATTTCAAAATTATTAATTGTTATTTTATATTATAATATTTCATTATTAATTGTGAAATAGCCTGGTTATGCGAACGGGCTGGTTATGTCCATGAATGTTTATCATCTAAATAATCTGATATTTTATAATATGCTTTCTTAATAAGCTTCTGTTTTATAGCATCTTTAAACTTATTGAAAGGAAGACTTTGTATATCAACAGGAACCTTATTGAAAAAACGTATACATAACCCGTTGAATGAATTACTGACTTTGCGGAGGCGGCTTATGTTACCAGCAAGTTTATCTTTATTTCTTGTATTGACATCATGTTTGTTGTAAACGTCCTGTGTAAAAAAAAATTGTCAAAACGTTATTAGCTAAAAGCCGAATAGGCACGCCCGTGTAATTGTTTAACGGCATAATTAAGATTCACGACAATATTATTTCATAATAACAATGTCTCTGTTTCAATTAAATTGTTAAATATTTTCGTAGACGAATTCATTAAAAGTTGGTGCTCTTAAAGGGGAAGCCGCACTTTCCTTGACAATGTTCAAATAGCGGTTTGGTTACTTTGTAACATCGTTTAATCAAAGTAGTTACTTATATAATGTTATATTATTATTTAGTTCAGTTTGAGCAACATTTCCCATAAAATGTGGGCATTTATTAAAACTGAGATACTTGTAATTATTCTGAAGTGTATGGAATGGATTATCTTAAGCCAATTCACAGTATTTTTTTTTTAATCTCACCTGAATTCAATGTATAAACACAAGGCGATATTATCGTTATTCTGTCGCTATTCTGTCGTTATTGCCTAGGACGGAAAAGGACGGTGCTATATAATGGGCAGAGAAATTATTTTGAAGTGTGTAATCCCAACTAATATTATAAATGCCAAAGTTTGTGTGTGCTGTATGTCTGTATGTATGTTTGTTACCCCATCACGCCTATACAGCTGGACGGATTTGGATGAAATTTGGTGGGTAGACAGATTAGGACCTGGATTATTATATAGGTAATTTTTTTGCTGAACCGATTTTGATGAAATTTCCACGCGGTTGAAGTCGCGGGCGGAAAGCTAGTATTATCATAATGAGTGACAGAAGACATAACGTCAAACATTGATTGATCGTACTGAAATTTACATTAGTTTGCTGTTCATTGATTTCATAGTAAAATAACAAAAATATATGTTGTATATGTTTTCATATATTTTATAAATTACGTTGTATTTAGCTTTGGATACGATGTATCTCTACATTGTTGCCCTAAAATGAAATGAAAATAAATAAATATTTCGTACAGTTACACCAATCATCTAGTTCTAAACTAGGCAAAGCTTATACTATGGATACTTGATAACGGATAAACATACATAAATATTTATATAAACCTCCATGACTCTGGAATAAATGTTCGTATTCATTACACAAACATTTATCCGACGCGGGTCTCGAACCCGCAACCGTTGGTTTCGCTGACAGGATCACTATCCACTACACCAACCGGTCGTAAAATGAAACGAGTATTTAGAATAAAGGACAAATGAATTCCTATATGAGGTAACAGAACCACAATAGGGATCCACATCACAACTGAGGTTGTTATAGGCCTTACACATTCTACACAGAGGGTTATTTTAGGAAACGTTGTTGTTGGACATCGGTACAGAGAATAATTGTTTATTGCGCATAGATAGAGTTGATATTTGAAGTTATAATTGCTCAAGCAACTGTTCGCCGAGCAGCCCATTCACTACCCTATGCATGATACACAGGTCAGATATCCACCTCCGTTTCTCCAAGGACAATAAGTTGAATTTATGTAATATAGTCATAACTATATTACTGAGCTGAGCTGATATATATATATATTACAAGCTTTTCTATCATAATAGAAAAGCTCAGTTTCGTCACGAGAAGATTCCACTGAATGTTAAAAGGTAAATAAACAAAGTAAAAACTTAGTAAAAGTGAGTATCTTTAAGATAATTCCCATTCATTAATCTGGTCTACTAACCAGAAAGGATTAACTTAATAGAATTTCAAAGGGGGCGTTTGCATTAAAAGTCTCGGATGAAGTCGTTAAAGTTTATTGTTTGAGTACAGACAAGCAAGCGGCATGGTTGAGACTGATGAGGAGATCGTGACCGGAATGAAGGTTTAAACTGGAACAGCGAGTAATGAAAATGAAAAATGACTTTTCGACTTTAGTAGTTATTTATTTATTTATTTATTTTCGGGAAACTGACAGTCGTTACATTATAATTTAAAGTAGAACAAAATAGTCATTGCATAGACAGAAATAGTCTCCACAGACAGTCATACACATAAACACAGCAAAAAGAAGCGTTACAGGTGCGTAGGAAGCGTGACAGGTAGATAATATTTAGATCTATACAGGAAAATATATGAATATGAAATATATGTAAACATTAGTAATAATAATACAATATAATACTATATATATATATGTGACAGGTAAACATAGAAATAAACGTAAACATCTAAGGAGAAATGAATGATGGAGGATTCTTAAATATGCACACATGTACGAGTATATAAGTGTTCTTTAAATATAATTGATCAAGTCTCAATTAAGTTTAGGTCGCAGAAGTGGGCCGCAGAGAAAGCTTCAGTTTTGGCAAACTTATATTAAACAGATCTATGTTGGAATACTTGTTATTATAGGGTTTACAGGATCGCCTTAAAAATGAATTTTTGGCATAATTCGTACGAGAAATGGGCACGCAGAATAGATCACTATTTCTAGTTACTCTACTACGACACCGAAATGAGATTTTAGCAAACTACAGACTAAGGTTGGGATTTCCTATTAAGTATACAACTATACTTGTCAAACTCTCCCTTTGTCAGAATGTACAGAACTTACAATGAAATCAGCAAACAGCCTTCACTTGACATTTTAATGATTCCATACACAAATTCAAAAATAAAATTTCTAACTGCTGGAACCAGAATGCGACTACAACTAAATAATTAACTAATAATAGACAATACTTAAACGTTGCAATATTACCCCCATCACAGAAAAACTAATAGTACTAACGTACCCCATCTAATGGGCACAATATCTTTTAGATTGACTTCAACTTACCACTTGATGCTTTTGTACAAATTTGGTGAATGACGTGTACATCTTTAATTGTCATATAATATCAGGAATTGAATTTCTAAAATATGTAGACTAATATATATGTGTAATATTATATGATGTTGATGTTCCAAATAAATAAATAAGTAAATAAATAAATAAATAAATAAATAAATAAATAAATAAATAAATAAATAAATAAATAAATAAATAAATAAATAAATAAATAAATAAATAAATAAATAAATAAATAAATAAATAAATAAATAAATAAATAAATAAATATTCTTGTGCCAGGAGGGCCCGCTCTTCCATATCATCTAAATGTTACACTAAAAATAAACTTATGTTGGTTATGTTAGAAAATAGATGTTTTTATGTGTGTGTGTGTGTGTCCCAGGAAGGAGGGTAAAGTTTTTCGATTGTATGTAGGTATGTAGGTACGTAGATTTTTATGTTACCCCCTGTAGCCTAAACGGCTAGACCGATTTTGAAGTACATGGTGTCGTTAGATTCGTCTTGACCCCTGGAGTGTTATAGAATACATTAATGATAAAAAATTTCACATGGTTTTTTTTTATTTTTAATTGTCATTAGTCCTAGGGAGAACGTAATTATTAAACTATACATACATTTTTTTTATGCACAATGGTTTGAAACTTGACCTCAATCACACCTGATGTTAAGTGAAGAGGAGGTCGAAGGTGGAAGCGTACTAATCCGGAAACTCCAACACATTTGGAGGACTGGCTATCTTATCTCTGAAAACCGGAACACAACAATACTATTAACATTGCTGCTTGGCGGCAGATTTAGATAAGATGGTGCTAGTAGCTAGCCAGGAGGACATTTAAAATGCCTTACCACCAACCAAACCGAGTACTTTAACATGTACCCCGCTGGGGATCGAAACCGCAACATCCGAATCGTAAACCCAATGTTGTTTACATTGTGCCACGTAGGCGGTTAAATATACAATAACGCGTTTATCCCGAATACGATAGTCACAGATATCCCAAACAATACTTTTGTATGTTTGTACTCTGTTATATGTAATATTTCGGTATAATATAACATTGAACCTAGCCGTCTCTTCTTGAGTATCGTAAAAGGCGACCAAGGGACTTTACGTCAAAAAAGTTTTATATAGCTTTGCGCGTTTTAACTGCGGTGGGCTCACCCCGTATCATATGTCATCATCATCTGATTTAAGAGCCATGCTCTTGACGGTGGAGATTTTTCCATATCTCTCTGCTCTCCGCCTTCCTCTTGACCTCCTGATACGACACGACGTTCAACTTCTCTTTTATCTGCTGCATGTAGCTTATGCTCGGTCTTCCTCTTTTTCTTTTCCCCTCCATTCTTCCTTCTATTATGGTTTTGATGAAATCATCGTATCGTATAAGGTGTCCCAGCATTTTTCCTCTTTCCTTTACTATATTTAAAACCTCTTCGTTCGTTTTCTTCTCTGTCCAGCTGAAACGTTCCATTCTCCTCCAGCACCACATCTCAAAAGCTTCCAATCTTTCTTTGTCTGTCTTTGTCACATGTGCATTTCTGAATATTACAAAAAGTGGATTTTGGAAATTTTGTATGAAACCTGCTGTCCATATTGTAGTAGCAGTCATATCCATTGTTTCATAGATCATGCCTGCTGTGTTATCACGCGCGACGCGATGCATTCACACAGAAGTCAGGCACAACTATAGGTATTTTTATGTGACCATTTGCAAGGAACTTTTCTAATTGCTGTCCATTTAAGGTTGTTAACCTTGGAAGCAAAAATCCTATGTTATAAGTTTGACCGCCGTGTGTGACTGTCTGCGGCACCGTATCTCTTAAACGGGTGAACTGATTTCGATGCGGTTCTTTTATTTAAAGCAGGTTTTCTAGTGGTGGTTGTGGCATGTTTTATCAAAATCCGTTTAAAAGATATTAAAATTGTTAACATAGTTGGCTTGGCAAGGCGAAACGGATGAACGGGTTTAGACGAAATTTGGTATATAGGTAGAACGTATACCAAGACATAGAATTTCGAATATATAGAAAGAAAAGAAGAGATTGCTTTTAGCGATAAAGTCGCCAAATTGTACGTTCTACTCTTAGCAACTTCCTGTAAATGTATTTTCTTTTTTGGTGTGCAATAAAGTGTACTGGTATTGTATTGTTGACTACTAGGAAGTAGACTCTGATTAATTCCCACTACATTTCACTAATGCCCTCTTAGAGCCGTGTTAATAAATCGATGTTGAAATTGAGATCGCGTCTCAGTCTCAATACTATTTTTTTTGATACTGTTTTAATATGCAACATATTCTCAAGCGTCAACTTACGGTCTTCTCAATCTTGAGAACGGTTTATTTATACGGCATAGACAGCTCCTAAGTATAACTTGATAGATATATTTTCAGGATACAATGACTTTGACAAGATACCAATGCCGATATTTCTAACTGAAAAGTCATACCTCTTTATCTTTGTATTTCATTGTTTACCACTAGCTCTTATCCAAAAGCTACTACAAAGGACTTACTTGCAAGGATGCTTCATTCAAACCTATCTAACTTTGTCCTCAAATAATACTGCTTACAAAGTTGGACAGTGAACCACCTGAAACTGACCAATTGGATGCAGACCAAGTGGTTTGTTAGTTCTAGCCTCTAGGAGAACTGACTTCGGTTAACGGGAATGATGCAACATCGTATGAATTTCTCGTAAATGTCAAGAGTCGTGCACGATAGAGTTTGGATTCAAATTGATTTATCTGCCAGAATTTGGAGAAAGTTGCAATAATAATAACTATAGATTAAAGAATTGTGTGATTAGAGAGGTGTGGCGTGCAAGATGACGTAGTGAGTAAGATAGAAAGAGGTATGTTAAGGTTGTTTGGGCATATAGAACGAATGAGTGAAAGGAGATTAACGAAATCAATATAGAACGAAAGCGTGAATGGAAGGGTCGGTAAAGGTCGGCCAAGAAGGATGTACGTCAATCAACCGACTAACTTAACCGACGAGCGTCTATGAAGCATTTGATGAGAGTGGAAGAAGCAAAGGTAGTATGTCAGGATCGTTGCAAATGGAAATCAATAGACTTTGCCTAACCCAACGGGATACAGGCGTGAGCTGATGTATGAATATATATAATAATAATAATTATGGCTGTCTGTAACTGTAGAATGACATATACCCTGTCATGACAAAGGTGTCTTAAAAGGAGACTACTAAAAAGAGATATGTTAAGGTTGTTTGGGCATGCAAACGAATGAGTGAAAGGAGATTAACGAAATCAATATATAACGAAAGCGTGAATGGAAGGGTCGGTAAAGGTCGACCAAGAAGTACGTACGTCAAGCAAGCGACTGACGTACTAACAAAAGACAGGTGCGGTCAACTACTAACCGACGAGCGTGTATGAAGCATGAGAGTGGAAAAAGCAAAAGTAGTATTTATTTATTTATTAAAGAAACCAACAGCGTTACAGATGTGTGTAAATATAACAAAGTACGAATGCAATAAATAAGGCAAATTACAGGTTTCATCATATAAACTATTATTGTTTTTTTTTTTTAAGTTCAAACTAAGTAGTTAAGAACCAAGTAGTGGGTAGCTTTACGGACATTGAGACAACGCTGCAAATAATGCCGAGTATTATGTCAGGATCTTTGCAAGTGGAAATCAATAGTCTCTGCCTACCCGAACGGGAAACAGGTGTGAGCCACGTATGTATATAGATAAACCCGCAGAACTATGAAAAAAGCTCTTAGTTATAAATACCGTTGAACCAATACCCATCAAACCAATTTTAACTATTTATTTCTGAATACATGAGAAATCAAATCAAATCAAAAATGCTTTATTTTGTAGGTACACAGGGTATAATTAAAAATAGTCAGATTTTACATTTTTAAAGCTATTGCTTGTTCAAAAGGCAATTTTCCCCTGAGAAGAACAAGCAAGTAACTCGAGAGGTTGCTCTATAAGAAAAAAAGGTTTTTATATACAAAATTATTAATTATTATTTTATATTATAATATTTCATTATTATTTGTGAAATAGCCTGGTTATGCGAACGGGCTGGTTATGTCCATGAATGTTTATCATCGAAATAATCTGATATTTTACAATATGTTTCTGTTTTAGAGTATCTTTAAATTTATTATTGGAAGGAAGATTTTGTATATCAAGAGGAACCTTATTGTAAAACATAACCCTAAAACAGTCTACTAGAAACCAAAACAGAGGTAGACAAAAACTAGGCAAGGGTGCCTCCAGTCTCCGTACACACGTTACCTATTACCACAGACGCTGGATAGATCCAGTGAGTAAAATGTTGATCATGAAATTTGAGCTGGAGGGATTGTTGACTAACCTGAATGAATGCCTTGCATGCGAGAGCCATGTTATATAGAGTGAGGGGAATACAGTTACGGTTACACAGCACAATCAAGTATTTTGCATTGTAGATGTTAAGATTTTAAGAAAAATATTTACTATTGTTATTAAATTATCTTGTAAAGTTTTCTCTTTGTTTTATCTGTCCATTCAAAATAATGAATTTTATTATTTAACAACGGCTGATGATGAAGATGACAGCACTGGTACAGTTCCATTAATGTACTGGACGCTACACCTACATTAATTGGACAAGCCTGGTGTTTAATCACTGTACGCTTTTCACGAATTATAATTGTGCTAGGCTCGTATTAGTTGTAGAATAATTTACCTTAAAGCTATTGCTTGGGATCCCGATCAACATGCATGTCCATCACCAAGGTCGTCAAAGCGCAAGTAATACGTGGCTTCTTTTCCAACAGGGTGATAAGCCGCTGATAAGATTACCTCCTCCTTGGCTCAATTTAAACAACATTGGGCTTACGCATCGGAGGTCGCGGTTTGACTCCCAGTGGGGTACATGTTTACTACTCGGCTTTGTCAGTGGTAGAGCATTTTAAATGCCTGCCTGCCATAATCACCCTCTTATCTAGTCTGTAGCCAAGTAGCAATGTTAACAGCATTGTTGTGTTACAGTTGTTATGGATAAGATAGCCATTCCCCCAATATAATAGTGGGGTTGCGGGTGAGCTTCACCTTCGGCCTCATCTTCACTTAACATTAGCTGTGATTGAGGTTAAGTGTAAATACGTTGTGCATAAAAACCAGTGTAAATTCATTATTATCTGTGTATATCATTCTTCTTTCCTTTGCTTCTTCGTTTCTTAACAAAAAAATGATAATAAGCACTTCTTTCATAAGAAGATTTGTAAGTGTGGCAGATAGAGAAGCATGCTTATAAAAATACCTCCCTATCGGACCTAAACTTATTCCACACACGTCACAAGTCGTCATGAGATGTAGTATCGGCACTCGAAGAAATAACCCGCCGCCGTGCGCCGTTTCTGTTCAAATATATTCACTTCGTGTGTACCTTCCTCATTAAATAATGTCAATATTGACTGCCTGAGCAATTCCAGTGCCTCGTTTCTCACGTGAAATAATATTCCGAAGGAGCCGACTGAAGGAACAGAAGGATAGGTTGAATGTTCGTCTAGGATAACGTTGGCGAGACTTATTTTGTGTAACGTACTTAGGATGAGTATTCATTACAAGAAGTAAAAGTTTTTTTTTCTCATTTGGAATAAGTCATAAACCTCAAATTAATCAACCTCCCGAAATTGGCAAAATAACCCACTTCAGTATGATTAGATAGAGACCATAGTAGCGATAAACTCTTTCCAAAAAAAAAATTTGAAATCGGATCACAAAAATAAAATGGCGGTCTTAGCGCTATGTGGTTTCGGCACTCAAATACATTAGAATCAACCTGTCTCTTCCTGTCGGTATTGTGAAAGGTGACTAAGGGACTTTCCACAAAAAACATCTATAGATTTGAGCGTTTCAATGGCGATTATCTCACCCCCTCTCGCTTCGGTATATTTCATTGGGTGAACCGTGGATGTTGTTTCAATAAATAAATAACAAATAAATAAATAAGCACACTTACACCAATCATCTAGTCCCAAACTAAGCAAAGCTTGTACTATGGATACTAGATAACTAATAAACATACATAAATATTGAAATAAACATCCATGACTCAGGAATAAATGTTCATATTGATCAAACAAACATATACCCGTCGCGGGATTCGAACTAGGAACCGTGTTTCACTGACAAGGTCACTATCCACTACGCCAATCGGTCGTCACTTCACCAATCATTAAACTTTTAATGTTTTTCCTGATTTTTAGGATATCTCTGACCACATTTGGGATAAGTATCGTCAATTATAGGTATAGGCCGATCATGAATTAAAAAAAAAACTATGCTTCGTTTGTCGGTTAAAAAAGGATCAACAACATTATCGTATGAATGAAGTATTACATAAAATAAAAATTAGCAGTATCTTAGAAAAGATATCATGATTTTGTACTATCTACAATTCGGATGCAAAAAAATAGTTATGTCTGAGTACATTACTTTAGTATGTGTCTGTCTGTATATCACAGCTATTGCTATAAAGCTGAAATTTGGATTCGTTATGTTATATTTCTATAACACCTATAAATCTAAGATATATTATATAAATAATAAATAAATATCCTTAGACATACACACAGCGCCGTGAAGTTCTACAGATAGGCTTGTGTATCGTATAGACACAAAGAGTAAATAAAATGCTCTGGAATTTAGCTATATCAATTGATTAATTCGCTTAAATTAAGTACAGAGCTCTTTTGTGTAGGGGTATATCGAAATGTTATTCCTCTATGATCGAAAGTATGCAATGGCGGACAGTGTCTAGCGAGTGGGGTGTACCTACCGGCCAATACACTGCCCTATTAGTGTAAAAGGCCGTTTTTTGACATTTTACCTAAATTGAGTTTATTAGATTAACATAGCGTTTAGAACATACCGCATCTACTCAATTTTCTATTTTTGTTGTATCTTGTATAGTTTCTGAGATCCAGGTGTAACAACTGACGTATATGGGCTCGAATTTCAGTCGATTCTACCCATAAAAACAGTAAACGATCAATGCTAGTTAATAATAACGTAAAACGGAACATACCTACTTTTTACATAGAGAAAAATATATTTTAAACTTAGGTGTTTTAAACTTCAAGGCTGTAAGGTATGATAACTAACGTAGAGAGCTGTATATGTTTGTATACCGCCTTGTTGTTTATTTAGTTAGGCGAATAATATTTTAATAAACTACCCTTTACAACCTTACGTAGTTTTGCTAAATTAGACGGCGGTATGGAGTTATTATACCGCTTTTTAAATAGACACGGCAATGAAATGTCATTTTAGGATCATTAAAGTAAAAGACATTATAATGTGATTTGCGGTATTATAGCTTCGGATAATAGGTGTTTTAAGTTAAATGTTACAGGTTGATTTGCCGTAATTTTTGGTTATTAGTTTAAAACGCCGTACAATCTCTGTACATCGATATACGTCCGCAAGTGTAGGGAGTGCGCGGGGCAGGGTGTTACGGACTGAACGGACAACGGTCAGTTCAAACCCGGCGCTTATATGTAAGTGGTGTTCGAGCCTGTCGTTTGCGTCGAGTTGGCGCCATTTTTACGAGTATCAAATTATTATTTTTAAGAATTTATACGGTTTTTTAATTTTGTGATAATCAATTACTCGTATTTAACGGAGTGGCACATAACGCTTGTTGTATTTAATATCGTGTAGAAAATCGTTAAGGGTATTGGAATGCTTAGTTTTGGGCTATATTTTTCTTTTTGAATCGCTTATAGAAATGATTAGGAATACTTACATATTATTTATTTACTAGCAGAGCTGTGCCTGCGACAGACTTCGTCCGCGTGGAATTAGCACCTTGCCCCACGATGGCAGTGGCCGGCGGGCAAGTTGCTATGACATTTCTAAATTTGAAAATTGAATATCTTTTGATTCTGTGGGCCGACTTTGATGAAATAAACACTAACTAAAGTAAGGAACCCACAAAAAAGCAAAAAGAAATAAAAAAATATTTTGTAAGACTTTCTATTACTCAGGCCTCGTCTCCATTGTGCGGCTGTAGCACACACATACTCTAGTGTATCCTGATGATACTTTTATGAATTGTTATAAAATATGTTTATCCAATTGCTTTGGAACTTATGGTATGTGTGTGACTGGAGATACAAATAAACAATTTATCATCTATCTATCTCCCAGATTTTTTCTCTCAAAAAACATTAATTTACAGACTGAACATCTACGATCCAGTTAATGTTAAATAGACTAATATAAAGCTGACAAAATTAAACATTTAATTTCTCTGACCGTGCTTTGCATTAAAAGTTTATTTTTTTTTACAGATTCCACAATACAAAATGCAGAATCCTTTTCCACCAAAGATTAAAAATAAAACAGTAAATTCAAACCAAAGGCTCCCATGCTTAACCATGCTTGATCGAAAAAAGATATTTAGCTTTAACACAGTTGGTTTGCTTTATTTGGATGATAATAATCGCCTGTTTTCGCGGGGATTTCTTAAATTTTCAATTTATAGTTATTAGAACAGTCACGACGTAAGAGGTCCTTTTTATCACTATTATATTGAAGATTCTCGTAACAAAGTAAATCACATTTCTGGGTGAGGTAATCAGTTGTTTTCAATACTCCTGTGCCAGAATTGCCTGTAGATTTTGATTCGCTCGTGGAAGTTGTCTCAATAAACAAAGATAAGTCCTCAGTTGCTCTCAATATTCCTATGCCAGAATCTCCTGTAAAAAATTCTGTTTCAGTCGTAAAAGTTTTCTCAACAATTTAAGTCCCAGATGAGTCCCCAGTTGCTAACAATACTGCAATATCTGTAACACGCGTTGTAAATCTTGAGGCGTCTATATCGATTTCACTACATGAAGATTTTGATTCAGACGATTCCGTAAAAGATAAAGATTATGAACCTGAGGATGAAAGTAGTCTCGAAAGTGAATGAACTAATTCTGATTTAGAAAATGATCCAAATAATCGTAATTTGGAAATTAAATTCTTGAAGTAACTGACTAAGAAAGGAGAACGTCGTAAAAGAAAAAAATACAGAGCAAATTTGAAAACAAGAAAAGAAAGGAAAAGAGAAAAGATTAGAATGAAATATCATGTAAGAAATTGTCAAACCTGGATGCAACAGCAACAAATGTAAAAAAAATGTAGTGGAAAGTTTTTAATGGATGATAGGTATGAAGTAAATACAGCATTCTGGCGAATGACATACAGAGAGAGACGTGTCTATATTAAAAGATGATATACAAAACAAGAACCCCAAAGAAAGAGAAAGCTTGACGAAAACATCAGAAAGAAAATGAGCATTCGATATTTTTTAAAGGATAAGACCGGACTAATCGTACGCGTTTATAAAGAGTTCTTTTTAACAAAATTTGGATTTAAAAAACTAATGACAAAGTATTGTAGTATGTTTTAATGGATCGTGGAACAAATGAAGATAAAATATTAAATGGAACAAATATTAAATGTTAAACAAGCTGCTCTCGAGATCTGCTAGAGTATTAACTAATAGACTAATCATTTCTGACTGATTAAAGATAGCTGCTAGTATTAACTAATAGACTTATCATTTCTGACTGATTAAAGATAGAAATCTTAATTTCTTATTTCTTAAAAACATTTAATATTTGTTCCATTAAGTAACACTAAGTAAGGATCTCGTATAATAAATAGTATAGAATACTAGGTTAATGTGATACAGACTGAATATTGTTTTGAGTGGCTGTGTTTTGATTTAATTGAAATAATATCAACATTTTATTTTATACAGGTTGCAATTTTTGAGTTTTTTTTTAAGAATGTTTAGTATATAAAGAATAAAGACTAATTTCATTAATAAATAATATTGATTTCTTTAATTTTTTTAGCATGTACTAACATAAAAGGCGATAAAAAACACAGCTTTAGAGATATTGCGTTGTTTTTGTCTAGAAATTGAAAAGTTTTAGTGAGATATAAACGTAGATTTTATATTTGCATCCTTTTCTTAGTTTAGAAAGACGTATTTCAGTACTTAAGGCCTCTTACATTAGTAATCTATGTTAAGATATTGTATAGTTATGTCTAATTTACAAAGCAGTATATTAATTTGTCACTTTTTAAACTAGCAATTGTTTGATACGTTATAACTTTATTTAGTTAATTATTCTTATCCAGATGAAGCTAAACAAAAAAGTCGTATTATGCGTCTACACCACCTTCTAACTTGGTACGAACAACAAAATATAAAAAATGCTCATAAACTAAAACAGAAATCAGCGTTTTTGTTAAAAAGTAAAATAAATTCCATTAATTTTAGTATGTGGTTACATTATAAACAATAGTTATAATTATACACCATTAGAATTTTACAATAATATGGTTCAAGTTCTTAGAAAATTAAGTTGCCGCCTTTTTCTCAATTATCTCAAAAGTTCCTAATGTCAAAAGACGGCCTTTTATACTAACAGGGCAGTAACAAGAGTCATACGTCATGCGTGAGGAAGTATAATTGGATGTGTGTGTGTGTGCCCAACAGTGTACCTGTACAGTATGTATGCATGTGTGTGTGTAGTAAATTTGCCTGTCGAAGCACTAGCGTAGACACTTGTGTTGTGGATACCAGAGGGTTGATATACTACATAAATACATTTTTTTTTGTAAATAAATACTTTTGTTCTCCATTTCATATTGAGGTGGTTAGGTGATCACAAATTCTCAGAAATAAAAGCTTCAAACAATTAAACATCCTGGTTAAAAAGGATGCTGAAAATATCGTTGTATGTAATTGAAATATCATTCCAATTCCTCATCCATCAAACTAACGTTGCGATGCCGAATTAGCATAGAAATAGCTCCGTGAGCCAGCCTGCCCTGCTTGGCTCGTGAATGCTATCAGTAATTAAGCTGTCGCCGCCTGTCTACCCTCGGATAACTTCCGAGCCAGGGTAAACGATGTTACGTTTTGATTTAGGCTCGTGCTACCATTGGCCAACAATAGTAGAACTCATATGGCGTGCTAGGTCTTTTTTTAAATAATTGTTTGTTAGATAATTTACACATTACCTTTAAAATTAAAGAGCTTGCTAGGAAATTTAAATATTATTGTATCTTGTATCGATATAGATCCAACTACATATAATAAATTGATAAACTAGTATAGACAGATAGTAAACGAGATTCAACCGCCTCTGTGGCTCAATGTAAATAACATTGGGTTTACGATTCGGAGGTCGCTGGTTGGAACTCCAGCGGGGTACATGTTTAAGTACTTGGTTTGGTTGGTTGTAGGGCATTTTAAATGTCCGCCTGGCTAGCTACCACCATCTTATCTAAATCTGCCGCCAAGCAGCAATGTTAATAGCATTGTTGTGGTCCGATTCTCAGAGATAAGATAGCCAGTCCCCCAAGTGTGTTGGGGTTTGTGGGTCAGTACGCTTCCACCTTCGACCTCATCTTCACTTAACATCAGGTGTGATTGAGGTCAAGTACCAACCCGTTATGCATATAATAAAATATATTATATGAACCTTTATACGTAGATAAAAAGAATATAAACCAAACCATCTCTTCCCGTGGGTGTCGTAAAAGGCGACTAAGGAACTTTCCATGACAAACCATCTAGGTATAGCTCTTTGTCTGCAATAAAAAACTTTAAATTCGTTTATCCTTCCGAGGGTTTGCTAGAAGAAATCTCTTACAGCGATAAGCTCGCTTTTTGTGTATTGTAATTTCTGTCCTATGTTTGTTCAATGTTAAACTTATATATGCAATAAATTGTTAAATAAATAGATTTGCACGTTTGACCGGCGAAGGGCTCACCCTCTGTCACGTGTGCATTTCTGTATATTTCGTAAAGTGAACAATGGATGTTGTTTCACGCATTAAATTCTTAATGTTTGGAACACGAAAACACTACTGTTTGGAATATCTCTGACCACTCCATTTGACCGAAAGGTCGTGGCATTATGACATGTATGTATGTTAATTTCACAAAATTGCAAAGTTATTAATTCATAATTTAGATTGGGTGAATTCCGGCCATTTTACGTCGGATTTATTGCAGCCGGTCTGTGTCGCTAATGCGGTACATCTATCATACGAACCCTGGATATTGGATTTTTTTCGAAACTCAACGCTTTAATGCTTTTAAAGTTATTACTTGTAAATCTTACACTGCGACCGTGGTGATTTATTTAATTTAGTTAACCATTGCATTTTCACGACATAATAGTAGGTAATAATAGTAAATAGTAGATAAAACTGTGACCAGTTATAAAAGTAATTGTCAGTACCTATTATCACAAATTATTTTGTGCTATAAAGAGTATTTTTTTATTGTATTGTATTGTATTGTATTGTATTGTGTTGTGTTGTGTTGTGTTGTGTTGTGTTGTGTTGTGTTGTGTTGTGTTGTGTTGTGTTGTGTTGTGTTGTGTTGCGATGCGTTGCGTTGCGTTGCCTTGCGTTGCGTTGCGTTGCGTTGCGTTGCGTTGCGTTGCGTTGCGTTGCGTTGCGTTGCGTTGCGTTGCGTTGCGTTGCGTTGCGTTGCGTTGTTCTAAGAATTCTAACGACACCTTGCACTTAAAAATAGGTAAGTAACCTAGAAATATTACATGCATAGAGGGTAATAAACATTACCCTCCTTCCTGCGGCAGTCGAGAAATAATGATTAAAAGGGCCCAAATTGGGTAAATTTATAACCAAATGCTTTTCACAAGAAACAAATACAAGCCTCAAATATTTTATATTCTCGTACTCCATAAAGCCCAATTGAAGTCGCGGCCTCTAATATAAAAATAAAAGCTGAAAATCCTTTGACAATAATGTGATTGCAACGAAACTACAGACCTTTAATCAGGGAAAACATCAACATATCTAATGAGTAGTGACTATAAAGGTATATTTTGCAAATCAAAGAATGTTCAGTCACTGTGTCCATTATACAAATTGCTAAAGTGAATGTCGTGGAACCTATTTCGCTCTATGTTGGTAAACTTGTGTCCAATAGTGGTTTTTTTATGCACAACGGGTTGGTACTTGACCTCAATCACACCGGATGTTAAGTGAAGATGAGGTCGAAGGTGGAAGCGTACTGACTCGGAAACCCCAACACATTTGGGGGACTGGCTATCTTATCTGTGATAACCGGAACACAACAATGCTATTAACATTGCTGCTTGGCGACAGATTTAGATAAGATGGTGGTAGCTAGCCAGGCGGACATTTAAAATGCCCTACCACGAACCAAACCGAGTACTTAAACATGTACCCCGCTGGGGATCGAACACGCGACCTCCGAATCGTAAGCCCAATGTTGTTTACATTGAGTTACGGAGGCGGTTAAAATAGTGGTGTGCGACATACATAATGTCACGATCTTTATCCTAATTGGGGTGGTCAGAGACAGTGGCGATATCTTGATGTAAACCCGGCATAAATAACCCGGCCTTAATAAAATAGTCAATCAGGAACATCGACTTCAAACTTTATTGATCTTTAAATAGTACGGTAATTGAATATGATCATACAGATTGAACGCAGGAAAGAGGCAACAACATGTATTTGTCTTCATTAACTTTGCAAAAACCGCAAATCATTCATCAAACATTCCTCAGGTTGTGCTATTCAGAAATTCTTGAGCACGCCACTGGTCAGAGATATCCCAAAAATTTGCGTTGGGGTGTATCAACGGATATGGATGAAATTTGGTATTCAAGTAGAACAAAACCTGGATTGACACATAAGATTTTATAATCCCAACAATGTGAGTACTTCCCGTGGGATAAACAAATTAAACATATCCGCGATAAAATTATTCCATGCAGGCGAAGCCGCGGTCGGATAGCTAGTATTTTATAAGTATTATTATTATGCCAACTTTAAAAGTGTGTTATTGTATGAATTATCTTTTTGAGACGATTCTTCGTTTTGTATAAATAAATATATAATTACATACAAGTAAGTATAATTACCTAATAACGTGTTAAAAAAAGTTTTATTATACGAGTTCTTGTAGTATGGAAAACGTTTCTTCAAGTACCTTCCTTCAGCGGGAATAGACAATCGACAGTCTTCACTTAGAGTTCTTGTTGTATAGCTTTTGTCAAACATGACCAGTGAAGATGTTTGGTAAGATTTCTTTTTAACAATAATAATAAATATATATCTTTGCACGTATACACGCCATTTAGTTCCATCCATAGAAGGCCGGCAACGCATCTGTGACCCTTTTGGTGTCCATGGGCGGCGGTGATTACTTTCCATCAGGTGACCCGCATGCTCGTTTGCCGCCCTCATATAAAAAAAAAATTAGTTCCATACTAAGCGACTATATAGGCTTGTATTATGGATACCAGATGGTAGATAAATTACACAAATACATTGTTTTTTTTTGTAAATAAATACATTATAAATGAAAAACATCCATAACTCGGGAACAAGTCTGTATTCATCATACAAACATTATGTCCCTAGCGAGATTCGAACCCGCGACCGTTGGTTTCGCCGACAGGGTCACTATCCAATACACAGTTTTGTTATTCTACATACATACATAAAGTCACGCCTGTTTCCTATTTCCCTGTTGTTATACTATTATTTCAAAATGTATTTTTTCCTATTGAGTAAAGACTCGTTTAATTACACAAAGAAAAAATGGCTTATATTGTAAAGTCAAAATGAAAAAGGTATCGTTCACAATAGTCAGCTTTTACGTAGGTACTTACGCACGCTACGTAATTTATCTTTTCTGAAAAAGGTCTTATGCCTTTGCTATACCATGGACGTTGAAACAGTGGCAGCGTGCGCGCTATGCATTTTTAGTATAGCTAATTATATCAATGTCATTCAAAGAAATATACATCGTCGTCGTCGCCCTCGCCAACGAAGATGGTGGATGACATCTATTCATTCTATTAAAAAATTCTATAAAAAAAGCACTCGTCGTGCTTCAAGCGTGAGCGCTCGATGCCGACTGCGTCGGCGCGATAGGGATATTCGATATACATCGATGTTAGGAAACTATTCGATGTAACCATTCGATACATCGAATAGTATTCGATGTTTTGCAAAGCATTTGAAATATTCGATGTATCGATGTATTTTCATGCGATATATTGAATGAACCAATTATTGAGACAGTCGCTCGGATCAAGAACAAGACAAGTGTCATCTACTTTGTACTTTCTTTCCATTTCTTTCCTTTGTATGGCTGCATCTCTCTCTCTGTTAGATGGTCGGGCGTCTGGCCCGACCAAATCGTATCGATACGATCGTCTGTCATTAGTTTTATGCTGGCTGTTGACGAGGCTGAATGAATGGATCATTCCTTTCCACATAAGGGATAAATTAATACCAATAATATACCTGCCAGTGTGTCAGTCAGGATCTATCTAGTCCATGAATTAAATAATGTAAGCAAAAGTATTCGATGTTAAAAAAACATCGATGTAAATGAATCGATGTATCGAAAACATCGATGTAAGGTTGTCGAAGTATTACATCGAATGAAAACATCGATGTACTTTCTGAGTGGACACCCCTACGGCGCGATTATGTGGCCAGCCACTCGCGCTCGCATTGCCCGTCCTTTGACTCGCGCCCAAAAAACCGACAAAATAGGGAGCGGTGGGCATGACGAGGAGCATGACGTGCGGCATGACGAGTAACGTTGCCACACTACGTCTCTGCCTCCTTTCCTCGCTACTTCCCATACCACTGGTCGAGTGTGTGGCAGGGGCATTAGAGATATCAAATATGTTAAGAAAATGTTTTATAGCGATATTTTAAATCTAGATAAAAAGCAAGCCTATATTTCTGGCATGTTGTTAATTAAGTAGGGTAGAACATATTTTACACAAATCGTACTTCTAAATTTTTTAAATTTCAAAACGCCTTTTAGACCTAAATAAATTAATATTCGAGATCTGATAAGTCCTAGGTTATAAATATAAATTTATTGAAAAATCAAATATGAGCCTGTAATTTGTAAAACAAAGAACCAACTGCAATGATCGTGATCGGTCGGTGATCCTAATAATCTTGTAAAAGTTTAAATGTAATAAAGTATATGAAGTCATAGTTTTTTTTAGAAATATTTCCAATTTTTATAGAAACTGTATATTAAATATTACTTGACATTTGTCAAAGTCAAAAACAATTATCACTTGTAACCGCCTCCGTGGCTCAATTTAAACAATTTTAATTTGGGTTGACGAATCGGAGGTCGCGGGTTCGATCCCCAGCGGGGTACATGTTTAAGTTCTCGGTTTGGTTGGTAGTAGTGCATTTTAAATGTTTTTTTAAATTTTTTTATGCACAACGGGTTGGTACCGATTTAGATAAGATGGTGGTAGCTAACCAGGCGGACATCTGCCGCCAAGCAGCAATGTTAATAGCATTGTTGTGTTCCGGTTGTCAGAGATAAGATAGCCAGTCCCCCAAATCTTTTGGGGTTTCCGGGTTAGTACGCTTCCGCCTTCGACCTCATCTTCACTTAACATCAGGTGTGATTGAGGTCAAGTGCTAACCAGTTGTGCATAAAAAAAGTGCCATATATCGACATATTTGAAACTAATTTGATAAATCTATCTTGACTATAGTTTATTACAGAATAGTAAGGTGGCATGTTTATTATAGCATGTTCGCAGCGTTAAATACATTTAAATATATATTTTGTAGTATTAAAATATTTGTTTTAGGATACACCCAAAAGAACAGCCATTTTACAAATACCTTGCGACGGCTATGACGTTAATACCTTTAGGTGACCGTCGATGGTGGGGGTACGAAACTCCAAGTAAAATGTTTATCGCCAACCGATTCGTTGTCACCTATGGTGGACCAAGCATCCTGCTATCCCAGATAGCATATCTGTGTTTACATTTCAGTCAACTGGAGACGAGTACCAAGGGAATCATTCTTTCGATAATACCAGCGACAGTTGTGGCCAATGTGAGTATGACATTATAATATAATACCTTACGCAGATAAATGGTTTTAATCGGTCCGACAATAGTCGGCAAGAAAAGAACATTAGTATTTTAAAGAATAAATGCAAACGTCTCACACAGATCCTACAAAAATCTGAGCAAGTATGACTGAGCCTTTGATGATGATTTTTGTCTACGTCATGTTGCATAGTTTTTTTTTTATATGAGGCCCTCTCATATAAAAAAAATCAAATCCACTCTCATCAAATGCTTCAGACACGCTCGTCGGTTAGTAGTTGACCGCACCTGACTTTTGTTAGTACGTCAGTCGCTTGCTTGACGTACGTTTTTATTTTTTTTTTAATATGAGAGGGCGGCAATCGTACATGTGGTTCACCTGATGGAAAGCAATCACCACCGCCCATGGACACCCGCAACACCAAAAGGGTCACAGATATGTTGCCGGCCTTTGAGGAAGGTGTAGGCTCGTTTCTTGAAGGTTCCAATGTCGTACTCGTTCGGGAATACCGCTGCAGGAAGTCCGTTCCACAGGGTGATCGTAGTTTATAACAGGGATTGAAATCGGTTAATATTTTTTTACAAAATACTTCTCCCGTGTAAAGTATTATTGTTCCTAAAGACTGTATAGAACTATGTCTAGCATAGCTCTTACGATAATTATACGAAAAACTTAATCATATAATCGAAAACCTTTATAATAATGGTTAAGGTTATACATATAGTAAAATTCATCGGTTTCAAGCCCTGGATTACTCGCTAACGCAGATGACAGACATTAGTTGGAGGCGCATTCCTCTGTAGTGTTCTTGTCGTCGTGTGTAAGTTGCCCGATCCTCGTATAAGAATGAGAGGAATTTATTCGGCCTAGATAAAGACACGCACATGAATGTCCGCCTGGCTAGCTACCACCATCTTATCTGAATCTGCCGCCAAGCAACAATGTTAATAGCATTGTTGTGTTCCGGTTGTCAGAGATAAGATAGCCAGTCCCAATGTGTTGGGGTTTCCGGGTCAGTACGCTTCCACTTTCGACCTCATCTTCACTTAACATCAGGTGTGATTGAGATCAAGAACCTACCCGTTGTGCATAAAAAAATAAAATGAATATATATATATTGAGAAGGCGGATATTGCTAGCGACCGGGACGTCGCCAACCATCTAGTGGTAGAAGTTTGGTGTACAATTGTGAAATTATATCAAGCTACTATAGGCGAATATGGAATCAGAATGACACTAGGATTTAATTGGGCGCGGTAATGGTCTGCCACTGATAGAACACAGGCATGATCATGGAACCTGAGATGCTTATCGGTGAAAGGTAAACATTTGCATGCCCCTCATGCCATCCAACTTGGCCCTCGCATGCAATCTGTGAGATTTAGTCGGAGTAGTCTACAGTCCCTCCTGCTCAAATTCCATAACCAACTTCATATTAAGTAACGACGCACTGGACTCTTCCAAACGTAGGTAATAGGTAATCAAAGTCGCTCACGTTCGTTGATGTGCTAAGTTGTGGTCCTTTTCCTTTGACGGCTGGTAGCAATATGAATGCTCATTGTTAATGTGCAGACCTAACATTACTGTAAACATCAACGCGCCGTTTTTGGCGATCTGGTTCACTTCGCGTATTGTAATAGTCATACAACGGTTCAAATTATAAATTATATATAAGTATATGAAAGTATACACTGAGAAAATCAAATTACAACTTAAACTATCGTCGTAACAATAAACCGTAAAAAAATGTCTTTAGACAAAAATGTATAATAGTTTGTTTACATTATCTCATACCATCGATTTGAACATGTGGTGACAACACACAAAACCAGTTTCAACTCATTTACTATTATCTACAAATTTATGTTATTATAGTACGAAAGAATTTTACAAAAGAAAAGAAATAATTAACTTATGAGATACTTACGACCTTATTTTCGTTGTGGCAAAGTCGTGTCTTGCATTCGACGAAAACTATAATGTTGGTTTTCGGTGGCCCAAGCGGGACTATTGTATCGTCAAGTAGTCGCGCTATCGTTCATCATTATCTTTTTGCCCTGGTCCCAATTTATTTGGGGTCGGCGCAGTTCGTCTTTTACTTCCAATCTTCTCTATCAGCCATAACCTCATCATTCACGCCCTTTTCGTTTATATCATCCTTCACACAATCCATCCATCTTTTTCGTGGTCTCCCTCTTCTACTCCGACCATCGAAAGCCATATTCATCATTCTCTTAGTAACATGCGTTTCATCACTCCTCATAACATGTCCATACCAAGCTAAACGGCTTCCTTTCTACTTTTCAGGAACGCGTGCTACTTTTAAACTCCCTCTTACATACTCCTTCTTTTTTAATCCATCCATGTCACTCCACTCATCCATCTCAACATTCTCATCTCTGCAGCATACCATTTTCTTTCATCTGTCTTCTTCATGGCCTAACACTACGATCCATCTATCGTGGTAGGATGTATTTAGAAAACAACAGACAATGGAGCATAAAAACTTTGACTGTACCGGTAGGCGGTTATTTGGGCAAGCTCAAAACCATTCTCATAGCATAAACGACTCTCGAACCCATGATGACCGACTAAGCGTTTTTTTTTGATCCGAAGATTTAAATTGCAACGTATATTTGATTAGTAATAAATGGACATTTTAATTTGCAGGTAGACCTTCAATCAGCACGATTTAAAGCTTACGAAAAAGTCATGAAAATATTTATGGACAAGATTCACCTTTATAATTACAAAGATTACAGAGGTGTAAATGATTATGTAAAAGCGGTAAGTCAATTTGGCCATTATCAGTGATTGTTTTATGAATTAGGTAATATTGATGGTAATATAAATAGGTAATTGTACCTTCTATTTTTTTTATGCAAAACGGGTTGGTACTTGACCTCAATCACACCTGATATTAAGTGAAGATGAGGTCGAAGATGGAAGCGTACCTTCCTTATTTAAACAATAAAGCCGACTTCTACTCTATACGTGGGTCTAATTAATTGTGATACGCATTGCGTTTTATGGTACAAGTAATTTCAATGGTCGTGCGGTGCCGCGTCCATGTTATAATCGTTATACATTCAGTGTAGGTGCTAAGGAGTTGATCTTCGTAAAACAAAAAAATCTGAGTAAGACTGCAACCAGTTTTTAAGCAACCTGTTTTCCAAATGAATAAATTTAAAAGTATACACGAGTAGTATCATCGTGATGACGACGATGATCTTATCCGCCACAAGGAATTCTATGGAGGAGGCCTATGTTCAGCAGAGGACGACCTGTGGCATTCCTATAATATACTTAGCATCAATTTACATCAGCTAACATGTTATAGACGGGATGTATAGAATCATCATTCTTCTTTTATTTAAATGTACACTCACTAGTGAAGACCGTTTAACCGCCTCCGTGGCTCTATGTAAACAACATTGGGTTTACGATTCGGAGGTCGCGGGTTCGATCCCCATCGGGGTACATGTTTAAGTACTCGGTTTGGTTGGTGGTAGGGCATTTTAAATGTCCGCCTGGCTAGCTACCACCATCTTATCTAAATCTGCCGCCAAGCGAGCAATGTTAATAGCATTGTTGTGTTCCGGTTGTCAGAGATAAGATAGCCAGTCCCCCAAATGTGTTGGGGTTTCCGGGTCAGTACACTTCCACCTACGACCTCATCTTCACTTAACATCAGGTGTGATTGAGATCAAGAACCAACCTGTTGTGTATAAAAAAAACCCTATGATGCATATTATTTTGCAAATTTACGGAGTTCAGTTTATTTACCTTGATACCTATTATTTTGTGTAGGTATCTACAATTTGTTATTATTCGATGTTGTATTATTTAATATGCTACTTATATTATGTGCAGTGACCTCTAATAGTGATAAGACTACCGTTGAACTTGACCTGTCGATTTTACTCTACAATTTTTTTTACGCACAACTCAGCACTTGGCGTCAATCACACGTGATGTTAAGTGAAGATGAGGCCGAAGGTGGAAGCGTACTGTCCCGAAAACCCCATCTCATTTGGAAGACTGGCTATCTTTTCTCTGTCATCAGGAACACAACAATGCTATTAACATTGCTGTTTGGCGGCAGACTTAGATAAGAGGTGGTAGCTAGCCAAGCAGACATTTTAAATGCGCCAATAAAACCGAGTACTACACATGTACCACGCTGGGGATCGAATCCGTGACCTCCGATCCGAAAGCCAATGTAATTTACATTGAGCCACAGAGGCGGTTAAATACTATGTTATATGTTCAGGTGGAATAAATTACATTCTGATTTCAGAGAATAATCACCATAGAACGAAACACCCGTTGGACGGCCTACGCTTTATTTGGTCTCCTAACGCTGGACTGGGCCACATGGATCATCGCCACGCTCGTGTATAACATACAAAACAGAGAAGGCATCAGAAACGAGTCAACAAGCTTACAAACTGTTATATATTTAATCCTACCTTTTGATGTTGAGCACAGTTTTCGATACTGGATTTTGCTTCACACCTTCAACATTTATGTTCTCGGGAATGGGTGTATAGTATTGATGATTTTTCACACGATCTTCTACGCTATCGTGTATAACTTTATAGGTCATTTACAACTCTTGAAACATAAGATTAAGGGCGCTTTTTCAGGGAAACTAAACGAGAACGAAGTCACTAAGGAACTGATTGATATCGTAAAGTATCATTCGTTTGTGTTATCGTAAGTATGGAATAGTGGACTAACTATTTTATTATTATTTATTAAAGAAGACACACCAACAGCACATAAACATGTTCAAGTAATATCTGGGGGCCTACAATCACCTCTTATAGCAATATTACAGTAATATTACTTTGGAAATTCGTACCCCGACCGCCTTAAAACAAGCTTATTATAATATTGTTTTGTTAAGCAGTTTTGTGACGTCACCGCTGAATCATTCGCTCAATTCGTACCATCATCGTTGTTTAACGGTCGTTTGACAGCTAGTAATATTGCTCAAACGTCAAATTTTACAATCTTAAAAAAGTTAGTCTCTTGTGATGGTTTTATTATTGTTTTAGTGGTATAAGGATAATAAACCGTTATTTTCGCTTAAAAAAGTAAGTGGATGTGTTTTTCACAATAACTCTTTATAAATACATTGTGTTCATTGCGTAAACCGATAAGAAATACATTAAATGTGATGTGGTTTTAGATGGTCAATGATTACGAATTATTCGAGTTTCTGGAAGACGATGCCGCAGAGGATTTGTCGGAGAAGATGCAACGTCGAAGGCGATTACGTGAAGAATGTAATCCCTTCGATATTGACGAAGCTGAATTTGTTCGACGAGTTCTTTGTCTAGGATGCTTGCTTATTCTATAAATGCACAAAAATCACTAAAACATTAGTTTGTATTTACTTCTAGTCGCCATAATATAAATTCTATAAAACCAGTAAAAAAATAATTTCAAACAAATAAAAATTTTATACCAAGATTATGAAATTAAGAAAGCGCCGCGCTTATTACTTTGACACAATGTTTCATTTTACGGAACGACACCGGCGGCTGGAGCAGCGTTACTTCACATTTAATTTACGCTTTCTTGCATTACTTCAATGAAAATGTATATTTAAATTTATATATGCATAAATATAAAAAGCTTTTATTTCTAATTACGCATTTCAACAATAAAAATATGAACATAAACGACAAAAATCATGCACAATATTTAAATAATTGCGTATACCGGAACGCTATTATTATTCGAGGTGTGAAAGTGATAACGCGATACAAGGGTATAACGTTGTCTCGTTCTTCTGACTGCAAGGAATAGACAAATCATTCGTTCTTTCCCGTCTCTAAGCAGGAGTAAAACAATATTGTTTTGTATTATCGCTAGATGATCGCGGTACGAATTTGAGTAATATTACTTTAACATTGAAACAAAACGTTCCTGAAACATGATGGTTTTTAAAATGATCGTTGTAGGCCCCCTGGTCTGATATATATGCCAATAATATGATTGTACAACACTCAAGATATACATCTCTTAACATAAGTTGTTAGAAGTAACAATTACAAAACAGTAAATTAATTTAAAAGAAAACAACATAACAAACTATAAATGTTGCTTGCGAAAATATTGAGAAGTTCTTCTCTTAAACATACCTAACGAATTATGGACGATATCAGTTTGTGCAATGTCACTATATTCAGATGGTTAAGTACACCACACAGTCTCGGGATTGGAGAATGACGTAGAATTTGTTTTAGATGTAGGGATATGCAGCAGTCTTAGTAGTGGGAGTTCTGGCAAAATGGAAAGGAATCCATAATTTCATTCTATTATGTACCTGGGGGCCTACAATCACCTCTTATAGCAATATTACAGTAATATTACTTTGGAAATTCGTACCCCGACCGCCTTAAAACAAGCTTATTATAATATTGTTTTGTTAAGCAGTTTTGTGACGTCACCGCTGAATCATTCGCTCAATTCGTACCATCATCGTTGTTTAACGGTCGTTTGACAGCTAGTAATATTGCTCAAACGTCAAATTTTACAATCTTAAAAAAGTTAGTCTCTTGTGATGGTTTTATTATTGTTTTAGTGGTATAAGGATAATAAACCGTTATTTTCGCTTAAAAAAGTAAGTGGACGTGTTTTTCATAATAACTCTTTATAAATACATTGTGTTCATTGCGTAAACCTATAAGAAATACATTAAATGTGATGTGGTTTTAGATGGCCAATGATTATGAATTATTCGAGTTTCTGGAAGATGATGCCGCAGAGGATTTGTCGGAGAAGATGCAACGTCGAAGGCGATTACGTGAAGAATATATTCCCTTCGATATTGACGAAGCTGAATTTGTTCGACGAGTTCTTTGTCTAGGATGCTTGCTTATTCTATAAATGCACAAAAATCACTAAAACATTAGTTTGTATATACTTACTCTCTAGTCGCCATAATATAAATTCTATAAAACCAGTAAAAAAATAATTTCAAACAAATAAAAATTTTATACCAAGATTATGGAAGAAAGCGCCGCGCTTATTACTTTGACACAATGTTTCATTTTACGGAACAACACCGGCGGCGGGCGGCAGCGTTACTTCACATTTAATTTACGCTTTCTTGCATTACTTCAATGAAAATGTATATTTAAATTTATATATGCATAAATATAAAAAACTTTTATTTCTAATTATGCATTTCAACAATAAAAATAGGAACATAAACGACAAAAATCATGCACAATATTTAAATAATTGCGTATACCGGAACGCTATTATTATTCGAGGTGTGAAAGTGATAACGCTATACAAAGGTATAACGTTGTCTCGTTCTTCTGACGGCAAGGAATAGACAAATCATTCGTTCTTTCCCGTCTCTAAGCAGGAGTAAAACAATATTGTTTTGTATTATCGCTAGATGGTGGCGGTACGAATTTGAGTAATATTACTTTAACATTGAAACAAAACGTTCCTGAAACATGATGGTTTTTAAAATGATCGTTGTAGGCCCCCAGATCACAGTCAATATTACCATAAAGAATCTGATATAGAAGTGCCATCAATCAGCAGACACGATTGCGTAGAAAGTCCATTTTAAAAAAGTGCAATCGGGCATTTATTTTGTTCCCTGTGTAACATTTCGGGGGAGTATGCGTTGAAAGCGTACACTATTTTGAGGGTACATTATTTTGAGGGTAATGCATTGCGTAGCATAATTTTCGTATGTACTGAAAACCCTTTAGCATTTCGTTTCAAGAAGCCAAGTATAATAATGTAGTAAAATTTTATCGTTTACTACTGAAAGCGTAAGCTAATAAAATATAAATAAAATAACAATTTACGTTTCATATTGTCAGATCCAGTTCTAACTTTACACGTTATTTTAATCTTTAGTCTAATGCGCAGTATGGCACAGTTCCTTTGCCATTCCTTTTTTAAAAAAAAATAACACACTCTCCTTGGAAAAAACGCCACCTATCGCCCTCGAGAGTCAAAAAAGACTGGAACTTAGAAAAACACGTATGATTGTCGATTATTCTGTTACGAGTGGTTTTTGAAGAAGCATTGAAGTGAATACACGGTCGTGAAAGCAGTATCAGTGTCTTATTAGCCTCACCTTCAATACACACGGAGCGCATTATTTAATATTAAGCAGCTGTACGGAGGAAATTGTTTTCATGTCAGAAGTGGGATCCAGAACGTAAGTTGAGCTTTCATCTATTTGTCTTGACATCCTGATCGTTGGCTGCTATTAGTAACGCCGGTAGTTGTTAGTACCAAAGATTTTATATTGAAATATTAGAAATATTTAACGAATAGTAACCTACCGTTTTTTTTTCTCACGTCGATATAATAATGCGATGTAATCAATGCGTATGAAATTTTTATTTTTCTCGTTATACACATTACGGAGATCTTAAGACTTTTAAATGTAATCGAACTGTTACTTATATTTTATAATGATAATGTTAACACGCTGTCTATAATGTGCTATAGTAATCATTGCTTACAATATATATATTTTTCTCGTTATACACATTACGGAAATCTTAAGACTTTTAAATAGCTTAATCGAACTGTTAATTTTACTTTATAATAATAATATCCTATACATGATAATGTTAACTCGCTGTCTATAATGTGCTATCTATTTGCATTGCAATGTGACATGTACATCTAACTGGATTTGGTCAGAATACTGCCGGATAATGTTTTTCTTTAAATCTTGGTCTACTTTCAACAATATTTCCTAGCATTCAGATTGTTCGTATATCTCGCCTTGTTTTTAAAAGGAACAGTAAATGTTCTTTTATTATTTTCAGCCCCCCATTACCAAATGATTATGGGGCAAGGCCAGCCAAACGGCGACGTTTGCTGTCGTCACCCGACAGCCTCAGACCGAGTCGTCAGCGCGATAGGACGTCTCGTCTAAGGGAACAACGCAGTCGTGCCTACAGTCGTGAGTACGATAGTAGGCGAGAGCGTCGTAGTCTGCGAACGCCTACTCCGAATAAGGACTCCAATGGCAGGCGCAGTAGAAGCAAGTCTCGCAGGTATACTCGCAGTCAACGAGGACCGACTCGTAGCCCTGTTCGCTCCTTGAGGAAGAGTCGAAGCAGGTCGCGGAGTGCTAGGCGGGATAGGCGGTCCTCGAGACGAAGCAGAAGCAGGTCGACGGTTCGAGGTAGTCGTAGGGACCATCCGATGAAAGAGAAACAGGAGTTAACAAGTGAGGTTATGCTTAAATTTATAGAAAAAATGTGTAATAATAGTAGAGAAAAGTATAGTAACGTTAACGTGGTACCGGAATTTGATCCGTCATTAAAAAACCAAAATATTAATACCTGGCTTTCAAAAATTAACGAAATCGCTTCTATTTATAATTGGATAGATAAACAGATAGTGCACTATGCAATCCCAAAGTTAACAGGAAATGCCAAACGTTGGTATGAGGGATTAACATCTGTTAATTTTACTTGGGCGGAATGGCAGGAAAAATTAAAATCAGCTTTTCCGTCGGATGAAAATTATGGGCAAATGTTAACGGACATGCTTGACAGGAGAGCGAAATTTGGTGATAATTTAGAAGACTACTTTTATGAAAAGACTGGGTTGCTAAATAGATGCGATATCAAAGGTAAAAGAGCAGTTGAGTGTATAATTTTTGGCATAGAGGATAGAGCTGTAAGGTTAGGGGCTGAAGCTGCTCAGTTTGACGAGCCTGATAAACTATTAGCTTATCTTAGAAATGTTAAAAGCCGAAAAACTGAGTTTTGTAAGTCAATACCTAAAAAGTTTACCACAGTAAAGGAAAGACTTAGCACTAATGCTAGTGCTAATGCTGCGCCCAGTCGAGGTCCTATAAGATGCTATAACTGCAAAGAAGAAGGTCATATTTTTAGTAAATGCACCAAACCAATAAAACGATGTTCTAATTGTTCTTTACCAGGTCATGAAGCTAGCGAGTGTTTCCGTAGAAACAAGGATGACAATAAAACTGTGTTAGAAATTACGAATAGCGAACAAAATCTAACAAATAAATATGTCCAAAAGGTTACGATTAAGGGTCTGGAAAGAACATGTTTTATTGATTTGGGCAGCGATTGTACTCTGATTAGAGAGAAGGACGCCTTAGAAATATTAGGAAACTGGGATAGATCAAAATCAACTACAATGACCGGGTTCGGTGGAGCTGTGGTGCAGTCATTAGGGAGTTGTTTAGTCGAATTAGAAATTCAAGATGTCAAAGGTATGGTTAACATTCTAGTAGTACCTGATCAATATCTAAAGTACTCTGTCCTAATTGGGCAAACATTTACAGAATTGCCTCACGTAAATATCTTTAAAACTGACAATGAATTACTTTTCACAACTCGTGATTTTGAAAATTTAACGTTTAAATTGTACATTAAGGACGACTGCTCGATCAAACCCGGTTGTAGTTATGTAGAGGTGTACACTGATACTAATTTTTTTACCGGACCTATGGTCATTCACGGGAGTTACAGACCTAAGCTCGAATACAGTGTTGAGGAAGGAGTATACTCGTTAGACAATGGAAGTGGAACATTACTTATTGATAATATGGGACATGAAGAAGTAACTTTTAAGAAGGATATGTTAATAGCACGAGGACAATCAATAAAAATTGTAAGAATAGATGAACCTAACGTTAATTTAGTAGAAAAAGATAGCGTGCCATTTACATTGTCTGACTTAAAAATAGGGGACTCCATTAATAATAACCAAAAGGAACAATTGTTAGACTTAATTAATAGATACAGAAATTGTTTTGCCACTAACCTAAAAGAATTAGGATGTACTGATAAGGAAAAAATGAAAATAGAATTAACAGATCCCCAGCCGGTAGTTTATAGGCCATACAGGTTATCACATGTAGAGAGAGAGGAGGTTAGAAGTATGGTAGATGAACTATTACAGTATGGCATAGTAAGGGAGTCGTGCTCACCGTTTGCGAGCCCAATAATACTAGTCCGAAAGAAGAATGGCGAAAGGCGGTTGTGTATAGACTACAGGGCGCTAAATAGGAAAACGGTTAAGCAACATTACCCCTTACCCAGGATCGAAGACCAAATGGATAGGCTGGCAGGATATAGCACCTATACGTCATTAGATTTGGCATCTGGTTATTACCAGATAGAATTAGAGGAGTCAGCTAAGGAGAAAACGGCTTTTGTGACGCCCGATGGGCAATTCGAATTTAATCGAATGCCCTTCGGGCTAACCAATGCTCCAGCTGTTTTCCAACGGGCAATTAATAAAGTGCTTGATGATTTGAGATTCAATTCTGTGGTAATCTATATGGATGACGTTTTATTACCAGCGAACAATTTCAATGAAGGATTACAAAAGTTAGAGCTGGTACTGAAGAAAATTAGAAATGCAGGTTTGACACTCAAATTATCCAAATGCAACTTTTTTCGAGATAAAATAGACTTTCTCGGGTTCGAAGTTTCTGGAAATGGAATTAGACCGGGTCAACAAAAAATTGATGCAGTAGAGAAATTTCCGACTCCGACTAATGTTCACAATATTAGGCAATTCCTTGGGCTAGCGAGCTTTTTTAGGCGCTTTATAAAAAACTTCGCCTTGATAGCTAGACCCTTATCCAAATTATTAAAGAAAAATACGACTTGGGTATGGGGAACTGACCAGAACACAGCGTTTCAAGCGCTTAAAGATAAACTCGTCTCCCGCCCAATATTGTCCTTGTATAACCCCAATGTAGCTACCGAATTGCATACAGATGCTAGTAAGCACGGCGTAGGAGGAATTCTTATGCAAAAACAAGCCGATGAGACAATGAGACCCGTAGCCTACTATAGCAGACAGACGTCACCAGACGAGCAACACTTTTCATCTTATGAATTGGAAACGTTGGCTGTGGTTAGTGCTTTAACAAAATTTAGGCCTTATTTGATCGGAGTTCAGTTTACTGTTGTTACTGATTGCAATTCGTTACGAGCGACGTTTACCAAAAGAGATATGATCCCAAGAGTTGCTCGCTGGTGGAGTCTTATTCAGGAATTTGATTTTAATATTATCTACAAACCTGGAACTGCCATGACCCATGTCGATGCTCTCAGCAGAAACCCAATCAGTGGTAATGGTGAGATGATCGATGATTCAAAACAGATTCAAGTCCTGCACATAACCAGTGAATGGCTCACGACAGTTCAGATGGGTGACGATGATACCCAGCGGATTAAACGGATTCTGGAAGATAAAGATTCAGACGAAGTAGTACATGTTAAGAAAAATTATTGTTTAAAACGAGGTCTAGTATATAAAACTACTAACGAGGGCTCTAGGTGGTTAGTGCCGAAGGGTGTGAGGTGGCAAGTTTTGCGGGCTTGTCATGACGAAATTGGGCATTTTTCTTACGAAAAAACTTTAGATAAGGTAAGACACGACTATTGGTTCCCAAAAATTAGTAAATTTGTAAAAAAGTATTGTCAGTCCTGCATTCAGTGTGCCCATGGTAAAGTACCCAGTGGAAAGAAGTCGGGTTACCTACATCCTATACCGAAAGTAACAGAACCCTTCCACACAATCCACGCCGACCATCTGGGGCCATTTAATGAAAGTAAAAGAAAAAACAAATATATACTCGTTATTGTTGACGCTTTTACAAAATTCGTTGTTTTGAAAGCCGTTAGAAATACCAAAAGTAGTACGACTATAGGAGTATTCAAAGAATATTTTGCTCTTTTTGGAGTACCAGTTAGGATTATTACAGATAGAGGCTCAACATTCACAAGTTCAAACTTTAAAGAGTTTTTGTCTCATAAAAGCGTCAAACATATTTTAAACTCAGTTGCTACTCCCCGAGCAAACGGGCAAGTCGAACGCTATAACCGCACGGTACTTGACGCCCTTACAACTATCATACAGGGGAAAGATGAACGGTTATGGGACGACCAGCTAATGCAAGTACAATGGGGACTAAACAATACGATGAATAAAGCAACCGGCAAAACCCCAGCACAACTATTATTCGGTCTAAGGCCTACAGGTATGAGTGACAGTGAATTGACATTACTGGTTAGAGATAGCGAGACTGAAAGTTCACAATGTCTAGAACAATTACGAGCAGAAGCTGAAGATCGCGTTGGTAAATCACAGAGGGACCAAAAAGAAAGGTTTGACGAGAAGCGCTGTGCTCCTAGAAATTTCGAAATTGGTCAGCTAGTTAGGGTAGAGAGGGAAATTGCACAAAAGGGTAGCAAAAAGTTAACACCTAGATGCTCAGGGCCTTATCGCATTACTAAAGTGTTGCCTAACGATAGGTATGAAGTAGAAGATACGCCAATCACGCATAAAAAGGGCAGAATGAATTATAAGGGAGTATTTTCCGTAGACAAAATTTACCCCTGGTTAACCTTTCAGGCACCTGAAGTATCGGAATCGCCTTCTGACGAAAGTGATTGAGTGCCGTTACCACGATAACATTTAAATAAATATTAGTTAAACAAATTTTATTTTTTTTAATTATTAAATTCTTAAATGAATCACAATTGATATGTTATAATGACACCTCGGTATGTAAGTCATAAGAATCATAGTGCTAGTATGGTTAGTAATGTATTTAATTGTCTTATAATGTAAGTGCGATTAGTATTGGTATTTGGATGTTAATGTAGTAATTATCTAATTATAATCCTGGTAAATGTTGTATGGTTAGTATTGTTGAATCTGAAATAATCTGAATGTTAGGTTAGTCACTATTTACTGGGTTAATGTTAGTATGGTTAGTATTGTTGTAGGTATATGAATTTAGTTAACCACCTCTTTGATTATAATCCTAGTAAATATTAGTACGGTTAGTATTGTATTTGAATGTTAGTTTAGTATCTTCTTGAGTATACTCCTAATGTTAGTTTGTTTAGTATTGTTGTAATTAAAGGTGTTAGTTAATTATTATCCTAGGGAATGGTAGTATGGTTAGTATTGTCGCATTTGAGTTTTAGTTTATATATTTGAATCTACTTGATTATAATCGTAGTATAGTGAGTACTAAATCATTATGCTAAAAGTGTTAAAAACTATTAAGATAATATTGGTAAATTAGTGAGTAGTAAAGATAGTATTGGTAAATTAGTATTGGAATTTACTGTTAGTGCTGAAAAAAACTTGTGAAGAAATGAAAAAAAAAATAGGAATAAGTGATGAAATATGATATTATGAGGTAGTATTGTTAATATTTTGATCTTGGTACAAATGTTTTATAAAGTAAAGATGATTAAATTATAACAATGTCGGTTGCAATGGAATTTTATGAATTGTAATTGTGCGTAATTCGCGAGGACGCGAGGTGGTAGTCAGGATGGGCGAATGAAAGCGTAAGCTAATAAAATATAAATAAAATAACAATTTACGTTTCATATTGTCAGATCCAGTTCTAACTTTACACGTTATTTTAATCTTTAGTCTAATGCGCAGTATGGCACAGTTCCTTTGCCATTCCTTTTTTTAAAAAAAATAACACACTCTCCTTGGAAAAAACGCCACCTATCGCCCTCGAGAGTCAAAAAAGACTGGAACTTAGAAAAACACGTATGATTGTCGATTATTCTGTTACGAGTGGTTTTTGAAGAAGCATTGAAGTGAATACACGGTCGTGAAAGCAGTATCAGTGTCTTATTAGCCTCACCTTCAATACACACGGAGCGCATTATTTAATATTAAGCAGCTGTACGGAGGAAATTGTTTTCACTACGTAAAATTACGGGAGTTTAACGACGTTTGTGTGTGTGTTTTGAGATACGTCCGGACGAAGACTGGATACACACACACACACACACACACACAAAACTGTTACAAACAACACTCGTCGTTTTTCGCCAGCAGTTAAAAAACAGAACGAGTATCTTTTCGTCTTCCGTTCTTTGTTAATATAAAAATTGGATTTGCAGGATATTCACGGACATCGAATCTGCTTTTGGAATGAGCGTGACCACAGATTACATCCACAATTTAGTATCCGACAGCCTACTAATATATCAAGTTATGTTTGCGGTGAGATAAAGAAATTTGACATTGTCTAGATGACTTGTTTCATCATATCCATAGAACAAAAGAATATGAAGATACGGTTGCGGGTTCGAATCCGGCTAGAGGCCAAAATTTTTTTGTGATGAAAGTGATGGGATGATCTCGAATCAGTTTATCTTTTATCTAATTTCTTTACTTTCACTCAAGGTCACTGGGATGTAGCTGATTGTTTGTGATGATCTGTCATTCAGTGGTACTTATAGTATGAAAATACGGTTTTTAGATAAAATAGAAAATTTTCGGCCAACAAATGATGCTTTAAGGCTCCGTATTTTTTTCCAAAACGTGGTGACCCTAAACAAGCATACATAGATAAATGTACACTACTCCGGTAAGATATCGAAAAAGGGTACGAGGCCCAAGATGTTCCTTCCACATGCAACGTTCCTAATACCTATACCTCTGGTAAGCGCATAAATCGCGCCATCATGGAAAAAGCCTTGAGTGTGGAACCTAAAATATATACCTACTTGGTACTTCTTAATTGGAAAATTCATTCATATTACATATTTTTGTATCGTGTTTCAGGACAAGAATACTGTAATACCATATTTGAGTATGATTTTACTTTACATGGGTGGATTAATTTTCATGTCCTTCGCTTTACATGAAGTAAATAAACAGGTGAGTATCTAGTCTGACAAAACTAATGTTGGTGTAGTGGATAGTGACCCTATCAGCGAAACCAACGGTTGCGGGTTCGAATCCCGCGACGGGTAAATGTTTGTATGATGAATACGAACATTTATTCCCGAGTCTTGGATGTTTATATAAATATTTATGTATGTTTATCCGTTATCTAGTATTCATAGCACAAGCTTTGCTTAGTTTGGGACTAGATGATTGGTGTAAGTGTCCGAAATATTTATTTATTTATTTATTTATATTTATTTATTTATTAAGTAATAGAGTATCGCTGCTTCTAAATTTGTTAAACACAACACGATCTTACTACATATCACTAGAATGGAAAGGCTGCGCGGGTCGAACCATCGCAATTCTTTGGACTTAGGACTACTGCTGATTGGCTAATGATATTGCAAAATATTGTGCAGCAAAGAGCGTTGCTGGCGACTGGGACGGTGACAGCCGTCTAATGGTATAGGGTGGCTCGGGCAATTGCAATATTATGTCAAGCTACTAAAGGCGAATAAGAGATCAGAATGACACTAGGGATTTAATCGAATGAGCTAAAGGCAGACCACTGATGGAATACGGGCCCGATTACCTTAAATCTTTAGGGAGGGACTTATTAGACCACTTATCCACAAACAAATTACAAGACTCAATTATATTCCTTCGCATGCAATCTGTGGAATTCGTCAGGAGTAGTTTACAATCCCTCCTGCTAAAATTCCATGACCAAATCCTATTAAATAACGACTCACTGGATTCTTTCAAGCATCGGTGATTATTGGTAATCAAAGTCACTCACGCTTGTTGATGTGCTCAGTGGTGGTCCGTCTTCTTTGCCGATTGGAAGCAATACAAATGTGCTGACCTAACTTTACTGTAAATGTCACCACCGCGCAATTTTCGGCGATACCAGTTATCTACAACGTACAGGGTGAATTTTAATTCGTGTAATCCCCCAAGGAACCATAGTTCAATCAAAAAGGTATATGTAAGGCAGATAATAAGAAATCTATTTTAAAAAAGTGCACCACCTTTTGCAGACGCAGTATTTGAGTACACTGTACGTAGATTGTCATTTATTTATTTTCAGAGCGATGACCTATCTGATTTGGTGTATAACATGCCATGGGAGAATATGTCCCAATACAATAGAAAAATAGTATGGCTTTTGCTCATGAGAATTCAACGGCCATTGGTGTTTACAGCTTTTGGGGGGCTAAAGGCTGGAGTGAAGCCTATGATTTCTGTAAGTTACGTTATAAATCATAAACCATTAGTGTTGGACCTCAATCATACCTTATGTTAAGTGAAGATGAGGCCGAAGGTGGAAACGCGCTCATCCTGAACTTGCATCTTATTTGACTATCTTATCAAACAAGCGAAACAACAATACTATTAACATTGCTGTTTGGCGGCAGACCTAGATAAGATGGTGGTAGATGGTCAGGCGAACATTTTAAAATGCTCCATCACAAAACGAACCGATCAGCTTGAAGTGACAATCCTTAGGAGTGGCCTAAGGGATATGATAGGATGAGATGATGATAATTACCCTCATAGCTTATCATAAGCTTTCTCTTAATATTTTTTTTATGCACGACGGGTTCGTTCTTAACCTCAATCACATGTGATGTTAAGTGAAGATGAGGTCAAAGGTGGAAGCGTACTGACCCGGAAACCCCAACACATTTGGGGGACTGGCTATCTTATCTCTGACAACCGGACCACAACAATGCTATTAACATTGCTGCTTGGCGGCATATTTAGATAAGATGGTGGTAGCTAGCCAGGCGGACATTTAAAATGCCCTACCACCAACCAAACCGAGTACTTAAACATGTACCCCGCTGGGGATCGAACCCGCGACCTCCGAATCGTAAACCCAATGTTGTTTACATTGAGCCACGGAGGCGGTATTAAGGCATTGTGAGATGGATGGTGCAGGACCTAAATATACCAAGGTTTTTTGAATGACCAGGGCATTGACGTGCGGCCGGCCCATTGAGCACCCAACGCATATTTCTAAATATAATTTTTATCCCTTTTCCAGATAATGAAATCTACATTTTCGTATTATATTATGCTGAAATCTAGTATGTAAATAACTGAAATATTCATAAGTATTCCACCAACCAGAGAGTTGGGGCTAGTTTTTTATTTGTGATATTTTTTTGTTTTTTTTTTATTGTATAAATTGTATAATTATTGTTTATAAATATTGTACAAATGTTATTAAATTAATTAGATAATAATTAATATAATATTGTAAAGTTATAAATAAATTATACTAATTAATAGGCATTTAGGTACTTAGGATGAGTCAAAGTCAAAAATGCCTTATTTCGTAGGTACACACAGTAATAGTCAGATTTTACATTTTTAAGCTACTGAAATATTGTAGATATTAAATTAATAATATGATACTTAAGAAAATGAAAAATATGTTATTTTTTTCAATTAAATCATACATACCCTACATACATAAAGTCACGATTGTGTCCCGTAGTTGTTGCAGAGACCACCGACTTCCACTTGCTACGAACCTGACACACATCTTTTGTTTCATTCACTCACATAATAATGCTTATACATGCTCGTCGGTTTGTGTTTATTACGTCATAAAAAGCTTTTATTTTAATTAACTAAGAGAAAAGATCGCTTCTTATACCCTCTTTGCGGGAAGAACATGCTGGCAGAAAGGGAAGATTTGTGCTAATTATCGCACTACATAAGCGTATTTCGTAACCGTAACTTACGACATTTCCTTTGTTTTTTATAATCTTTATTTAATTTAAGACTTGTGTCCTTCTAGACATGACTGTTCTATTGAACCCTGACCAAGATTCACTGATGAGAAAATACAAACACATTACACAATAATCTGGTCGCTAGTGATCCAGGTTTATCCAACATTGATTGAGCCAGACCTACATCATATTGACTCAACTTTAATTGTCTCATCAGTGTATCTTATTCATTTCGATTTCTAACACGCTCCATCAACAATTTAACCGACTTCATAAAAATAACATTTGAAAGGATCATACAAATTATCACTCATTCACAGGCAGACTCTCCAGAGAAGAACGAGCAAGAAACTGAGGGGTTGGATCTTTTAAATAATCATATTTACAATTTACGATTTGACAGAAAAAAAAGAAAATATAGACTGGATGTCGCCGAGCGGTTCATATCCATGCGTCCTCATCATCTAGACTAAATAGTCAGAAATTTCATCATAACCTTCGCCACCTAGTTTCAGTAGTTCATTTGTCGGCCTCATTGGACGCTGTGTCTGTCACTCTTGTATGCTTACGATCCGTTAGTCGCATTTTAAGACACCTTTGAGAAGACAGGATGTCATTCTACAGTTACAGACAGCCATAATTATTATTATATACATATATAATAATAATAATAAAAAAAAGAATCACCTTCAAATTGAGTGCTGCGCAGCAGCAGTACTTTTCGCCAATAAGTCCGTTTTTATCTTTGAACTACGGAACTATAAAAATATAAAACGTCTGGCATTTACCCTTATCTTTACCAACAAAATGGTTACCGATTTGCGATTTGCAAAAAGAATAAATGAAAGGGTATACTTACCTACCTTTTAATAAAAGAATTAATTATGTTTGTCTTCATTTTCATAGCAACATCAAGCAGTTCATGGATAAAGGTATAGAACTGCAAACTGCTTCATGCAATTAGAGTAATCACAGAAATTGGAAACTACGGAATAAGTGGGAGGTTTATTTTTCAAAGCCATAGTCAGTAGCCGAAGGTTTGGTCATTACAGCATTTCATAGAAACATTAAACGACGACGACCTAATTTACGGGGTATACTTATTTAATATGATGAATATGAACTCGTGTCTACCCTAGCTATGGTTGTTGTCATTCTTGTGGGGGCAGAGAGAATGGTGTTATTACCAAGCCAACCAATCAGACAGCGAATCCTACATCGCGCTAACGAAGTTTTCTCAAGACAATGCATATTATGCAGAAACTAATACGGTCCAACAGTTATTAGTGGCGTTTAATACCAACAACCCGATGGAAGATGTTCCCTTTTCGTCCATACATGTCAATCTTCCACATTCTTAATACGTATGTGACAGGGCTAAGCGTTTTTTGGTGGAAAGACCCATAGTCGCCTTTTACGATACCCACGGGAACAGACGAGTTTGTTCTATTCTTTTTAAGTGCTGAAACCACACCGCATTATTACAGTTTACAATCTTGAAAATGAATAAACCGAGACGATTTTTAACCCTCGACGAAAAAGAAAGGGTGTTATGTATTTGATGGCATTGTGTTTGTGATGCAGATTAATAATAAAATAACAAATCAATCATCAATCATCTACTCCCAAACTAAGCAAAGCTTATGCTATGGATATTACATAACGGACAAACATACATACATATTTAAATAAATATCCATGACTCGGGAATATATTATATTCGTATTCATCATACATCCTCGAGGATTCGAACCCGCAATGGTTTCGCTGACAACACTATCCACTACAACAATCGGTCATCCGATTGATGCTTGTGTCATTGTAAGCCTTCAATTGAACACAACCGGAATCAACTGCTTAATATGCACTGTAAAACACACAAACACTCGCATAGAAATAGCATAATGCGTCTGCGCATTAGTCATTGTCTTCAACATATCAGCCACAGGATATTTGCACCGAAAGCTTGATTAGCGGCATGTACCCCAGTTACTAGTCAAAGTGTGGTTACTTGCCGAGTATCCCAGAGTAGAGTATTGTATTTCCATTGTATATCCAAGGGTTGTATAAGGCGATTGCTCGCGCCTAAAAACTTACATAGATGCTCATGTGGGGGGTATCCTTAGAAACTATGTTTCTTAGACCATCATCATAATATAGCATACTCATATGGTCATTACAAATTTAGCGCATCGTGATTTCATTTTCACGTTTTAGAGCTTGGACAAAAGATATATCTGCCTTTGGAAATTCATGTGGGTGTCGTAGAAGATTCGGTTCTCTATTTCCATACTCATGTTTTTGCAATGGTTAAAAAAAAATCGCACCTCCAAAAAAGTCACGGTAGTGCTCGCGCGGGGTCCATTTGAACCTCAAAACGCAATCCCCAGACAAACAGAGCAACACTGGTACACGCATGCAAGTGAATTTGAAGTAACTAACGTTTTACTAGGCGCGTGGAGACGAGTTGCATAATTCGAGAAATGACACAATATTGAATATGCAGATTCAATCCAAATGAACCCCGCGCGATTATTTAAGGGTTAAGGGAGCAGAGAAGGTTTATAACATCTCACAAAGCTCTCAAAGTATGCGGTCGCCAACCCCTAGCTTGACGCTTAACCTCCCCCGCACCATCATGCGAACGAATTCTTTGTCTTAATAATAAACGTAATTGCAAAACACTTATGCGTATCGTATTATTTAAATACTTGAATAGAGTTACATGACCCTCAACTCCATTCAAGCTCAAGCCGCCTGGAAAACGATTACAAAGCGATTGCTCGCACAAAGCTGCAATCCTCCGGCATTATTACCAGTACATCATGGCTGAATAACTCACGTATTGGGCAGAGTGCCATAGCACGTTATCGGAATCGAAATAAGGATTGGGAGGTCTCTTGTAATGTTAATTTTGAACGAGAATTGCCGATATATAAGTGCTAACGACAATTATGTATTTACATGTCAAAAAAATTCAAAATTAAACATTGCATTAATTGATGTTTTGGATGGTTTGGTTTATGCACACGACGTGAAGTCGACGCGCAGATGACGCACATTAATGCGCTTCAAACGAGATTCAGTCGCGGTCGCAGTCGCATTCAGGCGCTGTAGTCGTTCATACAGAAAAATACAGAAACCTCTGCAATAATACAAGGCAACAATAGAGACAACGCTCACGCTGGCTTTAAAAAGAAAGAAACCTTAAAATAACGTGATACGGATGAGCTGCGAACCCGCTTCTTGTGCACATTTGCATCGCTTTGTAGGTGCGTTGAATCGACACAAATGCAAAAATCAACGTTTTGGGCCTCTACGTACCGTGAACGCGCGTTCAGGAAACGCACGTTCGTCTGCAAGTATAAATTTGTTCGAATCCCGCAACCATTGGTTTCGCTGATAGCGTCACTAATCACTACACCAACCGGTCGTCCTACTGAATACAGAATACACAATTACCCAGCTATTAGCCATTTCTAGCTTCAGGTAATCTTTACAAGGCGGTCCATATGACTGACAACATGCCTTATACAATTACTCGTAGTAATGATAATAATCAGCAGGTTATCAGACCTCTTTTGTCACCCAGATGTCCAAGAAGCGTGGTGACAATTACAAATAGTTAATCATCACCTACGACTAGTAGTGGTAGATAATGGGAGGCCTGTGTAAGATCAGCAATACACAATAACTTCATTGAGATGTTCATATATTTTTTATGCACAACGGCTTGGTACTTCACCTCAATCACATCTGATGTTAAGTGAAGATGAGGTCGAAGAAGCGTACTGACCCGGAAACCCCAACACATTTGGGGGACTGGCTATCTTATCTCTGACAAGCAGAACACAACAATGCTATTAACATGCTTGGCGGCAGATTTAGATAAGATAGTGGTAGCTAGCCAGGCGGACATTTAAACCCACCAACCAAACCGAGCACTTAAACATGTACCCCGGTGGCGATCGAACCCGCGACCTCCGAATCGTAAACCCAATGTTGTTTACATTGAGCCACAGAGGTGGTTAAAGGCAGTATACTCAAGAAAATATGTTCTTCAATTTTTTACTGATTTTGATAATTGTTTTTTGGTTGAAAGGATTTATCACCAGTTTGGTCTCATATACAATTTGTTAAGTTCTGATGATGCACTATGTTCCATTACTGAAGTCGATTGTTTTGCAAATTTTTGACAGTTCAGTTATCCCCAATATGTTGATCAATATACAGGTTTGATTTACAAGCTGATTTATATACTCCTATTAAAAGGGTATCTGATAGAATATTCGTAAGTACAGACAGTATCAGAAGTAGATTATGTCTCGATGGTTCAAAACGTATATAATTTATTAGAAGTACTATCAATACTATGTCTTCATAAAAAAGCCGTCCAACTCACTTCCGTGTTATAGGCATAGTACTTAGTACGCTAGCCCCATGGTCCCTATATGCATAACCTACTGAACAAAGTAGGCGCCATCTCTCAGATCTCCGGTGGCGTGGAATAGTGTAATAAATATTTTTTTACGATTATTTTTTTTGTATCAGACGACCAAGGTCCCAATGGCGTCACTACAAACGCCGCAAACTCGATAGTTGCGCATATTTACGGCGCTTGTAACTTTGAGCTTGGTCAGCCGCGCTTCCAGCTCTAAGGGTAGTAAATATTTGACGGTGCTAAAGTATGCACACAAGTTGCGTCCCTACCAAGGTACTAAGTAGTTGGGTACTAAGGTGCCTGTATCAGATCTTTTCGGTCGTCCCTGGATGAACCATAAGGCTCCAGATGTGCAAGAGAGCCCGTGGTGTAAGGTAGTCCACAACCTTCCCAGGTGAACAGCGTTGACCGCCACACAACTTAGCACCCAAAAGTAAACAAATGGAAATGCGTAGGACATTGCGATCAAGGATAGCGACTACGTTCTGAGAAGGAAGAGCATATAGCCAGTGTCCAGATACTGTGACTTAAATACTTTAATTCCAGACAATTCAGCAATTTCGAGGTGTTGGATCTGCAAGATGGTGTTGTTGAAAATGAAATCTGGCTGTATTTCCGTAGGTTTTATATATCACAGTTTCGTGAAGCAATTGCTACAATCATTTATTTATTTATTTTAAATTAATATTGACATAAGAATATGACCATGGCTCACATCGACTCCAATCGAAAGTTCGACAGCCTAAAAATTTATTTAAAGGTTAAATCGGAACATGTCCATGGGCCTTTGAATATCGGGACACCGAGGAAATATTGAATTCAAAAGTATAAATTGTTTTTTTCAGTTACTATGAAAAACTAAAAATCGCTCTAATTAAGTTTCAATACTCTTTTTCGAAAAACTTTTCAACTAACTTTTTAGATCTATGTACGTGCTGTATGCTAACAAAGTTTCATTAGAATCGGTTTCATATTTTCGAAAAATTTGGTCTTGAAGGTGTCTATGGAATACCGTGCGGGTTAAACGCTCTCAATCTGCATCACCTACTTTTGATATTGACTGTAATTTTAACGAAAAGTATATTTAATTCTATTTTAAGATTAGACTTCTCAGAATTTGACCTTTCAGAAAGGTCTATTTGGCCCTGCGATTGAACCAGATATTTTTAGAGAAATGTAATAATCTTCCTCTTACATCCACATTTACTTAAATAAGTATACGGTGAACACATTAAATGGCTTCTTGCTTCAAAGGTAAACTTCCTTTAATAAATCCCATTCTACTAGCACAGTTTACGTGACTTTGCTCCCTCGTAAAGAAAAATGGTGACTATACATTTTATTTCTTTCTTCGTATGTTCTTTATTGACCCAACAACCTTGCTTATTACCTTTTACGCTGTGCAATTTGATGTCAACTACCTACTCGTAACTCGAATGTAACTGTACATTTTAGTGCATAGAGTCTCTTGTAATACGAAAATAACCATTTAATGTTCATTAATAATGAATAATGAAAAACATATGAAAAATTAGAAAACCTCCGAGAAAACAAGCGATTATATCATCCACATATACCAAATCAACTTTATTAAGATATAAATTCCCATCAACTTAGCTAAAAACCTATCCCCAACTTTAATCAATCAAATACTCTTTATTGCACAATTAACAAAAGCTACATGAAGAATACAGCGTACATCATTATTCGCACAAAAAGGCGGCCTAATCGCTAACAGCGATCTCTTCCACGCAAACCTAATACTAGCAATACGGGTGTATTTTATAGTTGGTAAAAAATATAACGTAAAGATAAAAAACATAAACTAAGCCTACAAACTATAACTAGATCTTAAATATGAACAAAATAAAATTTAGAAAACCCTCGAACGACTTCGAAATCATCGAAATACTCAAAAAACTGTGTTTAAAGCCAAATTACTTCGAAAATCTGACCCTTTGTTCTTAAATTTCGGTCGATTAACGTTACAGTAGTACAAAATATAGTAGTGTGTGTTAGGTGGTATTACCTGACCAAAGCGTCAAAATATTATTTGCGGCATCGTTTTTGTGTCTTTAGGATCTGTAGTCCAAGTCTGGCAATATTTTTGTGATGAATATGAACGAGTCATGGATGTTTATCCGTTATCTACTCCATCTATATATCCATAGTATAGTACCATCCATACTTTGCTTAGTTTCGGACGGAATTGGTGTAACTGTCCAAATTATTCATATATTATTTATCATTATAAAAATCTTATAATCTTGTTCCACGAATATCACCTGCTTTATTATAGATCATGCAGAAAATCTCGTAAGTGTAATTTGATTAAAAATTCCGGACTTTTCCTGCCTCGGTCTAACTCAATTTGTTTACCCGACAATATAATAAAGAAGAACGCGTCAAAAGAAAAACCAGGAGTTTTTTGAGACGGCGAACGTACCAACGGAATTATTAATGAAATTGTTGTTTACATGATGCTTCCAACCCGGTGGAAACGTAAGGCGCTGTGCTTTTTACAATTCCTGGGAAAGAGTAAGAAAAATTTGTGGCAAAGTCTATAACATCGAACTTCAAACTTCAAGCATTTATTTCAACGTAAGATACATGATATCTTGTTGAGTGTCAATTTAAATCTATTGGAAATAAAAAAGTTTATTGCATTTATCTGTCAGTCGGTATATCCAAGGTACTACCGCTTCGGAAAGGGAATAATCTGTGGGAAAAGAAGCGGCGCAAGAAACCAACAGGATCATTGTAGTCCTTTTTTTTTAATAAAGTTTTAGGGGTGTTTCTAAATATCTACATCATATGCTTAACATGGGGCTCGGGACGCAGGGTATGCAGATTCTGGCTCCTTGCAGAAGATACACCTGTATATATCTATGGGAATGTGGCCCGATGATGCATAAATGCAATATCCACCTATGTGGTATTGCACCAAGATGATATAAAAGCTATCGCTGCTAGGAAACTACTGTAATTTATCAATGCGGCAAACCTGAGCAGCTAACTGTAGTTTAACTGTAAAGTTGTGATGTTATGTATATATGTAATATAATCTATATCCACTTCATTAACTCGAAAATGTTATTTAATCAAATTAGATTTTTTTAGCTACATAGATTATTGATAATTATTTATTGCCAAGAGTAAGAAAACGACTGCTAACTTCCGCCATATTGAATTTTTCATGTTGCGATAATCGACATTATCACACTTTGGGGTCATTTGTCCAAATCGGTTGAGACATTCAGACTATAAATGATAACATACATATAAATACAAATGCGTCGAATACATTGGCTGACTTGTTTTCGACGTAGTCAATAAATAATGATTTTTACACTTGAAATTAGATCAGTTTTTTGAAGTAGCAGGCCTCCTTTGAGAAGGCATCCAAGAAACTCAAAGGTTGTGCTATTTGATAATCTTCGATAAGTACCTATATTTAATTGTATTACTACAAATCAAAGAAATAACTTGACACAATTTACTGCTAAACCCCAAATTTACTAAGTTTCCTATTTCAATGCTCAGGTTGGCTGGAAGAGATCTCTTAAAGAGATAAGTCCACCTTTGTACGTGACCTATTGTTTGTACTCTGTTATTGTAATATTTTGGTGCAATAAAGAATATATATATATATATCAAGTGGCTAGTTCCTTGCATTTTTAAAGTTATTATAAAAAAAATTATAATAGCCCTTATAATTTTTTTATGATTAACTGCTGACATGGAAAGTGACGATGTGGCCGAAGACACAGAATTAATAGAGTACACACCCAATATGAAGCACGCGATCTCGGTTACATGTTTTGGTTGTTCGCATTATGAATAAAGAGTCGAGCCGCTTAGTGCGAATGTTCGGTGTGTTAATTACATACGTGTGGAATCTCTCAGCACGCCTGGTAGTTCGTACATGAAATGGCGATGGTGGAATAAGATTATGTAATTCAACCCGTAAAAGACTGAGAGACAGGCGACCTATCGATGGTGTTCCTTTATTTAATTCATTCGCGTTTATATTTCAATCGTGGGTAATAGCTGAAAATCAGTGTTTTGCTCTCTCAGCACACACACTGGGCTATGATCCATTTGTACGGCTGTAGCACACATATACTCTAGTGTATCCTGATGTTACTTTTATGGATTGTTATAAATAAAACTTATGACATAATGTGTGACTGGAGATACAAATAAACGAATTATCTATCTATCAATAGTATAGCTGAATTTCATGAGATTACCGCAAAAATTATGACTCCATATTATTCCTTGCTTTTGCATCAAGATATGTGTTTTTTATAAGTTAAAATAAAATTCCTAAAGAAGCTGACAGCAATGTTTTCGAAAACGGCGTACTCTTGCTTCCAGATAATGTTATTGTTTATGATTCTTGTTTAGATTCTCCTAAAGATAGTACTTTGTAAACTCATAAAATGAAACTAATCTTAGCTCTAAAGGCTAACATTTTGAATTGGGTTTCATTTACTTGAGATATCGAGAAATTGATAGCAGTTATTAAAATCTATACCATCTAATCTCATTTATTATAAGCGTAAATCGTTAGTTTGAACGTACGTCACGTAAAAGCTACTATAAGTATTTTGATAATAGATTTAGATATTCTATATAAATTTTGTTAAACCTACTTGTTATTTTAATAAGAACACCCTGGCCATTTTGTAAGTAGTTTTCCTTTTTTATAGAGAATTTGATTTCCATATAATAGCTTCTTCATCAAACCCAGCCTTCTAGTGAGACCGCTGTCAGCGTATGCCTTCTTATGGCAGCTAAAAGTGTCAAAGGCAGATTTTGCCGATCTAATTACTGTTTAAACATATAGGTCAAATAATTTATTTTGATAGATTTTTCACAGATATACAGGAATTATGTCCGGATTAACACAAGGCAATTGAAAATAAGAATAGAACCATAGCATTTTTATCCGCGGGTGTCGTAAATGGCGATTACGGGACTTCACACCAAAAAGATATTTATAGTTTTTCACGATTTAAAATATAATTATAATATAAATTAGTTTATAGAAGTATTTATCTTTAGTATTATGTATACTGTACACCGTGGAAGAGCGGAGACCCCTGGCACAGGTATTCAATTACTTAATAGGGGCTCCATTATCAAATTATTGTATGTAGCATTAAGTTTTTTGAACAATAAATTTGAATTGAAAATTGAAAGAAATGTACTCTGTGGATTGTGACCGTAAAGATTTTTTTTTTCGTTTTAATTCACTACTTCCTATTCTTCACTCCTCTCGGAGAAGGCAAAGGCATCTAAGCCCATACAGCCAAGTTTTATTTCTCTTATTTCTTCAGCTTAGTGAAGTCAGTCTCAGTCAGACAACTCAATCGTCGTATACTTGGCGTATACGGAGTTAGTATGTGGCGGAAAGCTTTAGAAAGATTCTTATCGGAACCTGAAACCTTTGTTACGCACTTTAACTTACACTTCCTTTCACTTGTACATCATCACTGACTTTTGCTGCACGACATTGTGCCATTATTAAGCTTCAAAACTCAGAAAGCACAAACTATAATTATTATTATTCTTATAATTATGCCTTTTTTGTGCGATTAATGATATACGCTTTAATATTTGTGTAGTTTTTGTTAATTGTATAATAAAGAGTATATGGTTTCGCCATTAATAATTTATTCTTTTATATTTGTTTAACGCTGTTGTTAACGTTAGTAACGGAAATGGTTGTAAACTGTTTGAATTTCGCGGGTCGAGAGCATCCAACGGCTCCCGACTGCCCGAGAGTTGATGTGTGAACCCCGCAGAGGAAACGCACGCGTGGTAGTTACATACCACCAGTAGTTGTCATTCGATCGTCCTTGGACAAACACCGTACAATCGCGACTGCTATCTTGGAAACCGCCATCTTGCTATTTTCACGTGGAATACCCCGTGGGAGCTCCTAGTGCTGTCGAGTATCCCTGGCCAGGGCGAGAAACCTCTGGAGTGCAGCGGGACGCTGGAGGAGAAGCTCGTATCCGGCAAATTTGGCAGGTAACAACCATTTTACGCATTTGTTAATAGCAGCGTTTCATATCGCCAGTGCACCTCGCAGTGTCGTCAAGTTTCCCTATAGATTTTCCTTAGGAAAAGCCTCTGGCGTCACCAGTATATTTGATTAATTGATTGATTATATATAAAAAATATAGAAATAAAAACAAAAATGCAACACCACTTTGCCGAGTTCTCGCCAAAAAGCGTAACCGTAAAGAATAGAAATAATATTTTTTTTTCTTTATTTAACCATAGAACATATTTAAACAATCTTCACTATAAGACGCCTACGAAAACCTGTAAAGGTTTGTGTGTAGTGCGAATGAAGTCACTGACCCGCCGCTTTATTAATTATTACAAGAGGTATGTAACGTAACAATATCTAGATACATAAAATAAAATTTGTCTGTTCGGATAGGCAAAGGGTACTGAGCCCATACAGCTAAGTTTATGTTTCACATGGATGTAGTCGCGGGTGGAAAGCCAGTCAATAATCTAAAACATATTTTCGGTAGATCTCAAAATAATATGTTCTTTTTTCGTGTCTTTGACAGGTAATCTATTATGTTGTATCTGTATGTTTTTTTCTTGTGTGCCATAAATGATAAATTAATTAAATAAATAAATAAATAAGTAATTTTAAACATAAGCTGTAAACATCTATACTAACCCTCTTATTCATAAAAATTTACAAACGCATTATAAGCCTGTTTTAGTAAAATTTCCTTATGAACGACAGAGACAACATACTTTAACTAAAACAGGCTTATAAAGCGTGTCTAAATTTTTATGAATAAGACGGTTATATTTTATAAAGTACAGTTGTTTGTATAAGCTACCCGCTCGAGCTCCGATCCATACCTACATAAAGTCAAGCCTGTTTCCTGTTCTTTTCAAAAAAAAATAACATGGGGGTAGGCAGAGACCACAACTCCTTGAGAATTACATTGTAGAAGTTACGTTATTCTCAGGAACCATAAACTATATTTGATCTGTTTATATTTATTTATTTCGTGATTCACGCTTACGAAATAGCGGTTGGAAAGCGTATCAATGTGATTCCTAAAGTATTCCGTTTTACCAATTTCCATACTGATTACTAAAGAGAATACGGACAGAGCGACGAGCAAAAGCAAAATATCGACGCATAGTATCGCAGCTGTAATCGTGCTCGTATTCTATCCGAAAGCGGCACAGCCAAAAACGAAAACCAAAACTGTGACTAAGTGAGAACAGACTATCAGCGCTGGGTTCATTAGTGCACACCCGGCCATGAGCGGATGTAGAAGTTAATCCAGTTACGTATACACACGAACTGACAAATCGGGTTTTTTTTATGCCCAACGGGTTGGTACTTGACCTCAAACACACCTGTTAAGTGAAGATGAGGCCGAAGGTGGAAGCGTACTGAACCGGAAACCCGGTGACTGATAATGAAACTTTATCTAAATTTGCCGCCAAGCAACAATGTTAATAGTATTGTTGTGTTCCGGTTGTAAGAGATAAGATAGCCAGTCCTCCAAATGTGTTGAGGTTTCCGGGTCAGTACGCTTCCACCATCGACAACATCTTCACTTAATATCGGGTGTGATTGAGGTCAAGTACTAACCCGTCGTGCATAAAAAAAAAGTACTCATGGTGATGGTTTTAATATAATACACAAAGCATGGAGCTTATATTCCACACTAAGCAACTAGGCTTATATTATGAACATCAGATGGTTGATAAATTACAGAAATACATTTTTTGGTTTGCAAATAAATACGTATTATAAATACAAATATCTATTATTCATCATACAAACATAACAGTGTCATTTAAACCCGCGCCTTCTAGAAACAGTCACAATCTCTAAGTACTACATGAAGCAGGTCATTGTACCTACCATATTTTTAATTTCCATGGTTATGCGGTAACCACTGTTGGTGTACAATATAGAATATTTATATTGTATTGTCATCTTAATAAAAATTAATATACTTAGGTCTAGAGAACACTTTTGAAGGTGTCTTCATTTATGTCTTTCTCTTGTCAATTTTCTAACTTCTTTTTACATAAAAATATTTACTTGAGGATTTGTTATTCAAACATAAAATCTTAGGGCGAATGCGTCGAATTTTACTCAACTTTCTACTTAATATTCCACGGTTAAAATAAGAGAAAAAATAATAATATTTCAGAAATTTGGTGATGTTTTCGACACATTGACAGGCTTCCAATAGTTTGATTTTTAATAACAATATGAATTTTTATTGAGATGAACATTGTCGCCATTTACCGACGAGATTATACATATTTAGTGTTGTAATTGAGTTTCAATAGTTGTACAAACAAACAAAATATTCTTTATTGCACAACAATGAGAAAGATAACATTTTTTTCTGCACAACGGGTTGGTCGTTTACCTCAATCAGACCTGATGTTAAGTGAAGATGAGGTCGAAGGTGGAAGCGTACTAACCCGCAAACCCCAACACATTTGGAGGACTGGACTATCTTATCTCTGACAACCGGAACACAGCAATATTATTAACATTGTTGCTTGGCGGCAGATTTAGATAAGATGGTGGTAGCTGACCAGGCAGACATATAAAATGCCCTACCACGAACTAAACCGGGTACTTAAACAATGTACCCCGCTGGGGATAGTACCCGCGACCTCCGAATAGTAAACCCAATGTTGTTTACATTGAGCCACGGAGGCGGTTAAACACACAAAGATAACAAAAAAGGGGACAGTACAAGCGATCTCTTCCATGCGACCTTTGGGTTAGGAAGCATTACGCACATTATAGGTACGTAGCGTGTGCAATAAACTAATTTTAATAAAATAAATAAATTACCCTTATAAATACATACATTCAATGAATACATATCAACCACATACATGATGTAGGTATATAAAATAACAGTGACTTTCATTTCCGTTGACAGTAAAACAGTAGTTTATGAAGGAGAAAACTTTGATTTTGTTTCCTAAAGCGATGCCATTCAAAGCAAGAGGCAATAACTAGTGAAAGTAATGGAAAAGTTTATGTAGGCAATGTGATTAGCTTTAATCGCTGATTCTCCGATATTAGACCCATCAATCCACCCCGGGATCTACACTTCGGTGGTCTGTCGGAGTCGATTTAGATTCTCCACATTACAGTTCAGTAAATGTAGTTGTTGAGTGCGTAGGCGACTAAAATTTCTTTGCCGTTGAAGGCCTTCATACTCCCACGTTTATAATATTACAGGATTGATGTTATTAGAATAATATTTTTGCATAAATGAATAATACTAAAATATATATGAACTAGCGTTCCGCTCGCGGTTTTGCCTGCGTGGAATAACTTTATTGCAGAAATTTGTTTATCCCGCTGGAACTACTCACTTTATCGGGATTAAAAATATCCTATGTCTTAATCCAGGGTATAATCTACCTATATAGCAAATTTCAACCAAATCCGTTCATTCGTTTCGCCGTGATTCAGCAACAAACAAACAACCAAACTTTCTTATTTATAATATTAGGTAGATGATTTTCTGTTACAATTAAAATCATATTTTTATCGTAACAAATCCAAGGTGACAGTTTTTTTTAAAACCTACAGACAAATCTTCAAAAGTAGGGTATGTTAATGTTGTTGCACTACTGAATGACGTATAAAGATTCACTTTACTTGCTTTACTTGACAATCTGTCGGACCGTGTGTAGAGTTCAACCGTTAGCACAATTAGGCAGTCGCACGTACGTGGTCACTCGTGCACCTGACCCGGCCGCAAACAAATTGGGCAGCCTACGCCTACACTACCGGACCGACCACCGAAATCCACTAATAAATGACGACGGGCTCGCAACAAATCACGAGGATCTACAACCAAGACGTTAGACTGTCTGCCACAAATGAAATGTATGATAGAATCTGAGAGTACCTAATGAAAGGTCTTTGTTCTGTACTGCTTAGGCGACATTGTGGTATATAAGAATAGGATAGATACAGTCCGTTTCTTTATGTCAAAGTAAAGTTGCAAAAGGTAACAGCATCTTTTAGGTTTGTCATTAATTTAAATCGTATCTGACTTGTGATAGGGCTGATTGGCTGAAGGCGAAAATTGACCTGGAAACTTAAAGCTATTTAGTAATCTGGCGAACTCATCTCAAGCAGTCAATACAAACCAGGATATGGTTTGTACATAAATGTGTGCATATAGGAATATATATATATAAGGTATGGAAGTATTTTTTCACTTTCACACTTTCAATAAATTTAAAGATACTATAAAACAGAAACTTATTAAGAAAGCATATTATAAAATATCAGATTATTTAGATGATAAACAATCATGGACATAACCAGCCCGTTCGCATAACCAGGCTATTTCACAATTAATAATGAAATATTATAACATAAAATAATAATTAATAATTTCGTAATATAAAAACCTTTTTTTTAAAAGAGCGACCTCTGGAGTTTCTTGCTTGTTCTTCTCAGGGGAAAATTGCCTTTTGAACAAGCAGTAGCTTTAAAAATGTAAAATCTGACTATTTTAAGTGTACCCTGTGTACCTACAAAATAAAGCATTTTTTGATTTTGATTTTTGATTTATGCTTTATAGTACGAGTATAAGAGATAAGTTGAATGTTATACATTGTGAAATATTAGTCTACAAACCTACTATACAGAAACCTATAAAGGAATCTCTAAAGCTAGCAAATGTCAATAGGTCTTTATGCTTAAGAAGGTACGCGATTGGTAGGTACCACTACAGTATCGATAAATTATGTTCCCTGAACATCAGAACATTGATCTTCATAAAAAAGTCCGCAAAACATAATATTGTTAGTATTGATTTATCGTCCAAAAACCCGCAAACCTTCCCCGCATTATAGTTGTACGGTCAACAATGTCAAGCGTTCACTTGGTCGACTTAACTTGTATAAAGTGTCTCTATTATAAGAGGTCTACTTATACTGGAAAATTTGGAAGCGGTGGACTGTATAGTGAATTCGCGACTGCTTTGTCACGGGTCGTTCCCCTGTCAGTTGACACCAAATAATTTCGCTACTAACAAGCCACGATTAATGAATAATTGGTTAATTTTCATTTTCGTCATCCATTCATATTTCAGAATTGACATATTGACACAGATTTAACGAACAATGGTTCTAGCTTTTTGACAAGAACTCCGACATTATTGGCAATATGAGTGATAAAGGGTTTTGTGTGTTAGGTACGCCTTTGTTTGTATTAAATAATAAACGAAATGTATTGTTTCTTTTCCATTTAAACCACCTATTTCACGAATAATAATACTGATCGATAAATAAGTAGGACTTTATATGATGACTGGTTAGGTTAGGTTAGGAGCCCCTAACCTAACCAGTCCCCCCAATAGTACAATAGTATAGGACCAAAGCATCTCTACATTAACACGATATCTAATTCTAGTAGCCCATACCTGATGGCAATTATTGCTGTGATCATGGTTTGCCGGCCGGCATGAGAGAAATCAGCAAGTCCTCCTGTGTTGCTCTCCACACTAACTATACTACCTTGAAGGCTGCACTGCACGCACTTATTGTGTTATTGGTTAATAGTACCTAGTCTACCGAAGATTAGATATTAGTTTTTAATATTCCAAAAAATACATGAAAAGAGCTCCGCCGAAGCCCGAACGTGCTAACCCCAACTGCCAGTCAAAAACTGCAGATGGCGCTCGAGAATACCAATCAGCGCGTTGGGCCAATGACATGCAATTCCAAGCGAGCCATGATGTCGCGGGGCCTTTCGAATATAAATATAATTCACATCTAGAGATGCTTGGACAAATATTAATGGGAATTTTAATACAATTTTTTAATTAGTAAATATATATAATATTTACTAATTAAAAAATTGTATTAAAATTCCCATTACTAGATTTAGTAAATCAAAAAATTTCAACTCATGTGGTAAATATAGGATGTTACCACCAACCAAACCGAGTACTTAAACATGTACCCCGCTGGGGATCGAACCCGCGACCTCCGAATCGTAAACCCAATGTTGTTTGCATTGAGCCACATAGGCGGTTAAACTTCGTCTGTCGCAGTCAGTCCGTGGATAGATGACCACTAATAGCAGTTGTTTTCAATTGCAAGTCGGTGGTGAGGTGGCCACTAGTCTGCCACAAATCTATCAATTCACGCAGGGCCCGCCTAGTGTAGTAAGACCCAAATCCTCTCCATGGGACAGGAGGCTGTGCGGTAGAAGTAGAGATGTAAAGCTGTTATGACAATCAGTGATTTCAAGCCAAGCCATTTCAAGTCGACTGTTTAATGTACTCGTATTAATAGTCAGTAATTTTTATTTCATAGGTTCAAAAGTTTGTGATATCTCTGACTTGGACTTGATTTGGGATGAAGTTCGGGACTTTATAATTATGTTATGTAAAAAGACGTTATATTGTCAAGAGGCATGTGTCCATGCTTATCATGCAAATAGGTACCTAGTAGAATTTTTATAATACCTTTTTGTAAATAATTTCAGTTTTATGATAAGTTTCAATGTATTTGACCTGAAATACAGGCTACTGCCTAGTTTAGGCATTTTTATTTATATTTTTTTTTTATAATTGTAATTCATCTTCTATAATACTGTAATGTATGAATTGTGGAGGGAAAAAAAAATAAACGAATTTTGTATTCAAAGTGAAAATTTGAATGCCTTATAAAACTATTCCAAAAGTGCTATCAGCCTATACCTATCGAAGAACCTGCCGCGCCAGAACCTTGCTTAACTTCGACAAGGTACATCTATACTTATTTTAACTTTATTATTGTATGTAAAATATTACATTTTAGCAAACACGGTAAATAACGTTTCGCCACTTAACTACTAAATTACTGGTGAAATTGCAATAGAGTTTTGTTCAGCTAAACGCTTTAGGAGCTATTAAGTGGCCATTCGCTGTTCACGGGTGTGTTTAACTAGCGCTTTACTGAAAACGAATATGAAATTAAATAGTTGGTTAGTGGTTTTATTGCAATAGATTAAGGGAGTATAATAAGGTATACAGCAAATGCGACTGTCGTGACGAAAGGCCTTATTTCTTGTTCATCACTGGACTATACTGAAACGAATATCGGCTTTTTTATCTTCGACAAAAATAGGGGATGTTATTTATTATGCAAGCGTCTGTGGCTCAGCGGTTAAGACGCGGTCTCCTAATTTGGGACGTCCGGGTTCTATTTACTTCTACTTTAGCTTTACTTTACTTACTTAACTGTACTTTAGCTATTTCCACAGCTTGATATCATATGGCATATTGTTATGGGGAAATTGTCGTTCTTCTCCGGGGAGTCAGCTTTGTGAATGAGCAGTAAATTTAAATGTGTTATTAATTAATAATGACATTTTCAAGTGATAATTTTTTGATTTGATTTTATTCCCAGGTAGGCCATGTACCTATGAGTTTTTAAATTTAATTTAATTACTTATGTGCATTTATACAACTGCTCTTAAATGGTGAAGGAAAACATCGTGAGGATACCTGCATGCCTGAGAAATAAAAATTCTAAGGCATGTGAAGTCCCCAACCCGCATTGGGCCAGCGTGGTGGACTATGGCCCATACTCCCTCATATACGAGGGAAGGCCTATATACCTGCAGTGGGATGTTAACATGATGTTGATGTATTATGCAAGTTATGTGTTTGTGTGTGTGTCCGGATGTATCTCAGTAATTCGTGGTCCGGATGTATCTCGATTACGAGGGAACATGTTAAGGATAAGAATCGTTTATTTGTCCCAGTTAGGGACACACACATACATGAATAAATGTGAAAATAACCAATTAACACAGTGATATTGTGACCGGAGGAGATAAAAGTAGTAGGTCGTTATACCACAAAGTTCTCAACAACACGTTGTTAGAGGAAGCACCATGCCTGCCTGCCAGTGAAGGTTTCTCAACAACAACTCTAGTTCCACAGTAAGCATAGGCTTGTGTTGTGGATACCAGATGGTTGATATACTACATAAATACATTTTTTTTGTTGTAAATAAATTATTATTATAAATAAAAACATCCATAACTCGGGTACACATGTCCGTATTCATCACACAAACATATGCCCCTATCGTGATTCGAATCCGCAACCTTTTAGTATAGTGGTCAGAGTTGCTAACCACTACACCAAACAGGTCGTCAAAATTAACCAAATTGTTTGATTTACTAAATAAATAATATGCTTATAACTCGCTATTTGGTGCGTTTGATGTTATCGTTCTTAGCCAGTTTGAAAATCGGTTAGGCCGTGTCTATGATATTTAGCTTATAACACTTACACTTACACATGTATTATGTTGGTTTTATTCTTTATATGATATTTTTAACATTTTTTGTTTCTTCTGTTTCGTGTACACTTTATGTCTACCGTTTATATAAAATTTCGCTCTCACGGGTTTGCTGGAAGAGATCTCTTATAGAGATAAGTCAGTCATATCATTTGTTAATGACCATTTCTTTGTGTGTGTGTACAATAAAGTGTTAAATAAATAAATAAATACACTGCGCGAATTGTCACACTGAGGCATCACATAATACATATTTTCCAGAGTCAATCAGCTTTTGTCTTCACTTGTGTTTCGCAATGATCATCGGATTTGTGGCAGACTACAACTATCTTTTCATAAAATGGAATCTCTGTGGTATTGCAAATGTTCATCAGCAGCGAATCAGAACTGATTAAAAGTCCAGTTTGCCTCGTTATCTTAAGAAAACCTTCAAAATATGTACGCAATTTGTTTCACAGACAAAAACAGAAACATTGCGAGCAATATAATCTTTTCTGAGGACACCTTGTCAGACAAAATGTGAACAATTTGCTTTTTTTCCTCTAAGACATTTTTCCTTTGAACATATTTCTTATTAGGTATACCTACGGTTTGCCTAGGGAAAACCTTTGCATAGGTACCAAGAGAAATAGATCCATTGCCACTGACAACGTAACACCTTAAAGGCGAGGATAATCCCATTTCATGGAGGTCTGAACATACACGGCAGTATTTACTCTATCCTGTCGTGATCGATTTGCGTAAAGGCTTGTTTTCACGTTGCAAAATTTTAAGCCGGTGATGGTTGAAATGATGCCTGGTGTTAGATTTTAGTATAAGCAATTGCATTCGATACCTTTTTACAAGCTTTTATTTAGGTTACAATGTTCGTAAGTAATTTACCCGTTTCAAAATTTGTAAACCACTTTCCAGCCATTTCATCATCAATCCGTAAACATCTCACTGCAGGGATATAGACCTTCCCTCATATTAAGGGAGTATGGGCCATAGTCCGCTGGCCCAGTGCGGGTTAGGGACTTCACATGCCTACGATTTTTTATGTGTGTGTCGCAAAATGGGACAATTAAACGATTCTTATCCTTAACCTGTCCCCTAGATTAATCGCTTTTAGTGATAAGACCGCCTAATTGTGTTCTATTGTTATCATCAAAATTATTGTAAATTATTTTGCGCAATAAAGAGTATTTGTATTGTATTGTATTGTAATCTTACCACGAATTACTGAGATACATCCGGACACACACACAAACACATACCTTGCATAATACATCATCATCATCATTTCATCCCGTAAACATCCCACTCCAGGGATATAGGCCTTCCCACGTATGTATGTACGGGCCATAGTCCACCACGCTGGCCCAATGCGGGTTGGGGACTTCACATGCCTTAGAATTTATTATTTCTCAGGCATGCAGGTATCCTCACGATGTTTTCCTTCACCGTTTAAGAGCAGTCGGATAAATGCACATAAGTAATTAAATTTAATTTAAAAACTCATTGGTACATGGCCTGCCTGGGCATCGAACCTGGACCTACCAAATTGGGAGTCTGTGTCTTCTCCACTGAGCCACCGACGCTCACTTGCTTGCACAACCACTTGCTGGTATCTAATTTAGCTGAAATTTGGCATACATTTATGTAAGACCTTAATCGATGCAATATCGAGGTGATCTGATGATGGAACCAGGATTTAAGGACTGGAACTTCCTGATAGCAAATGGCAAGGTAGTCGAGTTTGGGCTAGTTTGTTTAGTTCCATTGCGCAACGATGACGAGTATGTGAAGATGGAGTCGGAAGATTGCTACTGGAATAATTATGATTATTAAAAGCTTGTTTATTGAAGTATTTTTAATGTAGGACTTCCTCACCTATTGCATTATATTGTTATGATATCTTTTAATTTTGGCACTGCTACGCAAATTTTTGAGCGGCTCCCCCCCCTCCCCCTATAAGCTAAACGGTTGTTTTCGATACGTGAAAAATTCACAACAAAAATCACTGCGCGTCGCCCGACACGCACTTGACCGGTTTCTATATACTGTTTAGTGTTGCGTAAATGAAGCAAAAATGTTGCATGTGTGTAAATTTATAGTCTCTGTCTATCCCAAGATGAAAAGGAAACATATTTTATATTTTTCTTGGACCAATCATTTCGGATTTCCCTTTTTAACTAGACATCTTTGAGAAAGAGAGTCCATTATTTGAAACGGAATGTAGGCTAGGTTATTGATTTTATGTAGACATACCCTTAGGCTGGTTTGGGATTTGTCGAGATAACTATTGGAAACGGGCGAATATACAATTCAATACATCTCACTATGAGGTGTTATCGAATTCCTATGATCTTGCTGTGGTGGCTTCAACAATAGGCAAGACAATCCATTGTTAAATCTCGCCCAATCACTTGTAAGGACATGAGATGCTTTTTACACGACTGCACCAAAAAGGAAGGTAATGTTGTTGTTTAGAAATAGGTTTAGACGAAAGTATGCACTAGTAGTAATCAACCTGGTGAACCCGGATGACCGCACTGATCTCCACTGGCAAGTGATGGATCCCAACCCCTAAGGCTATAGGTTGTGACTACAGACGCACACATAGATAGTCCCAGAAAGAGTAGAAAGAATGCAGAAGATCTCTGACAGCGAAAAGCACCAAAGCACAGTCACTTTTCGACACAGCACGCACAGTGGTCGTAAGGTCTCTGCTCCACTATCAGAGGTCGACAGTAGGAGGGGGTGGGTGCGGGGAAAGGGGCCGCGCCGTACATCAAAGAACACGAAATGGGCAAGTTGACCACAGATTGGTACTTGCATCTAAATATTCCAAACAGTTGTATATATCTATGTAAGTATGTGTGTAGATTTTTATGTTACTTCCTGTAGCCTAAACGGTGTGACCGATTTTAAAGTGCAAGATATTGACACATTGCACATTAGTCTTTTATTTCTAGTTGTATTATTATTAATATGATAATTTATTGAAATGTTATATATATATGTATTGGAATGCAACAATTAAAATATTTATTTCGTTAAACAGATCATTGGTTGACCGCAGCAAAGATAATCTGTGTAGGTGGGGCTTCCCCGATGGCGGTAGTGATCGATGCGAGTGCGGACAATGGATCACCTATTGTCTTGCTCCGCGTGTCCTGACAGCTGCACCTTTGACGACCTCCTTAACGCCACAGAGAGTGCTGTTAGAGTAGCTAAGTTTTGGTCCAATAAATTTGAAATTTGCCTCGACTCGAAAAGAAGAAGAACAGATCATTCTGTTATTTGACCTCACCCACATGCCGAAACCATATTGAATAACTTTTTAATTTCTTTTGCTATGTCTTTTTTCACACCTCATAACAACCTAATAAGTATAATCACATTATTCCTTATTATTTCTTTCAAAGTCAGCACAGTCATACTTCTCAATAATTGACGACCCATTTGGTGTAGTGGTTAGAAACTCTGACCATGACCAAATGGGTGCGGGTTCGAATCCCGCTAAGGGCATATGTTTGTGTAATGAATACGGACATGTGTACCCGAGTTATGGATGTTTTCATTTATAATAAGTATTTATTTACAAAAAAAAATGTATTTATTAGTATATCAACCATCTTGTATCCACAACACAAGCCTATGCCTACTTGATTACTGTGGAACTAGATGGCGCTGTGAGTATGTCTAAATATATTTATTTATTTATTTAATAATCTCATTACCGCTTCATTAATTCTTCCTTCATAGTTCTCCTGCCATACCCAACGTTCACTCCTGTACTCAATAGACTGATAGTTTGTCAACTATATACAATACGCAACAAAAAATAATTAAATCAAAATATATTTGATTGTCAATCAACGAAATTAATTTACCCACTGGCTTCAATTACAATAAACATTGGAGTTTAACATTCCAGTGTCCAATAACTGTCAACGAATCAGACGCAAGTTAAATTAAATTTATATAATCCTCGAATAACTAAATAGGCCTTGGAGTATCAAATGAACTTCAGAAATGTTGCGTGGTGACAGGGCTTATTGGAAACGTTGAACGTCAGAGAGTAATGCCATTTTGTTGAAGTATCAATAGTATTTAGTTTGGTGTCAACTTTAAGCCAAATTCCGTTCTACTTGCTATATAATAAGTGAATTTTTCGGATACTTACACCAATCATCTAGTCCCAAACTAGGCAAAGTTTGTACTATGGATACTAGATAACGGATAAACATGCATGACTCGGAAATAAATGTTCGTATTCATCACATAAATATTTACCCCTCGCGGGATTCAAACTCGCAGCTGTTGGTTTCGCTGACAAGATCACTATCCACTACACCAATCGGTCGTCTAACAATATTAATATAATTTATTCTTTATGTATCTTGAATAGAACATAAATATCTCCACGGAAATCCATGGCTCAAAGTTACCTATATTATAGGTTTTACTTTGAAATTACTTTCGAAAGATGGTGTTGCCACATTAAACCGCTCATAACTCATAAACAAAAATCAGCAAAGTGCAAGTTGGACTTAGCCCTGAGGGTTCCATACTTAACATCACTATTGGCAAACTTCCAGATTATTTCCTCTAGTTGCGGTACGAGACCTCCCTTCAAGCTAAATTTGTGTGTCTGCATCAAGATCCACAGAACAACAGGGCCGGGGTAATTTGGTTCTGTGGCCCGGAAAATCAAGTCAATACCTTATCATCATCAGCTGGGTCACAGCCTGCTTGCAAATAGGAGAGGGTATGGGCCATGATCCACAGCGTACGCCCAGGGCAGATTGGTGAATTGTGTTAGACAAGTGACCATCTTATAGTATTTTAAATCGCCCCTAAAGACCCACTTGGCTTAACAACTGCCTTCAATTGAAAACAACCGAGTCTATAACATGCGCACCGAAGCACAGAAACACTTGTACTAAAATGCAGTGGCACTGGTGAATGGTCACCCGTCATCATCATCATAACAGCCACAGGATGTCCACTGTTGAATATAATAATAAAATCAAAGAGGGAAAACAAGAATGACATAAATAATAATAAATAAATATCCTTAGACATACACACAGTGCCACCTAGTTCCACAGTAAGCAACTATAGGCTTGTGTTGTGGATACCAGATGGTTGATATACTACATAAATACATTTTTTTTTCTGTAAATAAATACGTATTATAAATGAAAACTCCCCCAATACGGAACTCCCCCATAGATATTCATAGCGGCCGGTTGGAAGCGGCCGCAATCCAACGACTTCCTACGACCTTCATCAGGTCGTTATTCACTTCATTAATCGAAATCGAATAGCAGTGCTTACAGTTTAAATGCTAATTCTGGATTTACAGCTATAATATTGTTGCTCCAAACTTCCCACGCTTCGTTAATATGTTATTAGAATAAAATTAATTGTATTTACAATGTATATAACCCTTAGTTATAAAAGGGCGCTGGGATACGCCCACGCCTCTCCACTTTACATTATAGCACACACTCGGTGTAAATATGTGTACTATATTTGGCCATTTCGTGAATGATATTTAATTTATTTGCGACCACTTTTATAATATATTATGCGTAAAAGATGTGTATTAAATTACAAGAGGAAGCGATTTATTTTAAAAATAATAAAACATAACAAGAATGATTTGACCCTTTAAAAACAATATAATTACAATAATCTAACTAATATTATAAATGCGAAAGTTTGGATGTTTGTTTGTTAGTTTATTACTTAATCACGGTGAAACGGATCAACGAATTTAGATGAAATTTAGTATGCAGGTAGAATATACCATGGATTAAGACAGGCATATTTATCCTGATAGAGTGAGTAGATCCCGCGGGATAAACAAATTTCCGCGATTAAGTTATTCCACGCAGGCGAAGCCGCGGGAGGGAAGCTAGTTATAACTTCTGTATGGCATAAGTGACCTGAATATATATTCATAAATACGTGGTAATACGTCATAAGTCACGTCATAATACTCTTCATTAAGGGGACACCCCACCAAATGGCAGTCCACGGTTCTTTCACTCATGCAAATAAATATATATCTCATAAACAAACAAAGAGGAAAAACAAGAATATCAAGCTATAGATAATAAATAATAATAAATAATTATCCTTAGACATACACACAGCGCCACTTAGTTCCACAGTAAGCAATTATAAGTTGATATACTACATTTTTTTTTGAAAATAAATACATGTATAAATGAAAAACATCCATAACTCGGGAACACATAGCTTCAAAAATGTAAAAAATGACTATTATAAATGTACCTTCAAAATAAAGATTTTTTAAACTTAACTTTAATCATCGCTGGATAATTATATTCCATATTATTTGCTATGAGACGAGATCATGCCTCAACAATAAAGATGTAAAGCTGTAGTTAACGTTAAAATTGTGCGAAGCTCTAAAAACGTAACTGGCTTATAACAAAGACATTGCATGAGACGGGTGTGAACTCGCGAAGGTAAAGCGGCGCTAACAATGATGGATGTCCACATTACCATCACTGGGCGCTATTTATCTCGTTCGGATCTCAATCACCGACCTGATCGGTTACAGGGTTGGCTGCCCTATTTATCAGAATTTGTTTAGGCCCCCGCTTGGGAAGTAAAGTCTTTGAAATATTACACAAAAATAAGTTATAGTTCCCGTTGTTAGCTTCTCATAATAACAGATGGACGCAACTTATAGTTATGCAAATACCCGCTTCCGCAGCCTTTAACCGCCCCCGTGGCTCAATGTAAACAACATTGGGTTTACGTTTCGGAGGTCGCGGGTTCGATCCCCAGCGGGGTACACATTTAGTACTCGGTTTGGTTGGTGGTAGGGCATTTTAAATGTCCGCCTGGCTAGCTACTGGATATAGTGACTGACAGATAAATGCATATTTTTTTATTCCCAATTATATAAATTGACCTGAAATTATTATAATATCTAACGCTAAAATAAATGTAAATTTTTTTTTATTGATACAAAATGCTGTACCCTCAGCAGCTTAAATTAAGCCTCCCCCAAGAATTGATTTTTCCGAGAAAAAATACCTCTTACCGTCACGAGAAGTATTTCCACGCTGCTGCTCATCATACCTAGTAAGTCTTTAATATGTCAGCGAGGGGATGTTGGTGGTCGAGGCTCTGCAATTTAGCAGTCAGATGTGCCCCAACAGTAGCGATATGAAGTTACTGACATCATGTTAGAGTGTGATTCTGATACATGTAATTGCTCAGGTTACAGTTATATAGCATTCATTTCATATTATATAGTTGCTATCATTTTGCCAATAACAATTGATTACTGATTTGACTTCCGTTCAACCATTCCCTATCAAATCACCGATTTAATATCTTCGGTCGGTGTAGTGGTCGGTCGTGGATCAATGATGACTGTTCTTCGCCCCAATAATGAGTATTTTGTTTATTAACAAATCCACTGAGGTCAAAATGGGCTTCATCACTCATAATGATTTTTTTATGAAAATCTGGGTCGTTTTCCAACTTGGTTAGCACAAAATTACTAAAGTTACGACGGCGTCATGATCCCTAGGCTAAAGTTCCTGAGTTATCTTAACCTTATATTGGAATAGACCCAGGTCTTTCTTCAAAATAGTCTGTAGAGAGGTCCTCTTAATTTGCAGTTGTTGAGAACGTCGCGTAGTGGACAATGTCGGATCTTCGGCTACACTTTCACGAACTCTTTCAATATTCTGCTCCGAACGAACTCTTCTGGCACGCTGAGGAATTGGTTTATTTGTTGCAATGCCATTCTGTTCAAATTTATTCACCAAACGAGCTATTGTTAGCCGTGAAGGTAAGTGATTTCTACCGAAAATTGGGCGCAAATTTCTCAGCGTTTCCACAATAGAAAATTGGTTTGAGTAGAACATTTTTATAAACACGTTGCTCAAGCGAAAAACGCACAACTGTCAAATTTGCCGCTCAAACAAAATGGCGGCAAAAAAATGTATACCTCCACGTTGGCCACACTGTATCAGTACCATCTATTATGGATTTTATGTCATTCATTACCAGCATTTCCATAGATGACAGTGGAGCTCCTCATTCATAATTTACTTCAGTTTATGATGAATGCACTCCAAATGGAAATTGTAATGTGCATAATACAGAGCACCACAAATTCGAGTTTCCATCACATTGCGGTACTCTTCAGAGTCAAACTTTGGTCGCTAACTGTATACGTAGTGAATAAGTGATTAATGTATGTTTGCAAAACAGGATTGGGGAAGTAGAGCTGTTTGCTTTTGCGTGCAAAAAGATGAATATATATTGCTAAGCTTGCTACGCCGTAGCTAGATGTAGACTAAATCGTAGCACTTTTGTCGGTATGTTGTAGATTTTTAGCCAGTCAGTTAACTAAACAATTGAGTGTGATATAAATCTCGACCTTAATCGCATAAGGTGTAATGTGCGTATTGACAGGTTTTCAAGAGAGGAGAATAAAATTCTCATAAAAATCGGCTCATAATCTTTTGTTTTATTTATAACTTTTACTAAAGTCTTTTTTTTTTGTATAAGCACAGAACCTTTATCTTTAATATTTGAATGTCAAACATTTCAAACTATTGTTTAGTAACTTATTAGTAATCTGTGCTATTGTAATTTAATATAGCAAAAAAGGGTACATTTGACTTTATGCTTTTTAATTTAAACAAAACTGATATTCTATCTTTACAGAGAAGCTGACAACTGAAGACACTAGAGTAATTATTGCAGGCATCAAGTCTCGCGTAATTATTCGGCTTCATGTTTTAATATTTAAAGAATTAATACCATTAGAAGCATAATGCTACATATTAAGTTAGAAGCAATATTATAATAAAATTTTAGAGGCAGAAGGATCTATCACAAATTGCGAATGAACTGGGAAAAATATTTTGAGACATACGAGTAACAACTTCAATATAAATCGACCATTGATTCGAAGTACATGTTCACATCCATTGCATCCAGAGTGTTAATTATCGCATAAAAATGATAGTAAAAATTAGACTTTCGGGGTCGTTTTGAATTAGAAAGCCCTTTACATTAACCTTGGGATCTTCAAGAGCAGGGTGAATAGGCATCTATTGAGATCGCGTGCTTCATCGTCACTTTCCATAAAGTGAGATTGTGATCAAACGCATATCCAGATAACCAAAAAAAATTAATGCGACGCTTAGAATAGCAGAGCGGTAATTTCACTATAAGAAAATGGAATTAAGGATAATTAAAAAATTGCCGAATAGTATGACAATCTCCAGAACGACTCTTACGACACGAACTCATACGAAATTATGATTATTTGATTTTTGAGTATTATAACTATCTCTACTCCGTCGTCAAGAGGTGGTAATCATTGGTGTCGATTCGGATGTACACCAACTAAACTAAAACCAGTTTTAAAGTAGTACTGTCCATTTTTTCCTGGAACAGTACGAGGTTTTAGTTTAGTTAGTGTACATCCGAATCGACACCATTGTCCGAAGTTGCAAAATTATCCGAAGGGCTTAATTTAAAACTTCAAAATAAGAAAACTTCAAAGTGTAATTGAAATTAGACACCCATTATACTGAAGTGGTTGAAAGGATCACTTACCGTTCTCGTGGCTGCTTTAATTAATGTCATTATTACTTCCAGGAAACTATTGTTTTGGCCTCAATAGGTATATTCAGCTTTTAATTACAGGTTCGGAAGTATTCCTGGAAGGCACGTCCGTGCCGCTAGAATTTAAGACGATTGGTATTTGGGTTTTTGAATATCAGTTTAAATATCTCCTGACAAGAGACAGATATCCAAAGTTATATATATATATATCGCTAACTGTATACGTAGTGAATAAGTGATTAATGTATGTTTGCAAAACAGGATTGGGGAAGTAGAGCTGTTTGCTTTTGCGTGCAAAAAGATGAATATATATTGCTAAGCTTGCTACGCCGTAGCTAGATGTAGACTAAATCGTAGCACTTTTGTCGGTATGTTGTAGATTTTTAGCCAGTCAGTTAACTAAACAATTGAGTGTGATATAAATCTCGACCTTAATCGCATAAGGTGTAATGTGCGTATTGACAGGTTTTCAAGAGAGGAGAATAAAATTCTCATAAAAATCGGCTCATAATCTTTTGTTTTATTTATAACTTTTACTAAAGTCTTTTTTTTTTGTATAAGCACAGAACCTTTATCTTTAATATTTGAATGTCAAACATTTCAAACTATTGTTTAGTAACTTATTAGTAATCTGTGCTATTGTAATTTAATATAGCAAAAAAGGGTACATTTGACTTTATGCTTTTTAATTTAAACAAAACTGATATTCTATCTTTACAGAGAAGCTGACAACTGAAGACACTAGAGTAATTATTGCAGGCATCAAGTCTCGCGTAATTATTCGGCTTCATGTTTTAATATTTAAAGAATTAATACCATTAGAAGCATAATGCTACATATTAAGTTAGAAGCAATATTATAATAAAATTTTAGAGGCAGAAGGATCTATCACAAATTGCGAATGAACTGGGAAAAATATTTTGAGACATACGAGTAACAACTTCAATATAAATCGACCATTGATTCGAAGTACATGTTCACATCCATTGCATCCAGAGTGTTAATTATCGCATAAAAATGATAGAAAAAATTAGACTTTCGGGGTCGTTTTGAATTAGAAAGCCCTTTACATTAACCTTGGGATCTTCAAGAGCAGGGTGAATAGGCATCCATTGAGATCGCGTGCTTCATCGTCACTTTCCATAAAGTGAGATTGTGATCAAACGCATATCCAGATAACCAAAAAAAATTAATGCGACGCTTAGAATAGCAGAGCGGTAATTTCACTATAAGAAAATGGAATTAAGGATAATTAAAAAATTGCCGAATAGTATGACAATCTCCAGAACGACTCTTACGACACGAACTCATACGAAATTATGATTATTTGATTTTTGAGTATTATAACTATCTCTACTCCGTCGTCAAGAGGTGGTAATCATTGGTGTCGATTCGGATGTACACCAACTAAACTAAAACCAGTTTTAAAGTAGTACTGTCCATTTTTTCCTGGAACAGTACGAGGTTTTAGTTTAGTTGGTGTACATCCGAATCGACACCATTGTCCGAAGTTGCAAAATTATCCGAAGGGCTTAATTTAAAACTTCAAAATAAGAAAACTTCAAAGTGTAATTAAAATTAGACACCCATTATACTGAAGTGGTTGAAAGGATCACTTACCGTTCTCGTGGCTGCTTTAATTAATGTCATTATTACTTCCAGGAAACTATTGTTTTGGCCTCAATAGGTATATTCAGCTTTTAATTACAGGTTCGGAAGTATTCCTGGAAGGCACGTCCGTGCCGCTAGAATTTAAGACGATTGGTATTTGGGTTTTTGAATATCAGTTTAAATATCTCCTGACAAGAGACAGATATCTCTTTACTTATATTACTTATATATAGGTTGCGATTTTTGATATTTGCAATTTATTCTCGTCAAAGTAAAGTAAAAATATCTTTATTTTTTAAGTACACAGGGTTCACTTTAAACAGTTTATAAATTTTTATGTTACTGCTTGTTCAGAGAGCAACTTACCTCCGAGATGAATAAGCTAGAAGCTCGAAGGGTTGCTCTTTTAAAACTGGTTATATTACAAGTTAGTAACACAAATAGCTCTGCATGCATGCTCTACATTTTGGACACATGTTGCATGCTCACATTTTTACTAAAAGCATATTATTTTATGAACACAACAAACAATGGCCGGGACTTCATTGCGGAATATCACAACAAGTTACGACGAGTGACGTCACAACCGTTGGATACTCGCTGAGCCTGTTTATAGCTTCCGAGACAATGTCACGCCACCACAATATACGAGACCAAATTGTAAGGATTCGTTCACAGCTGAAAAAAGTTAATTGTAGTTACATCACTATCAGACATTTAATGATGTTTTAAAGGACTTCAAAATGGAGGAGGTTATCAATTCAGTTGATTTTTTTTTATTTCGTTGCCTCAAAACTCAATCATTTATATATTTATTCGGAAAATTCTTTTTTTATTTAATAGGACATACTTTCAGAGTGGTCCCATGTTCATCATAATCCTGTTCTGATGATTGGACCTATGAGAAATTTGCTTATACATGCATGTAATGACGACCTGTTTGCAAAGATTATAGACCCCTTACGACTTCAAACTTCAAATTTAATGTATTTATTTCAACATAAGATACAAGATATAATTTGTTGAATGTCAATTTAATTTTTTAATTTTTTTTTAATGCACAACGGATTGGTACTTGACCTCAATCACACCTGATGTTAAGTGAAGATGAAGTCGAAGGTGGAAGCGTACTGACCAGGAAACCCCAACACATTTAGTTAGTATAGTTTGGGCACATTATGAGGAAGGATGAAAGGCACGTAATGAGACGAGTGCTAATTATGAATGTGGAGGGATCCAGAGGCAAAGGAAGACCGAAGAAGGTGTGGGGGGTGAGGAATGATATATGTATGAAAGGAGTGAGTACAGAGATGACGGCCGATAGATGAGAGTGGAATTGAAAATTCTAATCGATAGAAAATACTTAAAAAGAGTACTTTTACTTTATCCCTAATATTGGAGTAAATTTATCGAATAATAAAAAAAATGAAAACAAAAAGTTTTCACGATTCCTGCCAGAGTTTATTACACCCACTTTACGCTCATTGTTACACATTTTAACCTTAAGCTTGTCGGGTTAATCAAAAAATTAATATTATTGTTAATACAGTACTCGTAGTGATAAAAGATATATCTATTTTTACGGTTACATAGTCAGATCCATGTAGATTCGATTCGGCAAGGCCACACGATGGATTGTTGATGTACATATTTCATTGCTGCCTGCAGTGATTTCACCGACGTTACTAACACAACGTTACACTGCAATGAACAACGTATATCCACGACGAAGCGCCGCCGCTCAATATCCTGTTGCATGCCCTGAAAGTGTTCGTGGATCCAACACAACCGTCAATCGGCATCTTTGATCAATCTTGTTTAGTCGACTATGTGCTAACCCTTAGTAACCAAATACCCAGATTGGATATATTGAATAGACAGATTATTCGATTGTCGGCAGCAAACAGGAGAATGTCTCTTGTACAATTTAGTTGTGACACATTGAGTAGCATAGAACCAATAGAATAGAATAGAACCAACACGTATCTTAGGCGACTAAATATAGTCCTCGACTAAAGATCGAGCTCCAAAAAATCTACGGTCGCCAACCCGCCTGCCAATCATTGCGATGAGTGCAAATCCTCCCAAGGAAAGCGATGCAAATTCAGTACTGAACTTTTACTATAGGTGATGTGTGTGATGTGAGATGAAGTACTAAATAACTCTTATTTAGAAAATAAACTAAAAAATTAGAAAAAAAACTCTAAAAAAATAGCGATTATGCTCTTGTTTTACAAAACTGAACTTTCGGCGTTAGGTACCGCTGCTCTGCAGTATGCGATTATAAATATAAATATCTTTGCACATACACATAGCGCCATCTAGTTTCACACTAAGCAACTAGGCTTATATTGTAGATACCAGATGGTTGATAAACTACTCATCATACATATTCCCCTAGCGAGATTCGAACCCGCGACCTTTTGGTATAGCAGCAGAGTTTCTAACCACTACACCAAACAGGACGTCAAATTTTCATTTTATTTTTATTAAACTTATAAACTTGGACCTGCATACAGGGTGAATTTGAATTCGTGTAATTCCCAATAACTGGTGACTCCACTCTTGGTTACGAACAACTTTCCTCAAGTAACCACAGCCGAATTCAACCGAAAATCATTGGACCTCCATACTAATGGTGGTTCGATCGAATTCGACTATGGTTCCTTGGAGAAAGTTGTTCGTAATCAAGAGTGGAATCACCAGTTAATTCACCCTGTATAGTCACATGTTCAGTGGATCAGGACTAATAAATTAGGACCTCACATATGTCTAAAAAAAGTATTCATATATTCATCAACCATAATTATAAGCCTAGTCGTTTAGTGTGGAATTAGGATAGCGTTGTATATACACAACATTGCACATACGTCCAAGGATATTTATTTATTTATCATATAATAATAATAATAAATAAATAAATAAATATTTCGGACACTTACACCAATCATCTAGTCCCAAACTAAGCAAAGCTTGTGCTATGGATACTAGATAACGGATAAACATACATAAATATTTATATAAACATCCAAGACTCGGGAATAAATGTTCGTATTCATTTCGTTGCTTCCGTTCCGTTGGTTTCGCTGATAGGCTAGTGCGCCACTACACCAATCAGTCGTCAAATATATACCCACCCAGTCACCATTCGAGCACATATATACAAAAATTAAAGAAAAAAAAACCTTTTTAAAAACAAGCTTTTATTATTTGTTTATAAAATGAACTAAAAAGTTAAAAATAAATTAACTCTAAAAAGAAATATAACACTTTGTAACTTGATTGTAACCTTTAACGACAAATAAGCGTCTTCGTCTAGGACAAAATAATTCCATATTGTACAAATTTATTTAATTTTAACACTAAAACTTTTCACCATACATAATTATTCAATCTCGTCCCCCCTCTTTATCATAGTCCCCATTTATAAATGAAAGCGTGTTACATTTAATACAACACAACATTTTCCTCAAGCTATCACAATGTAACACGCTTTCATTTATAAATGGGGACTATGATAAAGAGGGGGGACGAGATTGAATAATTATGTATGGTGAAAAGTTTTAGTGTTAAAATTAAATAAATTTGTGCAATATGGAATTATTTTGTCCTAGACGAAGACGCTTATTTGTCGTTAAAGGTTACAATCAAGTTACAAAGTGTTATATTTCTTTTTAGAGTTAATTTATTTTTAACTTTTTAGTTCATTTTATAAACAAATAATAAAAGCTTGTTTTTAAAAAGGTTTTTTTTTCTTTAATTTTATTTTTAACTTTTTAGTACCTCTATTTAGACGAATCAAACGAGACCAAACTCGATGGGGTTGCGTCGTTTAATTACGGAGTTCCTATGGCCACCTTCCGGCTCCAACATCAGACCCTGGTTACCATATAGTATCAAAGTACTTGTCAAGACGAATCTAATGAGCTCAAACTCGATAGGGTTGCATCATTTAATTACGGAGTTCCTATGGCCACCTTCCAGCTCCATCATCAGATCAGCTCTATGTCACAATAACATTGCATTGTCATCCGATTTATACATGCATTCTAAATTTCAGCTCAATCTGAAACCGGGAAGTGGATCAAATTTAAGTTGCAAGATTTGATTACAGACAACGGGACAGGTGAAAGTAAATAAAAGCTTGTAATAAAGTCACGCCTGTTTCCCGTTGAAGTAGGCAGAGACCACAGACATCCGCTTACTGGCACACCTATTTTGCTTCATTCACTCTCATAAAGTTGTTCGTACGTGCTCGTCGGTTTTACTCAACAATACCATCCACATTTGCTTCGTATATCTCATTCGTTAGTCTTCTTTCATTTACCCTCTCCACATATTTACGACCGATTGGTGTAGTGGATAGTGACCCTGTCAGTGAAACCAACGGTTGCGGGTTCGAATCTCGCGACGGGTAAATGTTTGTGTGATGAATATGAACATTTATTCCTGAGTCATGGATGTTTATATAAATATTTATGTATGTTTATCCGTTATCTAGTATCCATAGCACAAGCTTTGCTTAGTTTGGGACTAGATGATTGGTGTAAGTGTCCGAAATATTTATTATTATTATTATTATATCCAAATCATCTAATAATAATAATAAATATCTTAGCACATACACACAGCGCCATCTAGTTCCACACTAAGCAACTAGACTTGTATTACGGATACCAGATGGTTGATAAACTACACAAATACATTTTTTTTTGTAAATAAATACATAAATAAATAAAAACATCCATAACTCGGGAACACTGTCTGTATTCATCATACAAACTTATGCCCCTAGCGGGATTCGAACACGAATATAAGCATACCTTTTTCAGTATTTGTCACTACATTATTTCACACTGGTTAACTCCCTATCTTTCAAAGACACCCCACTCATTATACACTCACACATAGATGCACACTCATATACGCACTAGATTTATTTTATTTAGTTATTTATTGGCTTGTATTATATAGAAGAACGGGACTTACTACTACAGGTATTTCTTTACTTAAAAGTAAAATTCCATACGAGTCAACATTATCATCTATCATACTTTATGTGGGAACGCGTCTGACTGTGTTGTTTTTATATTTAAAACCTAAGTGAGAGAAGGGTTGCGCTGAAAACCAGCTCTGTTAATTGCCACACAGCATATTGGCAGCAAATGCTGACGCCCAATCCCTTCACAGCAAATACTTTTATATACCAATGCAAAATGTTATACCTACGAAATTTTCTGTATTTGTTGGCAATAAATACTTTTTCTTTCTTTTTTTATGAAATAAAAACCTTCCACTTCCACCTTCGACCTCATATACACTTAACAAACGTCAAGTACAAACCCGTTGTGCATTAAAAAAAATCAATTTCTATGCTGTCATCCGAATTAGGTCATATTTATCAGCTCCTCTTTCTTGAGCTTCTTATCGCCCGTATGGAACCACCCTAACGTATAGGTACATGAATAATGAAGGTTGCCAGTGTAATGCTATAAAACAAAAGCTATACAAAGTTCGTCGTGTAATGACTGATATTTATTTTATCCCTTCGGCCGACTGAACAGTATATATGTCCATTTATGTTTTATAACTATGGGATCGGGTTGGGTGGTTTGATGGACACTTGTAGGGAAATTTTATAGTGCTGTAATAAATAAAAAGTAAACTGAAAAAATCAGAAAACCCGACTGCGTAAAAAATTGATAAGAAAAAATAGGATGCAATGTTGAATATTTTGGACCCATTACATACATAATTTTGTATGAACATCTACGACTCCGGCATAAATGCATTACATAAATGTTTACCCCTAGCGGTATTCGAACCCGCAACCTTTGGCTTAATAACAAATATATGAAATCTAAATAATCTTATCTTATCACTTCTCATCTATTACAAGAATTAGAATTAGAAGAAGTATACAGAGGGAAAGATGTCTGAGGGATAGTGACGTGCCTAGGGTTTCAGAGTAGAAGCTATTTTTAGGTCGACTATTTTCTCGTATTTACACAGTTAATGATGTTAACATTAAAATCAAAAGATCTTACATTATTTATAAAGTTTTCAGTTGATATATCGAATACCTAATCTAATAAGGCAAGCCGGTTTCGGCCTCGCTAAATTCCAGGAACAAAATAAAGAGACGCTTACATTAGTCTGGATCTTATTTATTTGGATATAAGAAGTATACTTACATTATGTCAAAAGACGTTACTGAGCCGCTAGTTTCGTCGAAGACAGCTATACAGATTACATCGTTTACTCGTAATCCTATCATACATCAAAACATAATAACTTTGTTAGGAAATCCAAATAAATCCGATCCAGGAGGCCGTAATGAGGATCTTTTTAAGCTCTTCAAATGTATGGAACAGGGTTGTCGTAATGTCTCTAATATAAAGTTTAGTCAAAGTCAAAATGTTTATTCAATGTAGAGACCTACAAATATCTTCAATTTAAGAGCTATGCCGTTGTCGGTATAATAATGGCCATGTCTCTCTGCTTTGCGCCGTAACGAGATGCCGTGCGACTCGTTGGTTCTCTTTTTGCAGTATTCTCCATGTTTGTTTCTTTTTCGGTTAATAATAATATTTTGAATTCAAAATTTGAACTCTGCCTGTTCTCTCCCTCTCTCTTTTTTTCAGTATAGCGTTTTGTTTAGTCAGTTCGTGATTTGCCCTTGAAAATATTGGACGTGTATTTTTCTCTTATTTTTGTTAAAGATAACTAAAAACTAACATAATTTCTTTTAAATTATTCATCGAGTTATTTATTTATGTGATACCTTTTAATTGACGACCTGTTTGGTGTAGTGGTTAGCAACTCTGGCCACTATACCAAAAGGTTGCGGGTTCGAATCCCGCTAGGGACATATGTTTGTGTGATGAATACGGACATGTGGATTTCCACCGGCTCATCTTCATCTGTCGTTTTCTACATACTGTGGCCTACTCCTGGACATCCTCTACAGCATCAGCGGGAGTAGTGCTTCAACGCCCTCCATTCCTCTGGGTACGTCACGACATTCACCTTTTCTTTCACTTAGTCAAAGTAGTTGCGCGTCGCTCCTTCCCTTCCTCCCTTTTCTTCAATCTTTCCTTCAATTGTGTTCTCTAAAAAAATGTCGTGTCGTATCAAGTAACATATCATCTTTCGTCTTCGGTTCTCAACTATGGCAAACAGGTATCTCTTTTCCTTTACTATCATTAACGCCTCTTCATTTGTTCTCTTCTCTAGCCAGCTTATTCCCTTTGATTTTTCCCTTGGTGATAATGTCCATGTCTCACAGTCGTATAAAGCTACTCCTACCTACTCCATACATAGCATTTCGTTGGCCGTTTCTAACAGAATATTATTTATTTATTTTTATGCACTTGACCCCTATCACACAGTGAGGATGAAGCCGAAGGTGGAACCTGACCTGGCAACCCCATTAATTTGGGGGACTGGCTATTTCATATCTGACAACTGGAATTCAACAATGATATTAACATTGCTTGGCCTATTAAGTCTGCCTTAGATAAGATGATAGTACCTAGCCAGGTGGACATTTAAAATACCCTGCCTCCAACCAAACCGAGTACTAAACATGTAGACCCTCGCGACCTCTCATTTGTAAACCCTATGTTGTTTAAATTGAGCCACATCGCGGTTAAAACTATTACTAGTAAATTTATATTACAGATCCTAAAGACGTTACGGAAACTTGTAATTGGCTCTGTCAGAAACGATTATTGTTATCCATAGCATTATTGTAGCTGTAATTTTTCCAAAAATAAATAAAATAAAAAAATAAAAAGTTATTCAGATCCTCTTTAATTAAAACAAAATTTCAGTCAACACTTCATCCGTTAAAATATTCAATAGACACGATCTTTATCTGTTGTACAATCGATATAATTTAAATGCATGAATTATTTTACTGATAATTGGATTCTGGATTTCAATTTATGCTAGAATACTGGCGGTCTATTGTGTCTTTAGAGAGATTGCATTCAAGAGACAATGCAATGGAAATATAAACTTAATAACAATAGAGTTTTAGTTCAGATCACAACATCATCAACCTTGGAGCTTATTCACATGGTGTATTTTTCGACGAAAAACGACGGATGTTATGTATATATGTTTGTGTCTACATTAAGTTGCTTTACACTGATCTAAGAGGCTGTTAAATTTAACTCCGTCTGAATCTAATTAACATTGAACCTCCTTATCGCCTAAATAATCATTTATTCGTATAAGTTATTACACAGTTACCTTGTCGCACAGAAGATCTTATCATAACAATAGTGGTCAGGTTTCGGCATCTTAAAAGAAGAGAACTAACCCGTCTCCTCCCATTGGTGCTCCACATCAACAGATTTGCTGATTTTAACGACGATGATGGGTTCACACCCTGTCACGTGTGTATTTCTGTGGGTTCTATTATATAAATTCATAGTTATCGTGATCGGTTACATTCTGACATGTGATTGGTTGGCTCATTACGATACCGATGACGTAACAAAATTTAAGGGCTGTATGTTCAAAAAAAATGAACCGTGGATGTTGTTCCACGCTAATGTTTGGAACATCACAACGCTTGCTTCTGCATCTGACCAATTTGGGGTAATGATCGGGGCAGTTATGCATGGATGCAACTATTAATCCCGTATGCAACTACTGCGATACCCACGAAATGAGTCCTGTTTATATATTTTTTATACCGACAAGCTTACCACGTTTAGAACCATATAAAACAAGTTGTAAATTATTGCAGCAATTCATTAAAATGTCCAGTCAAAATGAAACTTGAAAAAAATACGTCCTTGTTTAACGAATGTTGCGACTAATATAAACAGGTGCTCTTCATCTTTCTTCGTATAACATTGTTTTGAGTTATGCCATTTTTACTCGTGTTAATGAGTTTTTTAAGATGGATAGGTAACGTGAGTGTTAAATAGTAATTGAACGTTTAAGAGAGTTTATTCCGTCCAGTACAGTGGCTCATTGGACAAATTAAGTTTTCTTTTTACATACATAGATACATAAAGACAGGCCTGTTGTGTACCCCGTAGGGTTAAACAAAGACCATAGACTTCCACTTGCTACGATCCTGACATATTTCTTTTGCTTCATTCACTCTCATAAGCTTGTTTATACATGCTGGTCGGTTGAGGGTACTCTTGACTTGGCCTTTCTTTAAGACGTCCTCTTTCGTTAGTCTTCTTTCATTCATCCTCTCCACATGTCCGAACCATCTCAGCATACCTTTTTCATTCATTGTCACTACGTCTTCTTTCACACAGCTTATCCCTATCACGAAATCGCTCTGATCTGCATTCGAGAAGCCTAAAAGCTAATTGTAAATATTACCTAAATAGGGATTACTTTGATATAGGGATTATTTTCGCTGACCGCTTTTATCAATAATTTGATATTCTCGAAAATAACCATAATTAAAGCTATTTATAATTATCTTCTATGCCTCTCGAGTGTAGGTTAGACGCATTCTACAGGGCGGAAATAACTTGACTCACTGGATTATATTAAGATAATATATATATATATATTTTAATAATAAATAAATATTTCGGACACTTACACCAATCTAGTCCCAAACTAATCAAAGCTTATTTGACACGTTATCTACACGTTATCTTAATTTTCTGTGAAATTTTACATAAGTATACTAAATAATACGTCTGTCATATGTTTTGTCGCTGAAATAGTTTCAGTAATAGAATTTTCGGTGAATCGTTACCTCGGGTAATTAAAGTGCTTCATTGAAATAAGACATCGTTCAATGGAACGATCGATCAATGGTGTTCGTTGAAATGAAAATCGATTAAATTACATTCGAAATTACGTAGGAAAAACCTGTTAAAACGTTGGAATGTATGAAGGACTTTACATAAATGTAATTTTTATCTCTTTGTAGAATAAATGGCTTTACATTTATCTTCGCTTATTATTTGACAACCCTAAAGCATATGAAGCATATACGAGGAAAAATCTCCATTTTGAACGTCGGATCTCAAGTCAAGTCACCGCTGGTACTTATTTTGTTTTATTTGAATAAATTGCCCGCTCCTCCGAGCGGGTGGCAAGCAAGCATTTGTTTTCACTTACAAAACCACTCGACGGAAGCGAACCAGCCACTTAGGGTGGGGTCACGAAATTCGACCCTTAAATTTGAAAGATAGTCTTGTTTATCTACTACCGCCAAGAGAATTAGCATATTCAATATCAAAGTGTCGAATAATAATAATAAGGTAGAAAATATTTTCAAAACCGGAATTAAAAATAACAATAAATATTTCGGACAGTTACATCAATCATCTAGTCCCAAACTAAGCAAAGCTTGTACTATGGATACTAGATAACGGATAAACATACATAAATATTTATATAAAAATCCATGACTCAGGAATAAATGTTCATATTCAACACACAAACATTTACCCGTTGCAGGATTCGAACCCGCAACCGTTGGTTTCGCTGACAGAGTCACTATCCACTACACCAATCGGTCGTCAAATATAAAATATAAAATGGTGACTGGTTGTATAATTATACTTAAGAAAAAAAAAACAAAAGCTAGACCAAATAACTCAGTTGATTTAGGCAGAATTGGAATAGTTTGGTATCGGGCCGGACGTACGTCAATCAAGTGACTAACGTACTCACAAAAGGTCAGGTGTAGTCAACCATGACCGACGAGCGTGTATGAAGCATTTGATGAGAGTGGAAGAAGCAAAAGTAGTATGTCAGGATCGTTGCAAGTGGAAATCAATAATTTCTGACTACCCCAACAAGAAACAGGCGTGAGTATATGTATGTAGGTATCTGTCCGTGTACCAATCCCATGCAAAGAATTTGACTTGATTTACACAGATCATTAACTCTTCATGCACACACGCCTCTCAAGACATTTCTATACTTTTCTTTTAATTATTTATAACACTAATATGTCTGACCATAACTCCTGTTACAATAAAAAAACAAATCAACAATTTACATTTTAAATTGGAACTTTTTATTATCAATATGAATATTTATTTTATTTTCTCAAAGACCCAAATTTTCTAGTGATAATTATATAGGGATGATAACGGGAATCGTATTGCTAAGATAGAGTTACACAAAATGGTGGTGGTGGTATGGCACCAAGTGCAATGTTTAAAACGATCTATCCGCTTGGTATTAGTTGAATATTTGTATATAGGGCTATTGATTGGTACAATAGAATGATGATTTGTTAGTAATCAACATTTATAACAAGAAATTGCCTGAATTTCAATATTTCCAAAAATGACGAAGCAATCTTCGGAGAACATTCAACCATCTACCTAAGTAGATGTTGTTTCGGAATTTTAAAAAGTTGTAAACGTTTATGAAAGAGATGATTATCTCGAAGCCTTTATTTTAGATTCATCAAAGTCATTTCTATTGGTCTATGATAGTTGCAGGAAGCGAGAAATCAGTGATTTTTTCTATTCAAGGTTAAAAAAAAACATTTTTTTTGCACAACGGATTGGTACTTGACCTCAATCACACATGATGTTAAGTGAAGATGAGGTCGAAGGTGGAAGCGTACTGACCCGGAAACCCCAAACATTTTGTGGGACTGGCTATCTTATCTCTGACAACCGGAACACAACAGTGCTATTGACATTGCTGCTTGGCGGCAGAATTAGATAAGATGGTGGTAGCTAGCCAGGCGGACATTTAAAATGCCCTACCACCAACCAAACCGAGTACTTAAAACATGTACCCCGCTGGGGTTCGAACCCGCGACCTCCGAATCGTAAACGCAATGTTGTTTACATTGAGCCACGGAGGCGGTTCTTTTGAATATTGTGTAAATTAGAAGTCACTGTAGCAATTCTATATTCTCTATACCATTTTCACTGAAGACGACCTGTTGATAGGCTTTGCCGGCAATTATTTATGCAAAGTAGGAAAGGAGGTGTTCAAAATCTGCTGATACTTCTCAATCTTTGTGTAAAATTTCAGTCTGGAATCAACAGATACCATCTAATAATAACGCCTTATTTAAGGATTTTACAATTTACGTTGAAGCCATAACCTGGCTTCGTTATGTTTAATATCGTTTGTCGGTACACGTTTGTACCAAATAATAATGATAGCAATAATAAATATTTCGAACACTTACACCAATCATCTAGTCCCAAACTAAGCAAACACTAAAAAAATTAAATAAACATGCATGACTCGGGAATAAATGTTCGTATTCATTACACAAACATGTACCCCTCGCGGGATTCGAACCCGCAACCGTTGGTTTCACTGACAGGGTCACTATCCACTACACCAATCGGTCGTAAAGGAGTCAACTATTGTAGTACTGGTGGCAATTTTTTTATTTTACAATATATAAATAAATAATATAAATATCCTTGTACATACACAGCGCCATCTAGTTCCACACTAAACAACTCCACTTATATTATGAACATCATATAGTTGATATATTACACAAATTTTAATATATTTTTGACCACAATCTCACCTGATGGGAAGTGACGATGTGGCCGAAGATGAAGCACGCGATCTCAGTCGATGCCTTGAATATTTGAATATTCCAAGGTTGTAGGATTCAGGAAAGACTGACGCCGGAAGGGAGTTCCATGCCCTGGCTGTAAATAAATACATACTATAAAAGAAACTTTCATAACTCCGGTACACGTATTCGTAATCATCACACAAACATATAACTATCTATCTTATCTAACATCTGCCACCAAGCAGCAATGTTAATAGCATTGTTGTATTAACATCAGCGATAAGATAGCCAGTCCCCCAAATGTGTTGGAGTTTCCGGGTCAGTACGCTTCTTCGACCTCATCTTCACTTAACATCAGGTGTGATTGAGGTCAAGTAGAACCCGTCGTGCAAAAAAATAGCGGATTTGAACCCACTTATATTATATAGCAGTCACTGTCTCTAATCACTACACCCAACAGGATTTGTGGTAGGTTTGGACAAACAGTGACTCAAAGTTACTAAAAATAAAGACGACTACTTATTCTGGGGTGGACACCTTCCTCAATGGCCGGCAACGCATCTGTGACCCTTTTGGTGTTGCGGGTGTCCATGGGCGGCGGTGATTGCTTTCCATCAGGTGACCCGCATGCTCGTTTGCCGCCCTCTCATATAAAAAAAAAAAACGAGGAAAAAAAAGTTAAAGGCATACTAGTCGGCCGATTTGTTGACCAATCAGTCGACAGCCTATACGGCTCAGGCAACTCAGTTCCAAACACAATTTGACACACATTTTATTCTATCCACAACTTGGAAATCTTTTTCACATAACACGTAGTTTAAAGAGCCTTTTGAGTGTTTCGCGAAGATTTCTTTTGTTTTATTCAGCGTTTATTTATGATTCCAGGGTCAAGGGGAGAAAGTTACAATAGCTTTTACAGCGTTTCGCTTGAATAATTAAAGAAGTTTGTTTTTAGAGTTAAAAGTTAGACAGTGACACATTGTATGACATGTGCTACTGAGAAAAGTGACTTGGTACCTAGAGATTGAATATAGATATAGATTAAAATGCCCAACCACCAACCAAACCGAGTACTTAAACATGTACCCCGCTGGGGATCGAACCCACGACCTCTGAATCGTAAACCCAATGTTGTTTACATTGAGCCACGGAGGCGGAGGTTGAGGAGGAGGAGGAGGCACTCTTCATCTAACTCTAATACTATTTCATTTTTTAGGAGCTAAGACATAATCGTTGTTCACAGAACCGCGCTCATGCCCTCTCCGCAGGTAAACTGCGCGTCATAAGGGTAGGTAGGTATAGTTTATGAATAGCCCCATCAGTGATACGTAACTCTATTATTTTTTAAACGTAGCACAAAGTCATGTGACGACCTGTTTGGTGTAGTGGTTAGAAACTCTGCTGCTTTACCAAAAGGTCGCAGGTTCGAATCCCGATAGGGACATATGTTTGTATGATGAATACAGACATGTGTTCCTGAGTTATTGATGTTTTTCATTTATATATGTATTTATTTACAAAAAAAAATGTATTTGTGTAGTTTATCAACCATCTGGTATCCATAATACAAGCCTAGTTGCTTAGTGTGGAACTGGATGACGCTGTGTGTGTGTGCAAAGATATTTATTTATTTATTATACATATAATATCTGTAAAGATTTTTTTAATTTTAACGGGCCTAAAAACGACTGCATATTTTTCTATTTTCAAAAAAAAAAAAACGATTTTATCCAAAAAAAAAATGCTCTTATGACACTCGTTGAGACGCGTCTCTTGGCATCAGCCACGTAGTCCCAAAACCCACGACATCAGAGCGATGTCGCACTATCGCTGAAAATCGGCGCTATAACGAGGCGACAAATAGAAAGGTTTCAATATTAAAACCGTATGCAGTAATTTCAGAGATTCAGCATATTTTGACTCTACAACTTAAGTAGGTTGCTATCAGTGGCGTGCCCTCCATACAGGCAGAAAGGCAGTGTCTACTCTAGCAAATTGTAAGGTTTCCTCGTAATGCAATGCATTGTAAAGACAACTGATTCATACTGATGTGAACAGGTTGGTGGTAGGGCATTTTATATGTCCGCCTGTCTAGCTACCACCATCTTATCTAAATCTGCCGCCAAGCAGCAATGTTAATAGCATTATTGTGTTCCGGTTGTCAGAGATAAGATAGCCAGTTCCCCAAATGTGTTGGGGTTTCCGGGTCAGTACACTTCCACCATCGACCTCATCTTCACTTAACATCAGGCGTGATTGAGGTCAAGTACCAATCATTTGTGCATAAAAAAAAAACAGAAATATTCTAAACAGTTGCGAGCATTATATTTATTTTGTAGTTAATTTTTTATATTTTGTGCATTATTTTGTAGTTGGACGTTTCGTTATTTAATAGAAAATTTTATCACCTGCCTGCCCTGTGACAAAACGCTGTGCAGGCCACTGGTAGCTATATAGGTACAATATAATACATTGAAAGCTACATAGTTTTGTTAACACCTATTCCATTTTCATTGAACCAGGTGTAGTACAATTTAGAGAGAAATAAAATTCCGCGATGGTAGAGCACTTCTGCTAAACAAGATGGGGTTCTCAGTTCTGAGTGTTCTCAAGCTGCTTTGAGTCTAAAGGATGTTCGCTTCGCAGAAGCGCCTGTATTTAGTTGATTGCTTGCTCTGTATACATATTGTTGCTCGCGAAAGCTGTAAAGTAATATAAAGAACTGGAGAGGCTATTTGTATTAGAGAAAAATTTACGATTCATATTTCATTTTGTACTGCAGGTAGACCTCACTCTGGTACTATTAAAATAGTTCACGTTGTATTGAAGTACAGTTAAAGTAAAGGTAAAAATCGTTTATTGAATCAAAAACAGAGTAACAATACAAGACACAAAGTAGCTAGTTAGTAGACTAGAACTCCCTATGTTGTGGGTAACCAGTCTCTTCGTTATACAAGAAATAAAAATAATTGCATTTATCTAATTACATGTTTAGAGAACTCAAGTACTAGGATGCTTAAAAGAAGGCAAAATAAAAAATACACTAAAATTTAATTTTTAGAAAACCCCCGATAAAACAACAACAATATTGCTGACAGACAGACAGACACACACACACACACAAACACACTTAGCGATCAAACTTATAACACCCCTCTTTTTGCGTCGAGGTTTATAATATATTAAGACAATAAAATTCATGACATTAGTGATCATGTTTCTAAAGCACAAGTCTTTGAAATGTTCTTAATGAAAACATCATCCAAGGCTAAGTTTCAAGTTATGAATAGGTATGTAAATAGTTTACGTAGATCCAGTGCTAAATTTTATATTTAAAAAAAATACATTTTGTGGTGTTGGCGAAGAATGGAGAGAGTAACTTGGATAGGAGAAAGAGCAATGATGAGGTCCTGCAGATGGTTAATGAAAAGAGAGTGTTTTTGAAGATCATTGAAAACAGATGGGGAAAAATGGTGAGTCAACTGATACGACACGACAACTTTATCAAGAACATCATTGAAGGAAAAGTGGAGGGGAAGAGGAAGGTCTGGAAGAACATACATGGATACAAGTAAATGAAAAAGTAAATGCCGTGTCGTATCAGGAACTCAAGGAAAGGTGAAATGTAGAGAAGTGTGGAAAGGACTCCACCGACAACAACAACCGAGGGATTAAAAATATACATATATAAATTCACTAACTTTATTACAAATGGGGTGGTCAGAGATATAGCTATTAGCAACAGGCACGACAAGTCATAAGTCATCATCAGATCATCGGAAAGACGTCCACTGCTGGATAAAGGCCTCCCTCAAAGATCTCCTCAAAGATCGGTCTTGCGCAAGTCAGATGTATTTATAATTTTTTTAAAGACTCATTCATTACATCTATTTTATATTTCTACTCTCTTTAATTAGAAACTATTTAATTTAAATTAAGTCTTTGAATAAATCTTACTCGAGAGGTTTTGTAATCTAATATTCGAACGATATTAGATTTGACAGAATACTAAAACACACTACAGTTAATGCTGTTGAAGTTACTTTATACAAAAAAAACTCTATCCTTATCCTATCTCTATTATGTAAATCTCAATAAATCTAAACAGAATTATGTCAGTATCTCCTTGAAATATAAAGTACCATCCAATATATTTTGCTTGTCTACGTCTTAGTTCAGGCTACTGAGCGTATAACTTATGTCTGCTTACTAAGCCACTTATCTACTCTGAATAACGCCAATGTCTTGAAAGAGAGTAAATAAATACGAGTATACCCATATAATGAAATTGCATTTTACTTTGCAGCAGGATTTTTTGTCTTGTTATAAGTAAGTAGAAAACCATAATTTAGAAAACGAGGCTGCAAATCATTTAGGTAAGCAAACTGTGTTAACAGCTAAATACTTTCTGAACCAATTCTCGTCAAATATGGTTTTTGGCGCTGCGTGCCGACAGACGGACAGACTAAAGCTAAAGTGTGATATTCCGACGTAAACGTCGGAATATTCACACGTTTCTTAAATTAAATGTCATTATGTCGCTCCTAAAGTTAAGAACCGTTTGTATATCCCGACATAACAACCCCGCTTACGTCGGGGGTTAGTAAAAGAACACCCTAACACAAGGCTACAGTAAAGTGTCATGCTATAGATTTTTTTTTAGATACAGCTATCAGTCTCTTCTAGAGGCTATCATCAAAGGTTACTAACGTCCGAATACACAAACGCTTCTTAACTTTAAGAGCCCCATGGCATGGTAATTCTACGACGTATAACACCCAACCCAATACGTATAACAACCCACATTATTCACAATTGCGAAGCGCAACGGTCAAGGTAAACCCTCCCATGGAAACCTATATACATCGCGCCATGTGAGATATCTCTCGTGCAGCAGTGGGCTAAGCTGTGGATGTGTTTGTTAATATAATTTTGATTAGCGAAATTAAGCAATCTGGCGCGGTCAGTCCTTGGATCGGTGATCTGTAGTGGCATTTTAATACGAGTGTTTTAAATAGTCGGTATCGGTTGTTTTCAATTGAAGGCAGTCATTATAAGCTAAGTCGATAGCCTACAAGTGGCCACTAGTCTGACATAAATCCACCTTTCCGCATTGGTCCCGCATAGTCGCATAGGCCAAATATCCTCACTTAACATCAGGTGTGATTGAGGTGAGGTGAGTGAGGTGGGGAGGAGGCGGCGTGAGGTTGAGGAGTGCGGAGGTTAACCCGTTGTGCATAAAAAAAAATTCTATTATCGCCCATATCCTCTACCAATGAGAGGAGGCTCCAACAGTGTGAACGTGTAAAGCTGTTGATGACGAATGTATGGATTTGTCGTTTGATTTGTGGTGAAAAATAATATAGTCAGGTAGGTAGGTATCAATCGTTTATCACAGTAAACGAGGCTTATTTAACTTAGAATTTTTTCTATGCATATCGCGTTAGCGCTTCACCTCAATTACACCAAATGCTAAGGGAAGATGAGACCGACATGGGAAGGAAGGAAGGAAAGTGGCCCCAACTTTAATTGTGGACTGGCGACTGGAATCCAACAATAGGCGGCAGAACTAGTTAAGATGGCAGTAAACGGGGGCCAGGCGGACATCAAAAATTGCCATACGACTGTCTACTTTATTCTAAGTTGACTATCTAAAAGGCATCTTCAAAAATTTCATATTACTAAGACTTCCCCGAATTATAGATTGAAAAATCTTGGCCGCTCCGATATTGGTAATCCGATAAATTATTTATCAAGAAACTTGCCGCTGAGGCACAAGGTTATTTTTTTGAGTTACTGCTTTTTGACACAACGGATTATCTTCCACCGAGACAATGAATAATGAAGTAGAAAAATAATGAGGTTATTCATGTTGGCAGCTGTCATCCACATAGAGAAGCTATAATCTGCAACAAATATTTTTTAGTTATATTATGGCGAATTTATTCAACTCTCTACTCAATATTCTCTACACAGTTACAATCATTATTTTCATGCCACTAACTAAGCAAAGCTTGTACTGTGGATACTAGATAAGGGATAAACATAATTATATGAACATCCATGACTCGGGATAAATAACCCAGTTCTAATCATCAGTTAAGATTTCGACATTTGTATTTATTTTATGTTATATAATTTACCTAATTATGTAATGTAGGAGACTATAGGTTAACAAATAATGTAATATTTTAAGAGTACATGAGCTACTTATGTAATTTATGTAAGCAACTGTTTGTCTCTCAAATAAATAAATAAATAAAAATAAATAATATTCGTATTCATCACACAAACATTTACCCCTCGCAGGATTCGAACCTGCAACCGTTGGTTTCGCTGACGGGGTCACTATCAACTGCACCAATCGGTCGTCAGACCTCAATTTACTCGTGAACTTCTTCTTAGCGAGTCGAAGTCAAAAAATGACTGTAGTCGCCAACTGAAAAGGTAAGAGACAAAATATCTTAAAAAAAGAAAACGTTGAAAAAGTAAAAAAAACCTACTATACACTTCACAAAAAGTACATCCATTTACATGAAAAAAAATTTCAATTTAAAATTTCTGGATTAATGAAATGTGAGAAATTCAACAATCTGCACTTTGCCCTTGTGGTGGATTATGGTCCATACCCTCTCCTAGTGAGAGGAGGCTGTGTCCCAACAGCGGGGACGTGTACGGCTTTTGATGATGATGAATTTCGGCGTCAGTCTTTCCTGAAACCTACAACCTTGGGATCTTCAAGAGCAGAGTGAATAGGCATTTACTGGGATTGCGTGCTTCATCGTCGACCATCACTTTCCATCAGGTGAGATTGTGGTCAAACGCGAATACAGTAAACCACAAAAAAAAATGAAAGAATTGTACTCAAGTCATATGTGGTTTGAGGCTTGAAGTGCTTAAATTTACATCACCTTCTTAGCGAGTCGAGTGGCAAACACATCAAATTCTTGAGGACCAGAATGCGGTCCGTGTACGGAATGGTGTGTGGCATGAACAGAACATGTCCCAGTGGAGTTACATGGACGACAACCGATGCTTGTGGGGCGACACACCAGAAACTATGGGGCATCTTTAATGCTGCCCTGCGTGTCCCGATACTTGTACGCTTCAGGACCTGTACAATTTACATCATTAATATTATTTACAAGGACTTACATCCCTCACTACCTTAAAAATGCCTACATTTACAAGCGGAGCCCAAACCCTCACAAATATATAGCAATTTATGCGAAAGTCCGACAAAATTTTATCAAAGTTAAATGGAATGTGCATAATGCGATATCAATTTTCGATAAGCTGCGGCCAAGATATATTAGACAGCGGTTACCCTACAAATCCTAATGCCGTTAACGGAAAAAATGTGCTGGTCTTTTAGTTTGGTTGTTGTTATATTTTATTTTTAATGCCCGACCAAAAACAACGGGTGTTACGTGTTTGACACCTTTGTGTGTATATATATAACCAGTCAGGTTGTCATCATTGTCATACACTGCTGAAAATATCCGGCCGGTTTATTACGGTGACCTGGGGGCCGATCGCACTAAATTTGAACGGTATTACCAAGGCTTAAACCATAACCAAAAACGTTACGTTAAACACATTTCGTATCGTGCTAATCATTTGAATGGAAATTAACCTAGTTTTTTTTTAATACTCGTGGTTAACTCTAAACATTTATTGGTTTGGTTTTACTTTGGTACGTACAACGATATAATCGTTCACAAGAAATAGCGCTATACCATGTTTTACATCAGCTAAACTAAAGTTAAACCAAAACCAAAAACGTTCCGTTCGAACCGTAGAACCGTTGTATAATAGCGCGATTGGTCCTCTGGTACTAAACCACCACAACTTCAAGCGCTTCTGCCATACCTACTATTGGCACTTTTACCTACGGTAGCCTTCTGCTACCCCACGATCAACGCTCACTGCGTTCTGGCGCTGTCCGTGGTGTATTACATTAGGGAGTCGAGCTTCACTTGGCTCTCTCCCCCATAGGGTTAGTCGCTTTGGCTTTTTGCGTCACATTAGCTACACTTCCATTTGCTGGGGGAGAAACGGGTCTTACTTTCTTTCCTACTTTTTCACCTTTAAATTCTTTCTTTAATTAGTCTGGGGTCCAAGGTAGCAATAGAGTCACGTAGGACACCGTCTACCTTCAGTAAGCGCTTTGCAGATTACCACTGTTGATCCTGGCTTACAGTGGCTGAGTTACACTGGGAGTGCGGAGATGGAATCTGCTGAAAATATGCCTCTGCTAAGATTTTCGGAGTGACCGATTGGAAGCGGTCGGCATCCAGCGATCTCCTGCAACTTTGTCAGGTTGTCTTTTTTTTCTCGCGGGGAAATACGTCATACTACCTAGCCTGGGGGTCGGCGAGACGGTTATGTGGGTCTCCCCTCCCCTAATACCCCGCGGCGACCTACGCCTCCAAGTGGACGTCCTACGCTGCGCTTGCCAGTGCGTCGTCTCCACACGAGAACTTTAATGCCCCACCGGCCATTAGTTCTTCGAGCTATGTGCCCTGCCCACTGCCAATTCGACTTACTGATTAGTAAGTGGGAACTTACTAATCAGTAAGTTCTTAATCTTATTACTTACTTATTAATTATTATTACTCCCACTTACTCTGGGCTTGCCGGTGACTTTAATTCGCCTACGTATTTCTTAATTCCTGATTCTATCACGTAGTGGAACGCCGAGTATCTTCTCTATAGCTTGTTGTGTCAAATCAAATCTGCTTTATTTTGTAGGTCCACTGGGTACACTTAAAATAGTCAGATTTTACAATTTTAAAGCTACTGCTTGTTCAAAAGTCAATTTTCCCCTGAGAAGAACAAGCAAGAAACTCGAGAGGTTGCTCTTAAAAAAAAAAGGTTTTTGTATTACAAAATTATTAATTATTATTTTATATTAGATATAATATTTCATTATTAATTGTGGAATAGCCTGATTATGCGAACGGGCTGGTTATGTCCATGAATATCTGTCCTAAATAATCTGATATTTCTTATGATTTCTTAATAAGTTTCTGTTTTATAGTATCTTTAAATTTATTGAAAGGTAGATTTTGTATATCAACAGGAACCTTGTTGAAAAAGCGCATACTGAATGAATGAATTACTGACTTTGCAGAGGCGCCTTATGTGACCTGCAAGTTTATCTTTATTTCCTGTATTGATATCATGTTTATCACTAGTTTTCTTAAATGATGCTATATTTTTTTTGACATATATTAGATTTTCAAAAATTTACTGTGGCGAAAAGGTTAGAATATTACTCTTTAAATCTGTCTCTAAGTGACACTGCAGGTCTCAATTGATAATTGTGTGACTTTGAGCTTTCTTATGAGGCCCACAGTGAAAAACTACGTTTCGTTGCCATAAGTAACGTTGATTTAAAGACTCGTTTTCAAGTACTGAGGTAATTTAGACGAGATTGTGCAGTTACACTTCTCGTGGAGATAACAGCGACTAGTTATACATAAATCCACTTAAATTTTCAAGCTACTGACTTCAATGGCAACCGTTAGTAATATAATAAATTGTGGATTTAATATCTAAATTGTATTGTTCAGGGGCTTTATAGAGCCCTCTGATTGAATTAATAATTTGGAAAACGCCTTTGTAATTCGTTCGTGGCGTTTTGGAGCCTTAATTAACTGTAAAATGGAATTTTCTCCGAAAAGTCTTCAGCAAATGTTAGAGCCACTGGCGCCTGTGGAAATAATGGAAATTTACGTTATTGTAGATGACCTTACAGAGGCAAGCATCCATGTATCACTTCATAAATAAGCTCTAACGGGTACAGGAGGGACATGTTATTTCAAATACTCCCATCTGTAAACAGCCTAGATAAGTCCACTGCTGGACCTGAAGCTTAATTCATAATGCAATTTGTATTCACTTCAAATAAATCGAGAAATGGAGAAAATCGGAGTTTTCTCCCTCAGCAAATTGAAATACTACAATATCATTTGTTTATTTACAACTTACGTTAACAGTTCATGACGTCACATGCATGTTTTAGTCAAATTAAATATACCTGATGAGTTTTTATCGTAGGGAAAAAAATTAGGTACATAAATGAAATAGAAGGTATTGTCATAGGTAGTTTTTATTTTCAAAACCATTCTTTTAATTAAGCGTTGTGTCATTTGACGGTCACGTTTGTAGCCTATTCCTCATAATTATATCATCAAATTAAATAAATTAAAAAAAAACTTATAGAAAATATGAGTTCCAAATAAATTTCGCATTATAGGAACCCCACAAATCCCGCCAGTCGCATATCAATCTCCGGCCGGCGCGTGCGTTCGTGATGGTTTTGAAAAAAAAAAAAAATTACCTATGCCAGTCACTTACCTAAAACGCCCTATTTTTTCCTTGCGGTAAAAAACTCATCCGGTATAAGTAAATTATAAATAACATCACAAATTTACAAAACAATTAACATTAAATTACAATAACACGAATAAAGAATAAGTAAACTCGCAGAAGACCGACGTCATTTTGCCACTGCGCTTCGTCCGGTGAGCGAGGGCGCCGGAAGCCCACCTTCCAGTCTCTCTCCAGAATGGTAGCGGTATTTAAGAGTTAGTACCCCAGGAGGGTACCAGCACTGCTGGAGAATCCCTTATCGCTCAGGCTGCCCTACTTATTCTGGGGTGGACACCTTCCTCAAAGGCCGGCAACGCATCTGTGACCCTTTTGGTGTTGCGGGTGCCCATGGGCGGCGGTGATTGCTTTCCATCAGGTGACCCGCATGCTCGTTTGCCGCCCGCTCATATAAAAAAAAAAAAAATATCATAAAAACATAAGAGTGAAATTAGAAATTATTGTATGATATTTAAATACCGTACAATAAATAATAATACAAAGCTATGACCATTTGTATGCCTATAGCATACACACAGATCCCTTGTATTATGAATAATGTAAATTTTCTTAATCATTTATAACGAATAACGAAGTTAAGCAATGTCTGGCGCGGTCAGTCGTTGAATGGGTGACCACTAGTGACACAAATCCACCAATTTGCACTCGACCTGCGTAGTGGAATATGATCCATACCCTCTCCCAGTGAGACGAGGCTATCAGTGGCGACTTGTTGATGATGAAGCATGATTTATCCATCTCTATATAAATCTTTTCTGATGATGGTATATTATCTTTTTCGTGATTTTAGAGTTGTACCATTAGAGTTGTTCATTATTAGGGTGCCGTATTTGCAATAGTAACCCTTATACTTTCGCAATGTCTATCTGTAAATCGACATGTCGCAGCTACTCACAGACGATTAGTGTTATAAAACTGTAATTGGGCATGGTAACATATTACTAACAAGCAAGCAATTTTCAAATAAAAATAAAAAAAAATTTTTTTTGGTGCCTACTGACGTACCGATAGTGGGCGTGGTTTATTTTTATTCGCAGTTATTTTCGTCAATTTTAAAGTATTTGTAATCTGTACTATACAGGGTGAATTTGAATTCGTATAATTCCCACTAACTATTGCATTTATAATGGAACATTGTGTATTTAGAATTTATTAATTTCACTTTCTAGTTACATTCGCTGGGGGAGACTGAAAATCAGCATTTCTACTGAGTCCCTAACCTTTCATCACAATTGCTTTAACCTTATAACTGTTACGGTAAATTCTGTATCTGTATCTTATGTGGTTAATAAATACTTTTTGTAGTATTCATTTTATTTGAATCTGGTGACTCTGATGACTCTGAACCATTCTGAAATCACTTTTTGTATGGAAGTCCAATAATTTTTTGCTGGTGACTCAACTTCTGATTACGAACAACTTTCCACTAGGAACGATAGCCGAATTCAACCGAAAATTATTGGACTTCCATATTAAAGGTGATTACAGAATGGTTTACATTGTATGGGTAATCGTCAATTTTTTGATCGAATTCGACTATGGTTCCTTGGGGAAAGTTGTTCTTAATCAAGAGTCGAGTGACCAGTTAATGGGAATTACACGAGTTCAAATTCACCCTGTATAATATATATTCCATATATATACATACATATATTATTATAAATGCGACAGTTTTAGTTTTTGTTATTTATGTTTGTTACATCTTCACGCCTATACGGCTGGACGGAATTGGATGAAATTTGGTGGGTAGATAGATTAGGACCTGGATTAACATATAGGCAAATTTTTTTGCTGAAACGATTTTGATAAAATCTTCCACTTGGACAAAGTTGCGGACGGAAAGCTAGTAGTAATATAATTTACCGTAAGCGTCATTGCGAAAAACTGCTAGTAGCAACCAGTCTACCCAGTTTGGCCATTAGGCTTTGCAAATCGCACCATGGAAGAAGTTTATGGACTTCTAAAGACTGTGTGGTTTCGCCACGTAAAAGGATTACACCAACCCGTCTCTTCTCGTGGGAATCGTTAAAGGCGACTAAGGGACTTTCCACCAAAAAACATCTATAAACAAACACGATGGGCTCACCTGTCACGCGTGAATTTCTGTGTATGTTGTTTCAAGCGTTAAAACTTTGCATTTTAATGAATGTATGGAATACCCAAATGCAATGTTTGGGATATCTCTGACCACCTCATTTGGGATGAAGGTCATGACGTTATGCTTGATGTTATAAGTAATATTTAAACTTTTAAACCGATAATTTGGGACGGAACCACCAGCGTGAGATTTAGACTCGTACCAGACCGGGTCTCTTCCCTTTGCGTGACATTTGATTCGTTACAATTTTAATTTCTTTTCTGTTCCTTTCGTTGCGTGATATACTAATTTGGCCACGTAATTTCACTGTTGGCTGACTTCTGACGCCCGATAAAATCTCAAGATTAATTTCCTCCCCTTTCAAGTGTGATGGAATTACACCGAGGACGGGTAGTACAAAAGTTTTCAATTTTGTTTGGATTTGTGAAGTTTTTGTTATATCTATGTAGATGTTAGAGCGGCCCGATCTAGTGGCCGTGGGGGTGCGACTCTGATAAATCAATGTTAAGAAATAATGAAAGAATGGATGTTGGATGCCCTTACACAATTTGAATTTGAAGTCAAAGTTTAATTATTACCGAGGACGACAGAATAATAATTTAATGATACAACAAATTTATAAAACACAATTAAAAATACCTATATCTTATAGAAAAAATACGCCGTTCAATTCGCTTCCGTGAGGCATAGTACCTAGTAGGTACGCTAGCGCTATTGCCCCGCTGAATGCATAAGCTCAGCTGCTGAGAAAAGTAGGTACCAGCTCTCACATCTCCAGAGACGTGGACCAGTCTAACGGATAAATCCTTTACAAATTGTTTCGTGTCAGAAGACCAAGGGCCCAATGTCTCCACTGCAAACGCCGCAAACTCGTGGTTTATGGAGATTGACGCATATTTACGGCGCATATTACTTTGAGCTTGTTCAGTCGCGGTTCCAGCTCTTTGCTCAGTTCCTTGTAAATGGGACGATGCCAAAGTATCCGCACAAGTTGCGTCCCATACCAAGGTGCCCCCCAAGCACCAGGGTACCAAGGTGACTCCATCAGGTCTTTTCCCGTCGTCCCTGAATAAGCCACAAGGCTCCAGAGACGCCGGGACCGCTGCAGTGGCGAGAGCGCACCTAATTAACTGCTTAATTGCACCGTGGCGATATGCGAGGTCGGTACTCTTCACGCAAGAGAGCCCGTGGCGTCCTAGCTGGTCCACAACCTTACCACATGAACAGCGGTGAGGTTCACACAACTTATCACCCAAACGTAAACTAATGGAAATACGTAGGGCATTGGGATCGAGGATGGTGCCTAGGTTCTGGGAAGGAAGAGCATGTAACCAGCGTCCAGACCCTTTTTCCGTGACTGCCAGTATACGTGCACTCTTAATGTCGTCTTGACAGTTGGCTAATAGCTTCTGGTGGGTTGTGCTTAGAGCTGGCTTGTCCCATAAGCTCTGGCTTCCCAAATCCGAAGGAAAATCCTCTTCTGGAAATGACGCACTCCTGGCAGATCTGGCCTCTGACAAGCACGATACCTCTGCATCAACGAGCGTATGGGAATTTAATATGTCACTGATGAGAGGGAGGAAAGAAAAGCAGGGAGTGCCAGGCTAGAAGTTGTGCGTATGCCAAGTCCGCCATATCTAATTGGAAGAGCAGCTTGTTTCCAAAAAAAAAAATTATTACGCGAAATCCTTTTAACTCATTTAACTTCACATATTAATTTGTTAGATTGGGCAAGAAACACATATATTGTTCTGTATTTATTTATGGTTTAAGATGGTATCCCACACTTCAATCCACACGAACTTTCAAATCCAAATATTCCGAAACGAATATACAGATTCTAATGAAACTTTATACGTATAAGCAGGATGCATAAATATTTTCGAAATATCCAATTTGATAGAACATAATGCATTTTCCGGACACTTACAACCTTGGGATCTTCAAGTCAACAGTGAATAGGCATTTACTGGGTGCGCGTGATACATCTTCGGCTACATCGTCACTATCCATCAGGTGAGATTGTAGTCAAACGCGAAACCAGCATTAATAAATAAAAAAAAATAATTCTATTACCATGGAAAACTTAATATCGCTCTAATTTACTTTCAATACTCTTTTTCGAAAATGTTTTCTTTTTTTTTATGCACAACGGGTTAGCACTTGACCTCAATCACACCTGATGTTAAGTGAAGATTGAAGATGAGGCTGAAGGTGGAAGCGTACTGACCCGGAAACCCGAATATTTGGGAAACTGGCTATCTTATCTCTGACAACCGGAACACAACAATGCTATTAACATTGCTGTTTGGTGGCAGATTTAGATAAGATGGTGGTAGCTAGCCAGGCGGACGTTTAAAATGCCCTACCACCAACCAAACCGAGTACTAAACATGTACCCCGCAGGGGATCGACCCAAGACCTCCGATTCGTAAACCCCATGTTGTTTACATTGAGCCACGGAGGCGGTTGAAAAGGCGGCGGTTTTTACTAACTTTGTAGATCTATGTACTACTTTATGCGTATAAAGATTCATTCATCATCATATCAGACGAAAGAAGTCCACTGCTGGACAAAGGAATCTCCCAAAGATCTTTATAACGATCGCATCCAGCGACTTCCCGCGATTACCAAATCGCTGGTCCACCTCGTGAGGGGCCTGCCCACGCTGCGTCTTCCGGTGCGTGGTCGCTACTCGAGAACCTTTCCGCCCCAACGGCTGTCGATTCTACTAGCAATGTGCCCCGTCTATTGCCACTTAAGTTTGGCAATTAATCGTGTTATATTGGTAACCTTGGGTCTCCAGCGGATCTCTTCATTTCTGATTCCGTCCCGCAGGAAGGAGACTCCGAGCATAGCTTCTTCCATTGCCCTTTGGGTGACTGTTAGCTACGGGATGTTTGAGGAGCAAGTGGACTGAATAAATTGAATGATAAGCAGATCGCAAGCTAATAATAAAATATAATAGTAAAAATAACCTAAAATAGCACTTCACAGCGCAGAGCAGAGACAAAAAATACCCAAACAAAACAATCTTCAAACTTAAAACTAAAGCTGTCAGGTCTGATTGCCAGTACCCAACAGGTGACTTTGAGCCTTCTTAAGAGGCCCATAGTGAGCTTCATTAGAAAGATTCATTAGAATCGGTTTATTTATTTCGATAAATTTACTTGTTTGTATGGAATACAGTGTAATCATCTCAGGATTGTAAAGTTAGGTTGCGTGTATGTTTAGCTTAACTCTTCAAAATTCTTGTAGAGAGCGCGGAAACAAACCATTCGCAAATCAAGTAACAACTCGCTTCTGAACAGTTGAAGCCAGATGCAAAGATTAACTTCCACTTTAGCCGACCTTCAGCTTCGCGAAGTTCACAGAGTTATTGACCGTACATCTTCGAGTTTGACTGAACAATATTGAATTATTTACGGCGAGTTACTTACGATATTAGTTGGTGAATTATTAATTTTCTTTGACAGTGTTTTATGGAAATTATCAGATCAAATCAAATTTAAATATAAACAATCATCATCATCATCATATCAGTCGAAAGACGTCCACTGCTGGACAAAGGCCTCCACAACGATCGGTCCTGCGCAGCCCGCATCCAGCGTCTTCCCGCGATCTTTACCAGATTGTCGGTCCACCTCGCGGGGGCAACACAACAAACTAGCCCACATTCGACTATCTTTCCATTTGCGACCAGTGAGTTCCAGTCCTTACATCCCGGTTCAATCGTCAGATCAGCTCGATAGTTTCCTAATATTGCATTATCACCGAACTTACATAGTAATGTTTATGTCAAGTGGTTTCCAAATTTTGAAACGGACAACATACTTATATACGAACACAGCAAGCTAAATAAAAGCTTGTAAAAACATAAAGTTGAAGTAACAACTAAACAAAACAGCGTCACTTTGTAAACTCGGAGGTAGAACTCACATCGGAAACCACGGTGCGATGCCAAACGACTTCGAACTTTACGAACATAGCTGATAGTCCATTGCCACTGAGAATCTCACGATTCGGGCGCGATTCAAACTACGCTTCTTACAGAATTAACATCTAGTAGGTATAATTTGACTCTCGTGGCGCAGTCGCCTTCGCTATTCGTTGGATGGGTAACCATTAGAGGCATTTTGAATACGAGTGTTTCTGTACTTTGGAGGGTACTTTATATAGTCGGTCCCGGTTGTTTTCAATTGTAGCCTTAAACTTAAAACACTGATTACCAAGCACTTAAAAACTTAAAGCGGCTTAAACTGAAAGGGGCGGCTTAAAAACACTGATTGCGAAGTGGTCTCTAGTCTGACACCATCCCAACAACCCGCACTGGGCCCGCGTGGTGGATTGTTCCCCATATCCTCTCCCAGTGAGCGGAAGCTATGTCCCAGCAGTGAGGATGTATAAGGCTGTTGATGATAATTATTTGACGATCTTATCATTAAAAGCGACCAAAATCAATAAATGCTTTATTTTGTAGGTACACAGGGTACACCTAAAATAGTCAGATTTTACACTCTTTAAGCTACTGCTTAATATTTCATTCTTAATTGTGAAATAGCCTGGTTATGCGAACGGGCTGTTTATGTCTATGAATGTTTATCATCTAAATAATCTGATATTTTATAAAATGCTTTCTTAATAAGTTTCTGTTTTATAGTATCTTTAAATTTATTGAAAGGTAGATTTTGTATATCGACAGGAACCTTATTGAAAAAGCGTACACATAACCCTTTGAATGAATTACTGACTTTGCGGAGGTGACTTATGTGACCTGCAAGTTTATCTTTATTTCTTGTATTGACATCATGATTATCACTATTTTTCCTAAATAATGCTATTTCTTTTTGACATATATTAGATTTTCAAAAATTTACTGTGACGAAAAGGTTAGAATATGATATTCTTTAAAGCTGTCACTAAGAGACACTGCAGGTTTCAATTGATAAATTGCGCGAACGGCTCGTTTTTGTAAAACAAAGATTGTATTTATAGCCGCGGCATTTCCCCACAGCAAGATACCGTAAGACATCAGGCTATGGAAATAACTAAAATATACTAATCTAGCAGTATTTACGTCCGATATTTGTCTAATTTTTTGCCTGCATACGCTGCAGAGCTGAGCTTCTTCGTTAATTTATGGATATGAGGACCCCATTGTAGTTTGGCGTTCAACCATCGGTTTCACTTTTCACACATAACACTGATTTTCGCGGGTTGCTAAAATATATAGATAATTGAAAAGCCTCATTTGTACCGTAACAGATTTTGTACGGTAGTAAACTTTGTGTAGCATCTCGCGGCAACGAGGTCCCGCGGGAAAAACGTCGTCGGTTCGTTACGAGCGCCTGAAAATGGGATTAACGTGAATAGGTACCTATTTAGATATTTTTTTGAATACTTTCCGAATACGGCCTGTTGGTGCATAAACGCTGGGTAAACATATTCAATTCTTCGAGATATACTAGCACTGCCACGTAAGTTTTTGACTGAGTGCGTGGAGATTGGACGTTGGACCAATGTTGTAGCAAACTCAACTGGAAATTATGACCATTTTTTTCCAATATCTTTTATAAACCACATCATTTAGCACTCCCATCGAATCTGCAGCTAGGTGGTGAATACTTGACAAAGGTGGTTAAAGTAAGCCTTATATGTCCCTAAAGTTTGGGCACAGCCTGTTCTCACTGGGAAAGCGTATAGGCCACTTGTGTCAGTCATTATTTTATGACGCCCCTGTAGGCCATCGACTTGGCTTAACGATTACCTTCTGTTGAAACCAACCAGTGTCGACAATTTAATTATTATTATTATTAAATTCTTTATTGCACACAAAAATAAAATACAAAGAATATTTAACATAGATGATGAAGTGTACAAAGACGGTCTTATCGCTGATAGCGATTTCTTCCAGACAACCTCAGCTAAAGAAGCTTTTTAATAAGTAGTTGGATAGTGCAAAGCAAAAGGTGAATAACTTTAAAAATCAGCAGGTACATAGACGATACATAGAAAATACATAGGTATAGTAGAATACATACAAAGATAAACATTTACTAAAATAAACAAACCGTATAAATAAATACAATAATAAAATACACATAAATATATATAACAGTATGTACAATTCATGGGGACCAGGTGCTCATTATCTCTTTAAGGAGATTTCTGAGCGCTTGGTCAATGCGTCCTATGATCGGAAGGCTGGCCTGTATTTCGCGCAAAGGATTAGCCTCGCCATACAGCGGGGTGATTCTGCCAGCCTTCTGGGAACGCTCCCGTTTTCGAGGGATCTGGGTCAAGTTTTTTATTTGTAAATAGTAGTTGAGTTATATTTCTTTTAATTAGGTTATTTTGGGCATTCCCATTAACGATCTATAATAAAATGAATAAACAACTATTCATTAAAGAGATAAATAACATTTCTTTTGACGCAGTTTAAACACTGCAAGCTATAATTCTGCGCGAAGAATATTTTGTGGTAGTGCATTCCACAACGGCGCCGCCTAATTTAATGTACCCTCCGAAGCAAAGAAACAGTCGTATTTCTAGACGACCGATTGGTCTGTCAGCGAAAACAATGGTGCAAATCTTGAATGTTTGTGTGATGAATACAAACATTGATTCCCCGGTCATGGATGTGTACACAAAATTTATGTATGTTTATCCGTAATCTAGTTTGGAACTAAGGTGATTGGTATAATAGCCATACTCGGTAAGCAACACTGTGTCTCTATTTCGACAAACAACTGATTTCTATTTTCAGCCATCATGTATTCATTCGCCAGTTGAATATGGCAGTAGGCAGCCACATTTATGAGCTATGAACTGATGGTCGTTGGGGTATAAGGTTCTGGAGATGGATCTGACAAAAGTCGCGGGAAGTCGTTGGATCCAGGCCGCTTCCAAGCGCTCTCGAAATCAATGGGAGAATCAATAGCAGTGGACGTCCTGTGGCTGATATGATGACCATAAAATTATTGAAGAGTTCATAAACAGGATTGCAAATTATTGTTTTTTTTTATGATTAACTGGACCACAATCTCACCTTTTTTTTATGCACATCGGGTTAGCACTTGACCTCAATCACACTTGATGTTAAGTGAAGATGAGGCCGAAGGTGGTAGCGTACTGACCTGGAAACCTCACCTTATTTGGGGAACTGGCTATCTTATCTCTGACAACCGGAACACAACAATGCTATTAACATTGCTGTTTGAAGGCAGATTTAGATAAGATGGAAAGTGACGATGTGGTGAAGAAGCACGCGATCGCAGTAAATGCCTATTCACTCTTCTCTTGAAGATCACATGGTCGTAGGATTTAGGAAAAACTGACGCCGGAAGGAAGTTCCATGCCTTGGCTGTTCGGGTGACGAACGAAGAGTCGAACTTCTTAGTGCGAATGTTTGGTATATTAACTTTGTACACCTTTAATATAAGCGATATAACAAACTGCACCTGTCAACAATAAATACGTAAAGAATCACGCAACAACAAACACAAACTGTAAAAGAGTCGTGTCACTTTCGTTACGCGACGATTTTTCTCGAGTACACTTCAGAAAATGGCTTCAGGCCGGAACAAGAGAGTTTGAGTGTACTCAGGGGAGCCCACTAAGGCAAGACTTCGCGTAAATAGTCCCGGGATCAAATGGAGGCGGGAAAGGCTTCACAAGGCACACTCAGTTGCCCTAAAAAGATATTAGTGCAGTGTTTGAAAACATATTTTACGAGAAGGATTATTATAAGTTGTCTAGCTGTCCTTGTTTTAGTGACGCCATTGTGTTCCAAGACTGGTTCGTTTCCCGGTGATACAGCCGACCAAAAGTCAAGTGTAATACATAAAATTTTTATTATGTGATTTGAAAAACTTAGTTCCTTCAAATGAAATACTATGAAGAGTTGCCTGACTCGCAGTCACTGAGTTGTATTCCTGTTTATTTTAGGAAAAGGGCTCTTAATTAATAGTTATGATTAGATGTTGTATGTATGCATGATTCTACCATGTAACGCCATATAACTAAATAATAAATATCCTTGACATACACACAGCGCCATCTAGTTCCACTTTAAGCAACTATAGGCTTGTGTTGTGGATACCAGATGGTTGATATACTACATAAATACATTTTTTTTTTTGTAAATAAATACTTATTATAAATGAAAACATCCATAACTCGGGTACATATGTCCGTATTCATCACACAAACATATGCCCCTAGCGGGATTCGAACCCGCAACCTTTTGGTATAGTGGTCAGAGTTGCTAACCACTACACCAAACAGGTCGTACATAACTATTTGTCAGTATAAATAATTGAGTAAGCAAAGCAACCTTTTGTGTGCAAGTTTGCCATGATATATCATCACTGATTAGTGGAAATTGTTTTGGCATACGTGTTGTATTTTTGTTACAAACAATTGTATTATATTAATATTGGCTGTTTGTTTCCTAGAAATAAAAAAAATATCAAAATAAAGTGTTGTTCTTGGAATGCAGGTCATCGTACTTACATGATCAACAAAAGTTTTGTTGACAATGTGATGATAAATTAGTTTGTTTTTTGGGTAAATTACTTTTACGGCTGCCCCACGTAGAAAGAAAGAAAAGTATTTATTTGGATTTCTGTTATAAGAGTATTTTAAAGAAACGTTTACAATATACTAAGTTCAAAAAGGTCTCCACTCAGCATGTGTCGGGTTGGAGCAACCACGACGCTGGTAGTCTGTGGAGCCGAATGGCAGAGTGGTGCCACTGTACTATAGTCATTGTTAACACAACTCTCCATATCAACTACCCATAAATACACTACAAATATTTTTTTTACTTAATATAATTGTAGTGCTTTCTTAAATAATATTTAAATACATATCTATTTATTTTATAGATATATTGACACACAAATGAATATATAATACGCAGGGGAGTAATGTTTTTAGAGTGTTTGTTTGTATGTTGGATACGTAATACGAGTGTTACCCATATGTTTAATTAATCCCCGACGAAAAACAATGTTATGTGTTTGGCGGCGTTGTGCGTGTGTGTGTGTCCAATGTTTGTATGGACATATCTCAGTAATGCGTGGTCCGATTTGAGTGCGATTTTTCTTACTAAACTAAACCAGGGGACAGATTTTTAGCCATGTTTGGTGAAAATCGGTTAAGCCATTTCGAAGATATTTAAATAAATAAATATCCTTGGATATACACACAGTGCCATTTAGTTCCGACACTAAGTAACTAGTGACAGATTGAGGCCGCGGACAAGTTCAAGCGTCCATTTGTGGGTTAAATTCCATACTTATTCTTCCTGTTTTTGGGTATTTATATGTAGAAATTCTTCCTCTATCGAAGGAAACATTCACTGAATCTGAAATATATCGATTTCGTGTAGAAAAACAACAAACAAAATGTCAAGGCAAAGAAATTCACAATTCCAACAACAACACTTCTCGTTTTCTTTGGGGGTGAAATATACCCAACCCGGTTAACAAATTCATTATTACTGGAGTATTTTTGCGGTTGATAACTCTTGACACAAACACGATCTCTTGACTGAGAGCCCATCGGTCAGCGTTTTTCTATTCAAATGCCTCGTAAACGGTTTGAGAGGTGGCGCAGTCGATTTAGATTTATCAACCAGATTGCAGCGCTCAAATTCTTTTAGCTCTTAGCATTTTTATGCTCAGTGGGTAACTCAAACTCAAACTCAAAGTATTTATTGCATATCACAGTGGTTCATATATACATACAGTTGTTAGGTACATTAAGTAGTATCATGTGACACCCTGTTAGGGCACAAGCAATTTGAGAGAACACTATAAAGTACGTGACAATCTTAGGATTACTATGTATTTACATTTTTTTTTTGTTACTTACTTAGATCTTATTGTTTGTATTTATGTTTATATACCTACTTTTTTATTTATTTTGGTATATTATTATTTTGTTTGGCAATAATAGGTAATTATTATATATTATATTCATTTATTATGTCCATTTATTATATTAAGTTTATAATCATAATAACCAAGAATCGCCATGATATTTAAGGGTGATAGCTGTATTACACTTTAGTAACTTATTAGTAATCTGTGGTATTACAATAACGCTACAAATATTACTTATTTATGGAAACTTGGATAATAATAATAGTAATATATATTTCGGACACTTACACCAAACAAAGCAAACTTACGCTATGGAAGATAATAACGGATAAACATAGGTACATAAATATTTATATAAACATCCGTGACTCGGGAATAAATTATGATTTTTATTTATTTATTTTATTTTAATACTTTTTACTACTTTGCAAATTATTGTTTTTTTTTCTTTTTTTTTCACATCGGGTTAGCATTTTACCTCAATCACACCTGATTGAAGATGAGCGAAAGCTTTGCTTAGTTTGGGACTAGATGATTGGTGGTAAGAGTCCGAAATATTTATTTATTTATTCAATAATAAGACAAGATAAGACAAGATTGCATATAAGTATACAAACATAGGACAGAAATTACAATACACAAAAGGCGAGTTTATCTCTCTAAGAGAAATGAGAGATAGAAATGTTCGTATTCGTCACACAAACATTTACCCCTCGCGGTCTTCGAACCCGCAACCGTTGGTTTCGCTGACAGGGTTACTATCCACTACACCAATCGGTTATCATAATAGAGGTATCTAGCCAGGCGGACATTTAAAAATGCACTACCATCAATCGAATGGTATTTAACAACCAATTGGTGTAATGGGTAGTGACGCTGCCTTCGAAACCAATGGTGCTGGTTCGAATCCCGATAGGGATACCTAAATGTTTTTGTGATCGTGCGAACATTTATTCCCGATTGACGACCTGTTTGGTATAGTGGTTAGAAACTCTGCCTGCTACACCAAAAGGTTGCGGTTCAAAACCCGCTAGGGGCATATGTTTGTCTGATGAATATAGACATGTGTTATTTTTATTATTTTATTTTATGCACCTATATGACCTCAATCACACCTGATGTTAAGTGAAGATGAGTTTTGATGATGATGATGATGAGAAGTGAAGAAGATGTGTTCCCGAGTTATGGATGTTTTTCATTTATATATTTATTTATTTACAAAAAAAAATATGTATTTGTGTAGTATATCAACCATCTGGTATCCACAACACAAGCATATAGTTGCTTAATTTGGAACTAGATGGCGTTGTGTTTATGTACAAGGATATTTATTTATTTATATATGAATGTCTTATTCTCCGATATCTAGCTTTTGCCTAATTTGGGACTAGATAATTGGTATTTTTATTTTTGCTGGGAATCGAACCCACCGCGCGTGTTTTTTGATCTCGCTCGGAATCTGCAAACTTTCAGTGTTTGTAAAATGCTAAATGATATTTTCATCGAAGCAATCTCGCCAGCGGAATGTAGCCCGGTGATAGATTTATCGCTAGAGCATTTATGACGTCATATCTCACGCGTGACTGACGTATATTTCGATGCAGTCTGATTTACAGCCGCTCCTGGATACTTCCAATTATTCCATATACCGAATTTTTTTGGTATTAATTAATACACTGGAGAGCGAAGATATTGGCTCACCTATATTTTTCTAATATAACTATATTTTATTTATTTATTTATTTATCATTTATTGCACACAAGAAAAAAAACATACAGATACAACATAATAGAGACAACACAACAGGTTCTGCTTATTTCTACAATGAGATTTCTTCCAGCAGACCTACGAAAGAGAGATATGACTGGAAGAGGCAGATAAGACGTGCACAATCTAAAAAAATGGATAAATATGATAGATAAAAAGCTAACTGAATATAAATGTAACTACATACTAATTTGTTTGTACTATATTGTACGTTTTACTAACTAGTTAATGCTAGGTGCACATTCTTCCAATCACTCAAACTCAATACGGCACTGAACTAGAATTGTGTTATTACCATTATTGAAAATTGTGAGAACTATTGGGTTTACGATTCGGAGGTCGCGGGTTCGATCCCCAGCGGGGTACATATTTAGTACTCGGTTTGGTTGGTGGTAGGGCATTTTAAATGTCCGTCAGGCTAGCTACCACCATCTTATCTAAATCTGCCGCCAAGCAGCAATGTTAATAGCATTGTTGTGTTCCAGTTGTCAGAAATAAGATAGCCAGTCCCCCAAATGTGTTGGGGTTTCCGTGTCAGTACGCTACCACCTTCGGCCTCATCTTCACTTAACATCAGGTGTGATTGAGGTCAAGGCTAACTGTTGTGTTTAAAAAAAACTACTATAACTATGATTTCGAGAAGAATTGTTGGTTTGTTAGAAGAAAAATTGAAATATACGCGAGGCGACCTGTTTGGTGTAATGGTTAGCAACTCTGGCCACTATACTAAAAGGTTGCGGGTTCGAATCCCGCTAGGGGCAAATGTATGTGTGACGAATATGGACATTTGTAAGGATGTGTGTGTCTAAGGATATATATATATATATATGTATAGGTACGAGAAAAAACAAGTTGTGGTTATTATGTGATGTATCAGCACTGAATTTAAATTTTGCTGTTTACACCGGTGTAGTTACGCTAAAATGGTCTCATGGATTGAAAAGTACACTGGATTCAGTGCATTCCAGTACCTGTTTAGATTATTCCAGTTGCATTTTCAGTTTTGGATTCGATCGTTGGACTTTAATGCTGCTAAATTAATGCAATGCACATCGAGCAAAAAATCTCTATTACTTCGGACCTTCATCAGCTAAATACAAAATCTGACGAAATTTTATTTATTTTTTAGCTTCAGTGCCGCTTTATCATCGTGTTCATTGAACACTTGTGGGTTAATACGGTACTATTTTACTTCACTGCTAATAAATATTGTATTACTCATGATATAAAAATTTTCACAACTCGTTTTGATTCATGAAACCTTGAGGATAGAATAGGAAGAAAAACGTTTCAAAAAGATTTTTTTTATGAGTAAACGAACGTCAAATTGTGTACGTGAGACAGTAATGGATATAGATATGGCTTAAAATCTTGAGAATTGACTAGCTGTAAGTAAACAAGTGTGTGTTTGTTTGTTTTGTTGGGGTTTCCGGGTCCGTACGCTTCCACCTTCGGCCTCATCTTCACTTAACATCAGGTGTCATTGAGGTCAAGTAGGTACCAACCCGTAGTGCATAAAAAAAAACAGGAGACTTGTTATGCTGTGCTCTTACAGTGGAGATGTAAATATCTGCTTTTGGACGGATGGCGGTGTTACTTCTACGGGTTCGACTCCGTTCTTAAACTGCAACCACAAATCGTGAAATCGTACTATTGACCTCGATAACACAACGTCGCAACTCGCAAACAGCTAATAATTCCGGCTTGACAACCCGCCGCATGTCGACAAACGGAGAGCCAAATGGCGCTTAATTTATTACAACGGCTGCCATTATGTTGTCGTTATTGAACTAGACTAAGTTAATCCGTGTTTAGGTACGTCCGTTACGGTCGGTTAATGGAAATTAGAGTTACACCATTTTGTGTATCGCCCCTTGGAGCTCAAATTCTTGGATTCGAAAATCGTAGTATTTACTTACCTACGATAATGTCGGTGCGATAGGGACACTCAAGTCTCACTGCTACGAATGACGCCAATTTATCTATTCCTGTCTTCAGTTCTAAGTAATTTCTTTAATCAAAAACAAATAAAAAGGTATAAAATAAGAAATTCGAAGAGGCTGAACTGCTGTCTATTAGAAAACTATACCTTCTATTATCAGTACTAAAAGTACTTAAAACTATCGTTGTCGATCAAAATCGCCTAAGTAAAACGCGGCTGGGGAAAGTTGTCTATTCAAACTCTGTTAAAACAAATTTCGCGCGTCGACAGTATAATGCATATAAGCACTTATTTATATAACTTACTAAATACTAAATTGAAATTGAAATTGTACGACTTAAAAAGGTTATTATCCAACTGGCTAATGCCGCTCGACTATGACGACACAGAAAATTTATTAAAAATCTTAAGCTAGAGATGCCAAAATACCAACTCGTAGGGCCATAAATACAAATTTATTACAAATTAATTATAGAAATACACATCTTTGAATCTACAGAGAGCAGAGGCTGTTGAAACAGCATCTGATCCCAAGATACCAAATCGCAGGGCTAACGACCAAATTTATACATAGAATAAATCGATATAAACATTCATATAAAATAAACCAAACAAAATTATATATATCAGGTATACCTTACTTTACATTATCTACTTACACACCCAAACACACGAGCATAGACATACATACATACACATACATACATACACACGATATACATACACACACGCGTATACATTCACACATACATACTTATATGTACATTACCACACACGCCGTAATTTTTAGTAGCATTTGTCATATTTCTGTTGTGATATTTTATTATTGTTAAGTTCATTTTATTTTTATCTTTATTTTGAATAATAAGTTAATTTTTAAATTCTCATACTCACTCTGTACGCATTGAAGAGCGGTGTTTGTTGTTTTTTTGTCCTACCACCAACCAAACCGTGTACTTAAAAGTACCCCGCTGTGGATCGAACCCGCGACCTCGGAATCGTAAACACAACGTTGTTTACATTGAGTGACAGAGGCCACATTGATTAAAGACTTTCGTCTTCAAGCACTGAGGTATGTTGGACGAAAAGACATTGCGCACTTTCCGAACGCTGCTAATCCGAGTTGCATTGATTGATTGGCCTCTCTCTTGAAGTTTGACCTATCTAGTCGAATCTCTTGTTCTAAATAGAATACCAACGCCTATTTGAATTAGTAGAAACAATGAAATATTTTACTTTTCTGCGTAGTCCATCCGTGGGCAGACGTTTACGATGAACTGAGACCCGTTTATTATTATTGAGTCAGACTTGTTTTGTTGTTTTATAAAAGAGGTACTTGTTAAGCATGTTATTTGTAAGTTTTTATTTTCTATCTTCTTCTTGTTATCTTTGTTTTTTCATAGTGAAACTTTGAGTGCTTTAGGCAATGAATAAATATCTCTACCTCTATTATTCATTTATCTAACCGCCCTCCAGCGGCCTCAATCATTGAAATCAGTTGAGACGTTGGTTCGGGAGATAACACACGCACGTACCTTTTTCTTAAGCTAAATGCATATATTCTTTAGGGCAAAAAAAAATCATCTAAGTCAATTCAGCTGTTTTAGAGAAACAATTTCTTGCAACGCCTCATGCGTTCAGCTATAACTTTTATTTACTTAAAATCTAATTAATACTAGTATTGCAAGAATTAACACAGAAAAAGACTGAGAAATACTTTTCGATGACAAGGTTTCATTTATTAACTGATAAAGTCTACATGCGGACGTTTTAGAGACTACTTTGCAATTATTTTCTATCGGGTGAAGTTTATGTATTCATGTTTTGAAAACAGCCATTAAGTCAGAAATACGATCAATAATGATTACTAATTTTTCAGTCAAAGTCAAAGTCAAAAAAATATTTATTTCGTAGGATAAAGATTATCACTTGAAAACGTCACATTTTTTATCTTAATATTAAAATTATTGACATTATTGCTCATTCGCAAGGCAGTTCCCCAGAGAAGAACGAGCAAGAAACTCAAGGGTTGCTCTTTTAAATAAGTTTGGGTTACATTTATATTACATTGTATCATTAGGCTGAATATCGCCGAGCGGTCTATGTCCATGCTTGCTTATCATCCAGATAGTCAGAAATTTTATAATAGCCTTTGGTAAATAATGTCTGTTTTATGATGGTTTTGAATTTATTTAAAGGTAAATTTTGAATGTCCACTGGAACCTTATTATAAAAGCGTATACATTGCCCCTTAAATGACTTAGTGACTTTGTGTAAACGGCTGGCATGAACAGCAAGTTTATTTTTATATCTGGTATTTACATTATGTATATCACTATTTTTCTTAAACGATTCTATATTTTTTCTTACATACATTAAGTTTTCGTAAATATATTGCGATGCTAATGTTAATAAATTAATTTCTTTAAATTTATTCCTAAGAGACACTCTGGGGCCCAGTTTGTAAATCGCGCGAACCGCTCGTTTCTGCAGAACAAAGATACAATTTATGTCCGCGGCATTTCCCCACAACAGAATGCCGTAGGTCAGTATACTATGGAAATAACTGAAATAGACCAACCTCGCGGTGTCCACATCGGTTAAATAACGTATTTTTTTAATCGCAAACACTGCAGAACTGAGGCGCTTCGCTAACTTATCGATGTGTGGACCCCACTGCAGTCCTTTACCCAATGTAATACCTAGGAATAAAGTAGTGTCCACAAGCTCCAACTCTTCGTTTTTTACTAACACTTTAGTGGCTACCTGTTTGACATTTGGTAGTGAAAACTTTATACATTTGGTTTTTTTCTCATTAAGGAGTAGATTATTTGTTGTGAACCACTCAACCACCTTAGTGATAGCATTATTTACGAATGAAAATTCGCTGAATGAGCTAAAGGCCATACCGCAAATAGCCTATGAAAAATGTATGGAAGACTGGGTGAAGCGGTGGACATGTTGTATTGCAAGCGATGGGGCCTACTTTGAAGGCGATAAAATAAATTTAGATGACTAATTTGTATTTTTTGTTTTATTGACAAATTCCCGATACTTAGTACACTGAATGTATACTACTACAGCTACTATTGACTACAGCTTTTTTATACTCTAAAACTACGAAAGAAATGCGGATCTAAATTTATACTTTATACCTTATATATTATAAAATAACTTTGCATTATAAAAGATTTGTGATATATTCGTAGTCTTGCCTGCTTTTTTTAAAAATACAACTTTTATGTCGTTATAGGGTACTGCAGTAAATATGTATATATCATGACTAAAATGGCTGGACTTTATTGTATTATATAAGAACTTTACATAACACTTTCGACTCCTTGCCTAAACTTTGGAAACATTATGTTGTTTTCAAAGTATAGCTTTTTTCATTGCATGGATCCTTTTGACCGTTCCGATACAATTTATTGTAGACATTCACCTATAATTCTATCCGAATTTCGTTCGTGTTTTTTGAATATATATAAACCGTAGTCGGTATTAGTGCAACATCTATCATTAAGTGAATCATTTTTTGTTTATATGATTGACTGGATTCGCGTTTGACCACAATCTGATGGAAAATGACGATGTGGTCGAAGGTGAAGCACGCGATCCCAGTAAATGCCTATTCACTCTGCTCTTGAAGATCTCAAGGTTGTAGGATTCAGGAAAGACTGACGCCTTTAAGTGACAATATATGTAAATAATAAAAATAAAAACATAGAACCAGTATCTAATTCTATAAAACATTTGCTCTTCAGAACGTTTAAAACATATCTATTTTGAAATAACATTTAAGACTGTTACATAACATATACAACCATATACATCTTATCCCTAAACGCCTTAGTTCCTTGGTGAATAACAAAAATCTAATCGAGACCATAGATATGGGATATCCGGTAAGGTCTGGAGGGAATTAGAATGTCAACAATTCATGCCTGATGGACTGTATGCTTGGTAGGTTCGATAAAACTTTAACAACAAATTACAATAATTTATTTGCACTAACAACCGACGGTGTCAGTATTGTGAGCGAATTTAGGTCAATTAATCCATTAATATGTATTGCCATGAAATCGTGTCGCCGCATAAAATTGGACATTTGGGTAAATCAGACAATATGCTTTGATTGTAAAATTGACAAATATTATTTTTAATTAATTCTATTTTTCATGCTGTAGGAATAATAATTATACAATTTGTTTTAATAAAGTTACAAATATAAAACTAGACTCAAATTCCTGGTTGGTGGAATCGTACCCAAAAGGCTGGCCGCATTGCTTCATTATATATCAAATAGTGGTCAGAGGTTACCGCCTCCGTGGCTCAATGTAAACAACATTGGGCTTACGATTCGGAGGTCGTGGGTTCGATCCCCAGTAGGATACATGTTTAAGCACTGGGTTTGGTGGGTATCTGCCGCCAAGCAGCAATGTTAATAGCATTGATGTGTTCCGGTTGTCAGAGATAAGATAGCCAGTCTTCCAAATGTGCTGGGGTTTCCGGGTCAGCACGCTTCCACCTTTGGCTTTATCTTCACTTAACATCAGCTGTGATTGAGGTCAAGTACCAACCAGTTGTGGATAACAAAAACGATATCCCAAGCAATAGTGTTTGGGTTTTCTAAACATAATAAGTTTAATAATTTTAACGGTAGTTGGCGGTTGACTCGATGGTGCTGGGCGGTTACGGTCGAGGAAGGAAAATTGCCTTTTGAACAAGCAGTAGCTTTAAAAATGTAAAATCTGACTATTTTAAGTGTACCCTGTGTACCTACAAAATAAAGCATTTTTTGATTTTGATTTTGATTTGAAGTAAAAACAGTATCGTGCAGATAACCAGTGCTGTATTAGATAGATTAGGATAGACTAATTTACATACTAAAAATCTTAACTATTTATACACGCTTATTTTATACATTTACAATTGGCGTAGAAGGGATGTTATGGAGACCTTTCACATAAGGACATCAGCCGCGAGCGTTGCTGATTGCATCTCTATTTCCTACGTTAATTATTGATTCAGCAACGCATGTAATTTGCCAAACGTGTCTCCATAATGATCATGAAACAATATCAACAGTTCACCGTATGAAATGTACAGAAATGCACATGTGACAGGGGGTGAGCCCATCACCTTTATCGACACCCAGGGGCAGAGACGGATTAGTTATATTCTATCAAATGAGTATAACGTTTGAAAAAGTAAGTTTTCTGAATTACAATTACCGCTCATTCAGCAGACTGGAACATTGAAACCCAATGGTTGCTCTTTGCAACCCTCATCGAAAAACTACGGGTGTTATGGACTATGCATGTGTGTGTCCAGTCTTTGTCCAGGTATCTCAGCTTGGTCCGATTTGAGCGTGGTTTCTTTATATCATACAGAGTCAACGAGAAGATAGGTTATTAGCCATATTTGATAAAAATCGATTAAGCAGTTTCGCTTTTAATTTCGCAATTTTTTGTGCCGTGTGGTTTGACGCACAAAAAGAGTATCACCTCGCAGTCGTTTCTATGGTAAAAGGCGACTAAGGGATTTTCCACCAAAATACATCCATAGATTTGCAATTTTAACGGCGATTGGCTCACCCCTTGTCACGTGTTCATTTCTGTATTATTCGTGAAGTGAACCGTGGATATTCTTACATACATTAAACTCTATATCGGTTCTTATTGAAATTGAGATTCGATAAAACCAATGTGATGTGGATAAAACTAATGTCTTGGAATATGATTTTGGAATAAGATCGTTAGGAGTTAATAACCGAAATTGATTGCTATTTGCGTCTAGACTGCAGAAATGCAGGCCAGGGACTGAATATCATAAAATCCATTTGGTATATTTTGAAGTACATGTTTAGGCAAGTCTGCATAGAAAACTTAAAGGCTTGAATTGGCCTCCTTTGTAATATAAAAATTTCTGTTTCCATTCTATCCAAAGTTTACCAACCATATAATAATAAATAATAAAAAATAGAATATCCTTTGACATACACACAGCGCCATCTAGTTCCACAGTAAGCAACTATAGGCTTGTGTTGTGGATACCAGATAAAATAATAAATAAATAAATAAATATGCTGAGAATAAGTCAAATCCGCCTAACATTTCCTACGCGTCTACGTTATAATGTATTCTAATAATACATATATATTCCTTAACTTAGAGAATTCCCATAGGTTACAGCATGGTTCAACAACTTAAACAAAACAATTATGACTGTATTGTACTTAATACACTATTGTAAACATAGTTGCTCCCTAGTCAATGTGTTATTCCGAAATCAAGACACGATGCCTAAGGGAACTCGTTGAACTGATTACATTCAAAACAAGGAGATTCGATCTGTCGAAGCCATCTAACCATTGTCAGTCTGTTAGCGATTGTACCTCCCCTGAGGGACGTCTTGCATACGTAATAAGAGGGGCACGGATTCAGTCAGAAACGGTTAGAGTTGTGTTTTCAAGACGATGTGAGGTTGATAATGCAAACAATTCGGTTGTAACTATACATATTCCTACATAATTCATAGTTTATATACAAGTTTGATGGACGAACAAATGAAGATCAACCTAAAACAGCATTGTATGTCTCAAACAGTATAAATAACTTCATTTTCAGGAGGTAACAAAAAGCCAAGGACTTGCAAAAAATTTTAGTAATAGAAGGTACAAAAATATAAATAAAAATAAATAAATAATATCTTTATAAAAAAGGTCAAAAACTGAAATATTTAAAGTGTTATTCGACGACCTGTTTGGTGTAGTGGTTAGCAACTCTGACCCCTATACCAAAAGGTTGGGGGTCGAGTCCCGCTAGGGGCATAATGTTTGTGTGATGAATACGGACATGTTACGAGTTATGGATGTTTTCATTTATAATGAGTATTTATTTACAAAAAAAAAATGTATTTATGTAGTATATCAACCATCTGGTATCCGCAACACAAGCCTATAGTTGCTTATTATTACAATAATAATATGTAATTCTAGATGAAAACGAACTTTAGAAAGAAGAAACGTTTCATCGAAGGAAATATTTCAAACATGGCCTGGAAAATATTGATTCAGTTACATTTGAGGCCATTTCTTTTAATAATAACGTGTGACAAAGAAATAGGGAAGGGCTAAAAGTAGGTACCTTGAATGGAGTGCTGGAGAAGAATGGAGAGAAGAGAAAAAGAAATAAAGATAATTTTGATTTGCGAAAAATTTGACAGGTTTGAAGCTGGCATGTCGACATTGTATATATTTTTTTTATAAGTATTCGGGGCACTTACACCTAGCATCTAGTTCCAAACTAAGCAAAGCTTGTACTATGGATACTAGATAACTCTCTGGAATAAATGTTCATATTCATCATACTAACATTTACCCCTCGCGGGATTCGAACCCGCAACCGTTGGTTTCGCTGACAGGGTCACTATCCACTACACCAATCGGTCGTCCACCAATGGTAATTAATATGTAATAATTAAATAAGTTAGTAAAAACAATCGTAAATTATTAAATCACAGTATAGACACTATGATTTAAGTAGGCCAGTAACTAGTTCGTTCCGTTTCAAGACATGAAAGGATACAAACTGAGTCACATGATAAGGAGAAGTTATCCAGTATGAGCATGTATAAGTTGGTAGTGTTATGTCGTTTTGCCGTCTATGTACGTACATTTCCGCATATGGGATTAAGAACTGCAATTTTCTCCCGCTAAAAGTTACCTAGCGGAACTACTATTATAAGTGTTTATTTCAATACTTCAGGTCAGCAAGGACGCTCTAATAAGTCGTCGCTAACGTTAAGGGTTTGCTAGGCTTCTTGGAGGAGCTAGTTTAATGAAAATGAAAAAATGTTTATTTCAGTACCTTAATATAACAATCAATGAGGTATCGGGGGTCTCCTTTTAAGTATAAAATACCTGTGTTAGGAGGCTCCGCTCTTCCATAACTAAATGTCAAATATTTGTCCAATTAAGGTAAAGGTGAAATAGGTTAATATTATGCTACTTATAAAATAAGAATATAAAAACTAATTTGTTATGAATGTGCGTGTGCGAGTATGTGTTTGTGTATGAGTGTGTGTGTATGAATGTGTATGTTTGTATATACTTATAGTGCATCTGCAGCCTGATGATAGAGAAATGAGTGGTTTGTTTGAAGTGTGTCTTTATTTATTTAATGTGCCATCAGTGTTTCAACTTCGTCATAGGTTTTAGTGTTTAGCCAGTTACTTAGAGATTTTTTACATTCATAGTACGTCATTGGGTAGATATATATGCTCAACTGTGATTATTCTTTCTTACACCATTTGTTCCGCATTTAGCTCTATTATCAAGTAGGGAACAACCTTTTACGAGTTCCCGAAAGAATGTCTTAAAACTATTTAAGTACGGCCAGAATAGATTAAACCTTTAAAAGGGGGATAGCAATAAACAAAGTTTAATGTAAATTGGCACGACCACTTTATAGAATTGACGAAATTGTTCTCAAAGTTCTAATGTTCAGAAGTTTCCGAGATCAAACATTTGATATCAGTGTGGAGGATGTACGTAAGAGATTGATGAGTGTGGGTTTAGGCAAGAAGTAAGGTCATTGAAACATTTTTTTTTATGGCCGACGGGTTCGTACTTGACCTCAATCACACCTGATGTTAAGTGAAGATGATGTCGAAGGTGGAAGCGTACTGACCCGGAAACCCCAACACATTTGGGGAACTGGCTATCTTACTCTGACAACAGGAACACAACAATGCTATTAACATTACTGCTTGGCAGCAGATTTAGATAAGATGGTAGTAGCTAGCCGGGCGGACGTTTAATGTAAATGTAATAAGGCGGACATATTTGAGGGTCATTTCATTTCATTTCAATTTCAAACATCAAAATATAACAATGATAATCATCACTTCTGCATGTCGTCGAAGCGGATTGGCCTGCGATCGCCAATGCGCTTTTTTTTAGGCCAACGAGGTTTTAGGCCAGTGACGCTGCTACCTATCACTGTACAGTCGGCATAGGGGGTCTGGTTGAAAACCAGCGCTGAGCAGCAGCCAGTCTCTGTCAGCATTATGTTGAACCAGAGCCTTTTGTCACAAAAGTGGTATTGTCCTATGTGTATTTACTAATGTAAGTATCTAATGTTAAGTATATTGCGCAAATAATGTTGTGACAATAAACAATTTCTTTCTTTCTTTCTCCTTTTTTCTTTCATATGATGACGATGATGATCAACCTCACTTCTTGGTGGCAGACTCAAATAAGATGGTGATAGTTGGCCATATGGATATTTACAAAATGTCTTACACCAAAAGTAATGGCTATCTTATCTCTGTCAATCGGAACACAACAAATAATAATAATAAATATATCCTTGACATACACACAGCCTTTAGTTTTTTAGTTATTTAGTTCCACAGTAAGCAACTATAGGCTTGTGTTGTGGATACCAGATGGTTGATATACTACATAAATACATTTTTTTTTTCTAAATAAATACTTATTATAAATGAAAACATCCAATGAGTGAATATTTATTTGCAATAACATGGTCCATAACACATGTCCGCAATCATCAAACAAATGGTTGTTTGATGATTGCGGACATGTGTTATGGACCATGTTATGGGCATATGGATGCCCCTAGCGGGATTCGAACCCGCAACCTCTTGGTATAGTGATCAGAGTTGTTAACCACTACACCAAACAGGTCGTCATCAAACAATGCTATTAACATTGATTTAGATAATGGTAGCTAGCCAGGCGGACATTTAAATGCCCTACCACCAACCAAACCGAGTACTTAAATATGTACCGAATGTGGATCGAACCCGCGACCTCCGAATCGTAAACCCAATGTTGTTTACATTGAGCCACGGAGGATGCGGATACTTTACCAAATAAACAACCTGTAACCAAGTAGATAATTACATGTTTATACCCTGATGGGATTTGAACCTGTAATCTATTTTCATAAACTTAATGTTGATTATGTATAACAATAAGCCGACTCTACGACTACATTGAACATCATAATGAAACGATAGGTATTAAAGATTTTACAAATTTTATGAAATAGTTTTTAGTCAGCTTTTAGCAGCCACATTTATCCCTCCGATAAAATGTTGCTTGATCTGTGTTGGTACAAAATTGTTTCTTTTTTGTATTTTTTCCAGCTTTCAGACAACTCACGCTTGACCCAAAACTTAGGTAACTAAATTTTTTTTCTATAGATAGCTTGCTGCATCTCACGATTTCTGAATTCCTCACTCATTCCACTTAAAAAAACATATTTGGTAGATAGCAGTTACTGCAATTTGACGTTACATAAAGCCAAGGAGGCAGTTAAGCGACAGCGGAATACACTCAACGACCAAGCCATGGTCATTCTGGTCGTCGTATTTCGTATTTACTTTCGCAGGACAATGTTATTTCTTTACGGCTGAATTAAATACGTACTTCGGTGTCTACCGTAAAAAGTTATTATACCAAAACACGCAAGGAGACGTTTATAAAGCCTTAATTAGCATGCAATAATCTAATTAGCCCGGCGTGTAGTTCCCATTTATATTCCCAGTAGCTCTGGAGATTGTTTGCTTCTGCAGCCATTCCGGGACTGAGTCGTCAACATGACAAAATGTCCAGTGGACGAATTGTTTAATGGTCATAAAGTACGAGTGTCAAAACGTATAAAACGAAATAGCCACAATGTGTTGGTGACAAATAATATAGATGTTGTGTGGTGAAAAGTCCCATTGTCGGCTTTACCGACATCCACGGGAAGAGACGGGTTGGTTGATACCACACGGCACATAAGATTCAGCGACAATCGTAAATTAGTAAAAAAGTGAAAACAATAAAATATTAAGTACAATTTTAATATAAAAATGGTGAAATAATAGAAGTTTCAACCGCCTCCGTGGCTCAATGTAAACAACATTGGGTTTACGATTCGGAGGTCGCGGGTTCGATCCCCAGCGGGGTATATATTTAGTACTCGGTTTGGTTGGTGGTAGGGCATATTAAATGACCATAAAAAAAAGTTGCGACGGTACCAACTCCCCAAAAAATACCACCTAATAAATATTACGTTTTATTAGGGCAAATAGGCGATGAAATAATTAAATATTACTTTATCATCATCAGCCCGTAAACATCCCACTGCAAGGATAAGGCCTTCCGTCATATATTATATTACTTAGCTTTATATATTTCTTTTTATTAGAAATCAAATATTTAAAAATTTTAAATAGTATGGCCCTAAAAATAGGTTTAAAGTAATTATTAATAGGCGTATATCCATCCGAAATTTGGGGCCAAAAGCCTTAAAGATGGAAAGCCGGTGGTGCCATGCCATAGTGTCTATACAGCCTTAATGATTGTCTTCAATTTCATTAGTGAATGCGTTTGTGCTTCCATCTTTACCTCTCCTCTTTCTCACCGTTTTAACAAAAACCTGAAATCCATTTTGTAGCATTTAATGGTTATTTTCTAAGAAAATTGTTTCAGACCAGATACGCTACTCAGTTTAAAATAACGCAAAATACAAAATGATTCTTGCGATTTGCGAAATAAGCAGAGATTCAAAGTTTTTAAAACTTGAAATTCGACTAAAGCCTTCATTTATGCGGGCCGACAAGTACTGGCCGCTTTTCAATTTCAATTTGTTATCTTGCGATATCATAAGATATTTTAATTAGACCAATTTTCGATGATATCTTATCGGTACAAAACTTAGCCATAATGACTTGCGCAATAAACTCTCCCCTGTCCCCACCCGCACCCCTACGACCTGCTAATTTACTAGATTATTATCTGACTAAATAATGCGTGCTCAGGGAGTCATTTCCAAGAGTCGGGTAGCCGTGATACTTGATGCCGCTTGCTAACTTTACGGATTTCTATTTCGTTTATTTGTTTGGGATACTAGCTAGACCAGTACATATACGTAAATTTTGAGGTATAACTTCCGAAAATAATAATGTTCCTAATTTTGTGCACATGGATAAAGTAGATAGGTACTCTAAGTGGTAGTAAATGTAGTAAAGGTATAATAAAAACTTTTTCTTATATGTAGGTATTTAGTTACATAACCTACAACATTAAATTAAATACCCACTGTTTATTTCACTGCGGCGTAGAAAACACTAACATCTCTTAAAACTATTTTTAAATAAATTAATCGATAGCAACTTTATATTTTCAAAATGTAGGGGTAAAATTTATTGCTGGAGAAATTTATCAAAAGTGTAAACAAGTTATTGATGGTTATTTTAGAAAATAGTCACAGGAGTTTTTTTAGAAAATAGACATTTTAGAATAATGTTTTAGAAAATAGACTCTGTAGTGGTAGAGCCACGCTGTAAGCTATTAGCTTGCAGCATGAATGGGCCGGCTCGACCGGGAAGTACCATGCACCCTCTCGCAGAAGACCGACGTCTGAGTAGTGGCATTTTGCCACTGCGCTTCGTCCGGTGAGCGAGGGCGCTGGAGGCCCACCTTCCAGTCTCTCTCCAGAATGGTAGCGGTATTTAAAGAGTTAGTACCCCACGAGGGTACCAGCACTATTAGTGCTGGAGAATCCCTCACCGCTCAGGCTGCCCTACTTATTCGGGGGTGGACACCTTCCTCAAAGGCCGGCAACGCATCTGTGACCCTTTTGGTGTTGCGGATGTCCATGGGCGGCGGTGGTTGCTTTCCATCAGGTGACCCGCATGCCCGTTTGCCGCCCTCTCATATAAAAAAAAAAAAAATATTTTGACAACTCAATGAACAGTGATAATTTTTTTATGATATGATATATGATAGTGATAATTACACTGTACCTAAAGCATACGATCGTTTTGTTAGAAACATTTTTATTCTATCACTGATAGGTACTCTATTCATGAGCAAAACATTAGGAAGTTTAGCCGCCTCCGTGGATCAATGTAAACAATATTGGGTTCACGATTCGGAGGTCGCGGGTTCGTTCCCCAGCGGGGTACATATTTAAATACTCGGTTTGGTTAGTGGTAGGGCATTTTTATATGTCCGCCTGGCTAGCTACCACCATCTTATCTAAATCTGCCGCCAAGCAGCAATGTTAATTGCATTGTTGTGTTCCGGTTGTCAGAGATAAGATAGCCAGTCCCCCAAATGTGTTGGGGTTTCCGGGTCAGTACACTTCGACCTCATCTTCATTTAACATCAGGTGTGATTGAGGTCAAGAATCAACTCGTTGTGCATAAAAAAAAGAACTTTAAGATTATCGGTAGTAAAAATCGTTTACTTACTGGACTACACGGTGGTATATTAAAAAATAACTTATTTTCGTTGTCTCACTCACCTGAAAATAGACGGAGACAAAAATCTGCAAAAGATTGTTTTGTTTTCTTTCTCTCTTACACACTACATTTCTTTCTTAAATTAGGTGGCAATGGAGTCACCGTCAATATTAATTCTAATGTAATTTTAATCTGACAACCGTGTTTAGTTATATAAAAGCTGTATAAATATAACATAACTCTGTTCTGTTCTGTTCTGCTTTGTTCTACTCTGTTCTGCTCAGTTCTGCTCTGTTCTGCTCTGTTCTGCTCTGTTCTGCTCTGTTCTGCTCTGTTCTGCTCTGTTCTGCTCTGTTCTGCTCTGTTCTGCTCTGTTCTGCTCTGTTCTGCTCTGTTCTGCTCTGTTCTGTTCTATTCTATTCTAAGGCAGTCGGGTAAAAATACAAGCTCTATGGCTGATGCTGTTTTGATCTGTGTGATCTAAAACTACATGGTGATTAATATTATTCCATTGCATTGTCACTTGACACGAGTTGGCGAATTAAACCTCCACCAAGACACAATAGACCGCCAGTATTCTCTCACAAATTGAAATCCAGAATCCAATTATCAGAGAAAATAAAATAATGCATTTAAATTATATCGAATGTACAACAGATAAAGATCGTGTCCATTGAATATTTTAACGAATGAACTGTTGATTGAAATTTTGTTTTAATTAAAGAGTATCTGAATTAATGAAAAAGCCTTAATTGAATTTCCGGGGTGAAATAAATCGACTAGAGTAAAAGGACTGAGCGTAGTTGCCCAATATGAACAACTATAGGGGACCAATGCCAGAATAGCTGTTCCATAGACAAATTTCGTGCGTATAAAAATGTATGGAGGATATTCATCGCGCTTTTTGACTCCACCTTACGACACCGACAAGAGGCAAATACAATGTTTACAGTTTGTATGAGATGGATTTAAGTTATTTTGTTCATTCATATTTTTTGAGAAATTGTGAGAAACAGAAATCTAATTGTAATGACTATTTAAACAAACAAACAACAAAATGTTTCAATGAGGAAGGTACATTTAAATATCTTATAGAAACTACAAATTAGGCGGCCTTATCGCTAACAGCGATCTCTTCCATGCAAACCTATCATCACGGAATTCAATACGAGTAATTAAGTGGGTTAGCACAAATAATTTCCTAATTCTTAAGTACATCTGAAAGTTCTGTATATTGAATTCAAAAGTGTTATCTTAAAGGTATGAAAAACATTATAAGTACTATATGTGATGAGAAACAATATTTAAGTATTTATAAACCAAAAAACACGACAGCATGTTTTGTATTATGCATGAGCCATGTTGGAATTTTTACCATTAATTTGTATACTTGCACTTCAAAATTGGTCTAGCCCTTTAGGCCACAGGAGGTAACATAAAAATCTACATATACACATACTTATATACATACATACACTCGAAAAACATTACCCTCCTTTTTGGGGCTGTCGGGTAATAACATCTCTACAATCACAAATTACTCATTATAGATTTTAAAATCATTTTTAACACGGCCCAAATATAATTTGTGAAGAAGCAACAAAAATTGATGTTGAATTTTCAATGAAAGATAAATTGGGCGCCCTGTTGATTACGTGAATTCTCCAGGCATTAATAAATTAATGCTGAATTGGAGGAGGTGTCAGACGCCTAATTGACTGTAGAACCGATACTGGCTATCCGAGTTATACAGCTACTGTAGGTACATAGGCACTATAACTGCCTTCCCTGCAGCTAGATGTCGCACGAACGACTATCTCCAACCATCAACAATACATTTATTACATACATTTCTTTTATTAAGCGCCTTCAAAGAAAAGCAGGTTCTCAATTCAACTGTACTTTCTTGTATGTTAAGAGGCTTTATTCCGACCAGTGGAGCCCTCATTGGGTAAATTAAGGTTTCTTTATAAATACAGGCATGGAACTCCCTTCCAGCGTCAGCCTTTTCTGAATCCTACAACCTTGGGATCTTCATGAGCAGGGTAAATAGGCATCTACTGAGATCGCGTGCTTCATTTCCGGCCACATCGTCACTTCCCATCAGGTGAGATTGTGGTCAAACGCGTATCCAGTTAACCATAAAAAAAACATAAATCAAAAATATTGTCTAAAAGTTAATTAAAAATAATACCTAAATAGCTTAATATATAATAGGTTATTATCGAGAATTTCAAATTATTGATAAAAACTACAACTTTTTTTATAATCGTGAATTCCGGACACTGGACTGGATTTAACAGATTTTGATGATTATTATTGTTTGATAAGGTTTATCGCCTTTTTTCTATCTACAAATTTCACATAGCTGTGGGTTGTGTGGAAGAGATCGCTTTTAGTGTTAAGACCGCCTAATTATGTTCTATTGTTATTGTCAAAAATTATTGTAAATTATTTTGCGCAATAAAGAGTATTTGTATTGTATTGTATCGCTGTAGTGATCCTATAAAAATTTGGTTAAGATCTGATAATGCAATCCGGAGATGATTATGTTAAATAACATCGATGCCTCTGCACTACTGCAAAATATCTTTTACCGAGTGCCTCGTAGACGCGAACGCAATTGCCTTAAGAAGCCATTATTTTACATTACGAAAAGTAGTACTAATTATGCGATATCCAAAAGTAGGTAGTACTATTACCTAATGCACCTTAGATTTGATAGAAGATTATAGCTTAACACTTAATCTAAAAATAAAAAAAATTAAAAAAAAAAAAAATCTAATATTTTAAGAGTACATAAGCTACTTATGTAATTTAAGTAAGCAACTGTTTGTCTCTCAAATAAATAAATAAAAAAATAAAGTAATATTTACCGAAGTCGGTTGTTTTGCAAATTCGGTCTAATTATTTTTTATTTTTATTATTCTCGACGACCTGTTTGGTGTGGGGGTTAGCAACTCTGACCATTATACATATGGGCTAGGGGCATATGTTTGTGTGATGAATATGGACATGGTGTAACCGAGTTATGGATGTTTTCATTTATAATAATGTATTTAATTACAAAAAAAATGTATTTATGTAGTATATCAACCATCTGGTATCCACAACACAAGCCTATAGTTGCTTACTATAAAACTAACTAAAAAATTTATTTTTATTTTTTATGCTTAATTGGTAAACGCTTGAACATCACACCTGATGTTAAGTGAAATAAGGTGAAAGTGCGCCCACCAAAAACATTCAACTTTGAGGAGCATTATAAACCTGTGTTAAACAGCTGGAACTAAATAAAAAACTGGTAACATAATTTACTTGACGGGATCTTTCAAAATAGTTGATATTTACGTGATTTATATGCTATAGCTTGTGTCACGCGAACAAATCTTTTTCCCGCTTGTCTTCGATAAAACAGCGCCATCTCTTAGAACCCTCCAAAACTAATAGGAATGTTGAGAATAAATTGCCAAAAACCACAGCGCACATCCAAAAATTTTTTTAGCCTGTGCACTTTGGTAAGTGGCGCATTTTTTACAATAAAACCAGCATTTGAAACGACACTTCGCAAACGAAGTCCGTGTGTGACTGAGTTCCTATACTCCCGCATTAGCTCCAATGAAGTGCCATTTTCATTATTTCAACGACCCGGTCCATACGTAGTATAAGTCTATGTATGTTGCAATGGATTTGTAGTTTAGAATATTACCTACCTACCGATATATTATTTTTTTTCGCAATTTTACCTTTCCTCACAAACCGTACAACAAAATATTTACAAGCTAACAAAACCCCACGGGATTTTTTCAGTATCGAAAAAAAAATTAACAGTGTTGTATAACTCCAAACATGAACCTATTGCTTAAAACGTGCAAGTCTGCAAATGATTGTGTAGGTAAGTCCCATAATAAATTTATACCACACCCACGGCCAGAGATGGGTTGGTTCATTTACCGACGCAGTTGGTTTTTACGTGCCGAAACCGAAATACAAATTCTTTCCCAAACAAGCTAAAAGAAAGCATTCGTATGAATAATATTCCACAAATAAGCGCCAATGTACGAAAGAATAGTACGAAAGTAGGATACCATTTTATTGGCGTGCAATAACGATGCTGGCCCCACTGTCCTTTGTTTTGCGAACGAAAAAAGCTGCCAAAGCGTGAGACGTGGTAAAATTTGTGGGATCCGTAATATTTATTATTTAAATAAATTCAGGCCATAATATAGTATAAATACTTTTTGGAACTTTTCTGAGCAAATTCTCATTGAGTGTGAATGTCTTTATTTTAACCGAATTCAAAAAAGACGAAGGTTTATTTGGCTATATTTTTTTTTTACCCGACTGCCTAGGGAAGGAGGGTAATGTTTTCGAATGTATGTATGTAGCCTAAATGGCTTGACCGATTTCGAAGTGCATTGTGTCGATAGATTCGTCTTGATTCCTGGAGTGTCATACGATACATTTTATGCTAAAAAATCTAACATGGCGCCCGCGAAATACAAAATATGCTGTCGGGTAATTAAACTCATTTATTATGCGATGTCTTTGTCAATTATTAACTGATTTTGTCGATTTTTTTGTCGGATCCATAGAATATTCAACGGTATCGTTATCGGTTACGTTGCCCAATGAGACACCGTCAAATTGCCGAACGAGCGAGGAACCAACCAATCACATGTCGGAACGTAACCGATGACGATAACGATGAAATTATGTAATAGAACCCCTGGTTTTGATCATCATACCTGATGTTAAGTGAAGAATAGTTCGAAAGTGAAAGTCGCCTAATAAAAGTAAATAAAACCTAACAAAATACTAACCTATATACCTAAGCACTATTGTTATTAACACTAACAAAACTATGAACTAGGCAAGTCTGACATAAAATTGATTTAATTTAATTTAAAAGCACCCATATCTTAAATAGAAAGAAAGAAAGAAAAAATTATTTAAAAATATATTCTTTATTGCACTCGAAAATTACAATAACATAGTAAAAATGATTGGTTATGTTAGTGGGTTCCAGCCCACCAGTCATTGAAATAGTAAGCGGAGTAAATTTCACTAAAACGCGGGTTTTGCTATTGCGACGTTTTAGATTAGATCAACAAAATATCTTCGCTATAAGGGACCCATTTTGACGGACCCCTAAAAACAAACAAAGAGCAGATGGACTATTATACAATGGGAAGCCGTGAACAATGAATAGGCATAATCATCGCCAAACAAATGAAGATCACGCAAGACTCGGAGCCTGGGGCTCATACAATAATTAAAGCGTCGTCTGCATTTGCGATTAGTCGCTACGACTATTTAAAATTTGATTAACACTTTCGTTTCGAATGAACTTCATTTACTCCTCGTTTCCTACAGTCAGCTGTTGAAATACCAATTGCGAATTATCTTTTTATTGCGTCTTGGAAAATTAAATTATTTATATAAGTTCTGTCGAAATAGGTCTGCAAACTTTATGTTAAAGGTGATGGATTAATCTTGGCTAGGATATGTACAACTTGCGAATATATAGAGCAAAATAGTAGGAATTACAGAATAATACTGATATCTAATGAGGTTCTGTATTTAAAAAGCAGAAGAGTTTTAAATGTTTTAGAAATTGGCAACACTACATAGGCAACTGACGATAGATCTCAAAAAAACAAGAATCCAAAGTAAAAAAAAACACTCATCAATCATTGAACAAAACAAAAAAAGGCTTTTTGGCGGTAAGTCAGCGAGTGACGTTGAATTTTTATTTTACAAATTGATTTTTTTATTATAATAATGTTCATTGGGTTCATTATAGGACACTGATCGTATAAATTGATTTCGTTCGACTTCCTTTTTTACCAGACTACGGAGGAAGGGTTGTGATTTTTTATATACGAAATCGTTTTGCGATTCGAATCAATCGATCGATTTTTTTGGAAATTAATTTGCATCCCTATTTAATTTTTTTAACATGTCAATGTCACTCAAGGTAAAGTATATCGGTGTTACAATATAACATTTACAAAAAAATCTTCTGCTTTTTACTGGATGCTATAAATGATAATTTATTCCTTTCAATTAGTGTCATTAGAGTTGCAGAATATTCTAACATGATGTACAATATCTAGCCAAACCTTCAAACAAAAAAAACTATCTCCTTTGACATCTAAACATATCGTTAAACATAACCGAGGTGGTCAGAGATATCCCTAACATTATATTAAATAGCGTTTGGGTGTTCCAAATATTAACAGCTTATAGCTTGCAACAACCTGTCACGAAATTAAAAAAATAACGTTTGTTAACCATGGGCCAATCGTATCATATACCTAGTGTTACTTTTAATTGTCTTTGCTATATGTATATATATAGAACTAGAGAAGGGCGATTAAATAATAGATATTATCCCGATTGACTCCATTTAATTAATGTAGAAAATTATACTAACTACTGAACAAGGGAACGGTACCCGGCTGACTGGCTATGCGTCGCAACTGCATCGCCAGTGACGTCATGCAATCAGATACCGTGTGTACCTACAATATTCCCCCTTTTATTAAAAAAAATTTAAGATACATCTTAAAGTAATTAAGTAATGTAAATTAACAAATAAAACAATATGCATCAGTGCACTGCGATTACGGTACATCTCTAATACAAATCTGTGATCGGAACCAAGCTCGGAATGCGCGACTCAGCGAAACCTCCAAGTAACGCTCATGCTTGCGCTATCATGTTGCTGTTGCGACAACATGATAATGCAACTACATGTAGAGTAAATGTAGGACATATTAAATGAAATATAATATCCGATGATTCTATGTATTGTAATGGCATGCCTGTAAGAAATTAGGTATTAAGATTATTATGAATTACAAATTATCATGAAATACATAGGTAGATAAGTAATGTTACTTAGGGTTTATTTAAAAAATATTAGTAAGTCAAAAAATTATACAATTACAAATTTCGATTAATAATAACGTAGTTTTACTCAGTCTATATTATACCAAAATTCTGAATATATTCACACTGAATTACACTTTTGTGTTACCAATAAGTTTTTTTCTTTGTTACCAAGAATGACAACCGAACAATGTTTCACTGTTTATTACAACACAAGTTTTCACAAATTCTGCCTTGTACATAGCTTGATATTAAAACTTTGAAGAAAGATCACCAGTTGCTTATTTTAGGTATATATAACCTTGGGTGGCTGGGTTTGCTCTCGTGCTGGCATCTGCGATTGCATGGCCTGCATTTGCTTTCTCATCCACCTTTTCATGCTACTAAAGCAACGACGATATATAAAATATATGACGATTAACACTAGAAGAATGAGCACTATCAGTAGCGCGATAAAATATTGGTTCATTTGCACTTGCATACTTGTAGCACTGGCACTTGCCTGGGCTATGACTACTTGGTCTTTACTCGATGTACTGCCCATTGTAAAGTTTATGTTAATAAAAATGTGCTTGAAAGACTTGCTACTTACAAGTTTGGAGTGTAAATGAACTGTAATAGAGAAAATGCATAGTAAAATAATAAATTTTAACCTAAATAAACTATTGCTAAATACTTACGAAACGAACTGGATTTTTGCTTATACGTCCACTGCGCGTACGTTTAGTACAGTCGGCAGGAATGTCGTTAGCAAAAGTTTCGGCTTTGTCAGTTTTGTCTATTCTATTTTGCCTATCTACTAAGTTCTTATCTAAATTTAAATTTATATTTTCTGGTACTTCCTCTAAAATAAATGCTGGTTTTAACCTATCAATAGAGATACATAATTCACGATCCGGTAACTGTACAGTAAAAACTTTACCGCTCCTATTCAAAACGCGATAAGGTCCATTATAAGGTGGTTGAAGAGACTTCTTAACAACATCGTTTCTGATAAAAACGTGTGAACAGTCCTTTAAGTTTGAATGCACAAATACTGTGCGTTTACACTTATGTAAAATCGGTTTAGGTTTCAAATTATTTATCAAATCTCTAAGTTGCTTTACGTATTCATATGAGTCATTTATTTCCTGTTCATTACTGTCATAAAAATCTCCAGGTAATCTTAGGGTCTGTCCATACGTCATCTCAGCGGAACTTACACCTGTGTCACTCCTAGTTGCAGTACGAAGTCCTAATAATACTGTAGGTAACTCTTCTACCCATGAATTGGAATCTAATCTAGCTGTAAGTGCTACTTTAAGACTACGGTGCCACCTTTCTACGGCTCCGTTACTCTGTGGGTGATACGGTGTAGTACGGAATTTTTCTATACCTAGATATTTTAACAACTCTTTAAAAATGCCACTCTCGAATTGTCTACCCTGGTCGCTGGTAAGCTTGGCAGGGCAGCCAAATCGCGAAATCCAACCTTCGTAAATAGTCCTTGATATGACCTCTGCCGTGATTTCCTTCACTGGAAATGCTTCAGGCCAGCCTGTTTTGCGATCTATTATAGTCACTAAATACCTGTACCCTTCTGATGTGGTACTCAAAGGGCCCACTATGTCTACATGAATGTGCTCAAAACGAGTAACCGAAGGAAATTTACCTAATTCAGACATAGTATGACGATGTACTTTAGATCGCTGACATTTGATGCAAGTTTTTGCCCAATTACCTACGTCTTTGTTCATATTCACCCAAAAGAATCTGTCCCTCATTAATTTACGAGTGGTACGGATTCCGGGATGACTCAAATTATGAACGGACTGAAAAGCTATGTATCTAAATTGGTCAGGTAAGTACGGTCTAATCTTAGATTGCGACATTTCGCAAAGTAGCGATTTGTCGTTCCCAGGTAACACTATCCATTTAAATTGTAAACTATCACGTTTCAACAGGTCAGCCACTTGACTATCATCGGCTTGCACTCGGGCGACTTCTTCGAAATCTATAAGCGTGGGACATGTTATTGTTTCCACTCGCGACAAGGTGTCAGCGACAACGTTATCGGCACCGCTGATGTGTCTTATGTCCGTTGTAAATTCGCTGACATACATTAAATGTCTCATCCGACGCGGTGTTTCATTATTTGTATTCATTTTAGAAAAAGCGAATGTGATTGGTTTGTGATCTGTAAAAACAATTAGTTGACGGCCTTCTGTCAAATTACGAAAATGTTTAATTGCTAGGTAAATTGCTAATAATTCACGATCATATGCGCAATACTTTTCCTGTGTAATTGAAAGCTTTTTTGAAAAGTAACCTAAAGGAATCCATCTTTCGTCAACAAACTGTTGTAGTACTGCTCCGACGCTTTTGCTAGATGCGTCCGTCATCAAAGCTAGTGGAACATCAGCCTTAGGGTATGACAATGTAGAAGCGCTTTGTAAGCTAGCCTTACATTTCAAAAATGCTTCGTTAGCGTGAGAGGTCCAATTGATTTTAGTCTTATCTCTTTTTTTAGAATTATGTAAATAACTATTAAGTTCTCCCTGATAATCTACAGCATGAGGTAAATGAGAACGATAAAAATTAACCATTCCTAAAAATCGTCTCAATTGCTCGACCGTTTCCGGTCTAGGAAAATCATTAATGGCATCGACCTTCTCTTTTAATGGTCGGATACCGTCTGCTGAAACCTCAAAACCAAGAAATTGAATTTGCGATTTGCCGAAGTCACATTTAGATAAATTAATAGTAATTCCAAATTCTTGGAATCTCTCAAAAACTTTTTGAAGATGTTCGCGATGTTCAGTAATGTCATCGCTGGCTATGATGACGTCGTCAATATAACAGTATAAAAAATCAAGTCCTTGTAATACTGAATTATTCATGAACCGTTGAAAGGTTTGGGCTGCATTACGTAATCCAAAAGGCATACGCGGAAATTCAAATAAGCCAAAAGGGGTAATTATCGCGGTCTTCTCTATATCATCTGGCGCGACAGAAAGACAATGATACGCTCTATTTATATCAATACGTGAAAATATTTTCTTGTCCGTCAGTAGATAGGTAAAATCCTGCAGACGCGGAATCGGGTATCTGTCCGGTTTCGTAATGGCATTTAGAGCGCGATAATCGCCACAAGGACGAATTTGCCCGTCCTTTTTTGGTACGACATGAAGTGGACTAGCCCAAGCTCCTTTCGACGGTCTACAAATACCAAGTTCCTGCATAATTTTAAACTCATCTCTTACCTTTTTATACCGGTCCGGTGGCAGTGGCCTTGCCCGTGCATGCACCGGCGGACCTGTCGTATCGATGTAATGCAGGACAGCATGTTTAGGTGTGTCCTTGAAAGACACTGGTTTAGTTATATCAGGATACTTAGCTAAAAGATCGAAAAACGGGTGACCTTCATCAACAGTTTTAACTGATTGCTCGTTACTATTCACAATCGTAGCTAAAACATTTAAATTAGTAATCTGATCTATTAATTTACGTGAACTTAAATCTACTAACAGTCCATAATAAGCTAAAAAGTCTGCACCGATAATAGGTTGACGTACTTCGGCGATAACGAAAGTCCAACGCAGTGCGCGTCGCAACCCGATATCCAACACTAACGTTTTGATACCGTACGTTTTAATCACTGAACCATTGGCGGCGTATAACGTATAGTCTTGTTGCTCGCACTGTATATTCTTACCTACTTTGGTACGTGGAATGACTGAAATGTTCGCTCCGGTGTCTATGAGGAAACGTAACCCGCTGGTCCTATCTGTGACACATAGACGGTGATTAAGAATGCCGCCGCAGCTCCCCGTCTCTGCTGACTGCACGGCCTCTAGTTTACCGTTTTCTTTTTCCATGCACACGGCTCAATACATTTAAGTGCCCTGTCCTTGTAATTAAAATGGTAATAGCATAACCAGTCATCGGTTTCGGGCGTGCGCCTAGGCGCAGTACTGCGACTGCTACGCGAATGCGATCTAGCCCTGTTCCAGGGCCTGCGATTTCCTCTCGACTTCGACCTTGACCTGGGCCTTGACTTCTCTAAGTCGTCGAGACGTACACTTATTTTAGCAATCTCTGCGATAATCATTGCAGTATCAGTATTACCACCACTGGACTTAGGCTGCTGACTGACCTCTACCACCTGCGATGATCTAAAATTTTCCATCACCTTATCTGCTATAGATGCAAGTGTTGTCAGATCTTTAGTGTCTGAAACAGTGAGTACAGCACGCACAGAAGGAGGTAAGTGGTTTTGCCATAGAATATGTAACGTTTCATCAGTCACCTTGCCCCGGGCCAAATCCTGCATCTTCCGCAACAGCTGGGAGGGTTTCTGGTCCCCCAGCTCCATTTCTCCAATCAGCTTCTGTATCTGGCGGTTTTCACTCTCTTCGTAGATGGTAAGTAGCCTATGTTTAAGTGCTTCATATTTCTGTGTCTGCGGAGGGTTAGAGAGTATATCTGTCACCTGCGGTATGACATGTTTTCCCAATTTAGCTACTACTAGTTGATACTTAGACTCATCCGACAGGCGCTGCGGGTAAAGCACTGCCTCCGCCTGGATGAACCACGTGCGCGGTTGGTCAATCCAGAACTCCGGTATCCTGGCAGATACGGAAATTGATGCGAGATCCTCCATTGTTTGATCGTTGGGTGGATCAACAACGGCGTTTGAGTTGACGGTTCCCTCGTCCAGCTTAACGAAAATGAGTCAGCCGGTTCACACACTTAATGGTGCTATAATGTTCTTCGCACTAATAATTTGTTAGCACTAATTTTGTTCATAAAAAAAAAAACCAAAACACTATAAAAAGTCACTGTTCTACATTTACTATTGTTCTAATATGTCGGAAAGTCACCACTGTTACTTTTAATTGTCTTTGCTATATGTATATATATAGAACTAGAGAAGGGCGATTAAATAATAGATATTATCCCGATTGACTCCATTTAATTAATGTAGAAAATTATACTAACTACTGAACAAGGGAACGGTACCCGGCTGACTGGCTATGCGTCGCAACTGCATCGCCAGTGACGTCATGCAATCAGATACCGTGTGTACCTACACCTAGTATGTACTGATATTTTGGAAAAAATAATTACAAAACTATAGCAGAAGGAAAATACTTGTTCCATAAAGTTGTTAAAGAGATAGGTATTCAAAAATTTATCGAATATCTAAATATACTAGCTTTCCGCCCGCGGCTTCGCCTGCGTCGAATGAGTTTATCGCGGAAATTTATTTATTCCGTGGGAACTACTCACTTTATCCTATATCTTAATCCAGGATATAGTCTACCTATATACCAAATTTCATCCAAATCCGTTCATCCGTTTCGCCGTGATTGAACAACAAACATCCAAACTTTCACATTTATAATATTAGTTAGACAAATCAAATTTTATTTAATTTTTATACCTTGTATCATATAAAGAGTATTCAGTAACGAATTATTTAAAAATGAAAATAAAGTGAAGCCGAAGTCGGAGACCCTTGTGCATCCTCGTAGATAATATTTTAGGCTTGGCACTGCCGTTCATTTGATCAATTCATCATTGGTTAAATTTGCTTAACTTTTGCTGGCATCCGCCATATTGCATTAATTATGATGACGGGTATACCCTATGACACTCCCGATGGCAGTCCAAATTTAATGACCCCTCAAAACAATTTAAACAATTCTTATTCTTATTCTCATTAATCACAATCGGCTGAGACTGCAGGTGGTAACATACATAGAGGTGTTGAACACATTACCCACATTTGGCTTCACGTAAGGTAGTACTAGGTCGCTTCAAGAATCAAATGGGTAGCAACTAAGAGACAAGATCATGAACATAAATAATGTATATCAAATGCTAGTTTATTTTTTATTGTGTGAAGCAGGTGCAGTCGCGCAGCTTTAGTACCGTAACGAATATAATCGGATTACACTAAAAAACCTACCAAGCATAGTGAATAAATGGGGTTCCGTAGTTTATTACAATACTCCCAGCGATGTTACAAACTAGATCTTTGTTCTCATTAAAATTATTCAAATAAAATAATACTTCAGTTCAAAGACACAAAAGACCGAAACAGATAGACATATACAGGCTTCATCATCATATTGCCACAGAACATCTACTGCTGAACATTGGCTTGCCCCATAGAATTCCAGAGCTGGTTGGAAGCTGCATCTAGCGATTTATCAGGTTGTCTGTTCTCCTTGTGAGTGGGCACTGCGTCTTTCGGTGCGTGGTTACCACTTGAGAACCTTTCTGAGCTCATATTCCACGAAATACTCACACAAAAATAATTCACTTAAGAAAACTTCATGTCGTTTTTCAGCAAAGTGTGAAAATTTTTCATCCCTCAGTATGTGTCGCAAATCTAAAAACCCCTTTTCAGTAAAATCTGCATGAAAAAGTCCATTGAGATAAATAACTTCCAGTCGAAACTAGACAGTTGGGATATTACCGCGACGATTTCTTGCATTTTATTTTTATTACGCATATTTATGCTAGCATTTTTAAAATGTTTAACGTTGCCAGCTACAGTTCACTGCTAGGCTTGAACTAATCTATGACCCTTTGGTTGCTCTTTTTTTGTGCCTTCAAATGACTACTACTCATGGAAGGTTTATGTTTTTATGGTTATAAAGAGATGGATGGATCGTAACCGTCATCAATAGTCATATATCCTCATTGCTAGAGACCAATCTCCTAGAAGTGCTAAGATGGGGAATTGGTCCTGCATAATCCACCACACAGTCCCTGCTCACATTGGTGACTAAGTTGCAAACTAATAATAGTGATTCAGGCTGCTCTTATAGGCAATCAAATTGGCGGCTGGGGTTATTAAGGCAATTTGTATACCAGTTATAGTGAAATTAAATAAGTCCGTTTGAGACTTTCGCCTAAACTTGTTGTAAATAAATTAGAAAGTAATTGATTATTTTTAAAATCTGTTTAACACACCACAGTTACAGTTGGAGAAACAAGAAGTAAGTAGGAATAATGTGCGATTTTTTTAAATTGCGAATCGTTTTAGCTTGACAGACGTCTCTAAATTATATAACTACCCGTGTTGTTTTTTAAAAAGCGATATTTGATAATTAGGAAATTTGTTACTCTGTGGTAATACAAGATGGTATATTTGTTCTCTAATTACCAGTCAACTGTGTTGTCCCCCAAATGTGTTGGGATTTCCTGGTCAGTACACTTCCACCTTCGACCTCATCTTCACTTAACACCAGGTGTGATTGAGGTCAAGTTCTAACCCGTTGTGCATAAAAAAATAACTTTATACTCATATGAAAATGCCTCTATTGATGCCTATAATGTCCTATCCAAAAATGACCGCGCCAAACGTTTCTCAACTATACTTATCGTACAAATTCTAAGCTTTTTAGTAAGTCAAAAATACACTATTATCTGACAAAACATGTAGAATTTGTCTAAACCTAATTCTGTTTTCCTTCCATGAATATAAATGAAAAGCATCTTGGGGGACGTTTAAATAACCCCACTTCATTTCGTTGGGAGCTAATCACATAGCTGGCACATGCTCAAGCGATATTTTCTGAAACTAGGAGGTTTGTTATTTCCCCCTAAAGTGGTTTAAATTTGTTTACTAAGCGCAGGGGAATTTCCTTTCGAATTATGGATATAATATTTGTAGTTGTAATTATAGGGCGTATTAGGAGGTGAAAGGATTTTCAGGAAGTGTATTTTAAGACATTACCTACAATTTTGTATTATAATAAGATTCAAGTACTTAAGGGGGGAGTATTTACCTAGTTACCCGAGATACAGTTTTCTCCGTAACATTGCTGTTGTAAGAATACCCTACAATAATTTTAAGAATACCCACTAAGTTTTTTTGTTATGGAAGGAAACAATAAATAATTTATTTACATAAGTAGGTAAATTTTATTTCAGGACATTTATTTCAAGACAATAATAAGTCTTGAAATAAATGTACACCATTTTAATTGGTATCATAATGGGTTTGGAGAAGTGACAATGTCAAAAATGCTTTATTTGGTTAGTACACAGTGTAATCTTAAAAAAGTCTGATTTTTAAATTTTTTAAGTTACTGCTTACGATAAAGAATAAGATACGCTTATAACTTTCTGCAACCTTAAAGTTACGGCGTTTAAACGCCGTGATCTTTTGCACATGGATAGAGTTAAAGTTAGAGTTGTTTACCTGTCAGTGATAGAATAAAAATGTTTTCTAATAAATCGGTAGCTTGCTTTAGATATAGTATAGGTGTTTAGTAAAAAACATATCAGCTGGCTTTAGTATAGGTATTTATTAATAAAACATTATAGACTGTTTGATTAAAATTACCAATGTGAATTTAATTGCATCGGAAAATATATTTAGAACTCCTGTAACTTACTTGTCAAAAAATCGATCAATAACCGAAATGTGTTGGGGTTTCCGGGTCAGCACTCTTCCACCTTCGACTTCAAGACGGTCAAGTACCAACCCGATGTGCAGAAATAAAAACTTCTTTAATTTTATGAAAAATTTCACCGAGGGCGAATATCACTACTCAATATTTTTAGAAAATATAAAAGAGCCATGATTAATTTTTTAGAAATTTGTTTTAGGAGACCGTAGCATCTTCTATAACGCAATGAAGTGCACAGTGATAACTTTAATTTAATATTGTTGGATTTAAAAGTAAATATCTATACTACACCAAAAGCAAGCTACAGAATTATCCTTCTACCAATAATTAAGAACTTTAAGATTCAAGATTTTGAGAGCAAAAACTGCATAGTTCGTAGGTATCTTGTCGTAGTCTCATTATAGTTTTATTTTAAATTAATTTTTCTCTTCTTTCAGAGCAAACGTCACCGCTCTCTGCTCTGAATATTCGAGATACTTGACATTTTTCCTCGGTAATTAAAATGGCGTGCTAATTTTATTCTCAATTATATTTTAACAAGAGGATGCGCCGTTTCTCCATTGCTAAGACAAATTTAACTAAACTTTTGACTGTGGCCTTAAGGGATACAATGTAAATTACACATTTTTTAACAAATATCTTAAATAAATAAGTTATGCTAATAACTTTACGACTTGGGATAAAAATCCCAAATGGGGTGGTCAGAGATATCCCTAACAGACATTTGGATGTATCAAACATTATAATAATAATAAATATTTCGCACACTTACACCAATCATCTAGTCCCAAACCAAGCAAAGCTTGTAATATGGATACTAGATAACGGATAAACATACATAAATATTTATATAAACATCCATGACTCAGGAATAAATGTTCATATTCATTACCACAAACATTTACCCGTCGCGGGATTCGAACCCGCAACCTTCTTGAATACATTACCCCCCTTTTTGCTTCGCTGTAGTCGAGTAAAAAGACACTAGCCATAACAGCAGCGATCCAAATCTTGCAAAACAAAGGACATTGCAAGTAATGACACAAATGACCTCAATTCTGTGCGAAATTCAATGAGTGAGGCAGTTAGGAAGTTGGAATGAATGTAATTCGAATCGCTTCGAGTATATCACTAGGCTATTAGATAAAATTCCTAGCTTTCAGCCTAAGCGATAAGTAGTAAAGTAACGCTTATTTAAGTTAGAAGTTGATTGGCGAGTCTTAAGCGATGAGAGTAATATTAGAATATCTACTGAAAAAAAGGGGGAAAACAGACAGGTGGGGAGACAAAGCTTCCAGTCAGAATGGAGGGGTTGTGACGAGGTGCAATGAATAAAGTACCTGTCAGTGGCAGAACATTTTTTTTTTTTTTCTCACCTGATGGAAAGTGACGATGTGGTCGCAAATGAAGCACGCGATCTCAGTAAATGCCTATTCACTCTGCTCTTGAAGATCCCAAGGTTGTAGGATTCAGGAAAGACTGACGCCGGAAGGGAGTTCCATGCCTTGGCTGTTCGGATGATGAATGAAGAATCGAACTTCTTAGTGCGAATGTTCGGTATATTAACTATATACGGTAAATAAAAACGTTTTCTGACAAATCAGTAATAAATATCCTTAGATATATACAGCGCCATCTAGTTCCACAGTAAGCAACTATAGGCTTGTGTTATGGATACCAGATGGCTGATATACTACATAAATAGATTTTTTTTTTGTAAATAAATACTTATTATAAATGAAAACATCCATAACTCGGGTACACATGTCCGTATTCATCACACAAACATATGCCCCTAACGGGATTCGAACCGGCAACCTTTTGGTATAGTGGTCAGAGTTGCTAACCACTACACCAAACAGGTCGTCAATCAGTGTCAGCTATAGTGTGTACCTGTTGGATATTTTGTAAATTGTAACTTTAATTAAATATTTCTTTTTCATCATTTCATTTGTAATTTTAATATTTAATTTTAAGTTTAATATTTCAATTTTTTTAAATTATGGACTTGTATACTGTCTGAAATAAAAGTTTTTATTACTATAGATATTTAGTAATAAAACATAGAGTAAAATTATCACAGTTAATTTCATTGCGTCGGAGATTATAATTAGCACTCCTGTAACAATGTTGACTGGAAGAAATACTTCTGTGGGGTAAGTCCGCCATTGCACTCAAACTCTGTGTCTTAGTAGAATTAATATATCGCCTTTTTATATAATAAACTAATAAAAAAAAATTGGTCAACAACTTCTTCATATTTATGAAAAATTTCACTTCTAAATTCCACGACTCAATAAACTATTCCTAGAAAATGTAAAGTAGCCACTGATTAATTTTTTAGTAAATTGCTTTAGGAAATCTTAGCATGTTCTACAACACAATGAAGTTCATAGTGGTAACGTAATTATAATATTGTAGGTTTTATAACTAAATAAATATAATCCTAAAGCAAGCTACATAATGGTAAGAAAACATTTATGTTCATTACTTTTATTTATATCCTTCTTTTTTTTTAACATCAATCACACCTGATGTTATGTGAAGATGAGGCCGAAAGTGGAAGCATACTGACCCAGAAAACAAAATGTTTGGGGAACTGGCTATCTTATCTCTGAGAACCGGAACACAACAATGCTATTAACATTGCTGTTTGGCGGCAGATTTAGATAAGATGGTGGTATGTAGCCAGGCGCACATTTAAAATGCCCTACCACCAACCAAACCGAGTACTTAAACATGTACCCCGCTGGGGATCAAACCCGCGACCTGCGATCCGTAAACGCTATGTTGTTTACATTGAGCCACGGAAGATTCTACAAAAACTCGGGAACTTTCAGATTAAATGAAGTAACATCACAAAAATTACATATTTTTATTGGACTATATTGAACTGCCAGATACCTACAAGGTAAGTACATGAAACCTAACCAACTCACCGTTGATTGTTCAAACAAATCCGGAAACAATCTAGAATCTCACCAAATTAACGATTTGCTCAGTTAGTTTTAGTTAATTGGAATCGGAGAGTTTGCTTTTAGCACCTTGATTAGTTTAATGTCGATTATCCGGTTACTGGTGTTCCAAGATAAACTTAGTCCGGATAAGGCCGAGTAGTTGACAGAAACAATTATCAGAACATGAAAATAGATATTCAAGATGCTATAAACTGTAGGAACTAGGAATTCATATTGAGATTACCTAAATAATTAGAAAGTTGAAGTGGCTGTGGCCAGGCTAAATTCAATTGTTGGAGAGCCAATGGACATAGCCATACAGCGTAGGACGTCTACTCACAACGTGGGAGTCGCTGGATGTAGTCCGCTTCCAACCAGTTGCTCTGGAATGGGGTGGCCTATGTTCAGCAATGGACGTCCATTGGTTGCTGTGAAGAGCCGATGTGAAGAGCGGAAAAAAAACACTTTGCCACCTACCAGCCGTAAAAGGAGTCGGAGCTCCACTTAACACATCAACGACCGTGAGTGACTTTGATTACTTGCTATCACCGACCCTTGCAAGAATCCTGTGAGTCCTTACTTATTAAGAAGTTGATCATGGAATTTGAGCAAAGAGGAATTGTAGACTACTCCGGCTGAATTCCACAGACTGCACGCGAAGGCCAAGTTGTATGACATGAGGGGAGTGAATATGTTTACTCTTCACCAGTAAGCATCTCGGGTTCCATGACCATAATGTAATATTAAGATTTATGTGAGTAAGTGGTCGGTAGTTACCACCTTACTTAAAGATTTAAAGTTATCTGATGTCGTATTCGCCTGTATTGGCTTGATATTATATTGCAATTTCCCGAGCTACCCTATACCACGATAGGCTGGCACCGTCCCTGTCGCTAGCAACGCCCGCGTTTCCCCGACATATATGATATGTTATCTTTAAGTCATTATATTTGTCTATCGATCTATGTAAGTATATGTATGTAAGTATATGAAACCTAGTCTGTATCTGCACTCACATTTAATACCGCACAACCTGCCTATTTCAAATGTACTGTCCTTATACCCAAATTGGACGTTCTACTCTTACTATTTTCTGTAACTGTATATCATTTTCGGTTGAGCAATAAAGTGTATATGTGTTGTATTGTAATTTAACACAGTGGCATTTATTACCATTTTTTGAACTGGATTACTATATAGTACACCTACTAGGCAAATGTGTGTCGGTCTCCCGCGTTACAGTTTTATCCTAGTATGGGGTCCATCAGTAATATGAATACTGCAATTTCTTGGTTTTATGCATGCCTACATATCATATTAGTCGTTTAGTGTTTTAAGTACATATAAATTTTAAGAAATGTAAATTTTGTATTTTGTATGCTGGATGATAGTTATTCGGGGGTTTTTAAATTTTAAAGTTTTAACATACATAACGAACTTTATCCTAAATGGGGTGGTCAGAGATATCCCAAACACACGTGCTTGGGTGTTCCAAATATTAAAAATTTAATGCTTGTAACAACATCCACGGTTCACCTTTAGAAATATACAGAAATACATACCTGACGGATGGGGAGCCCGTCGCCGTCGAAACATGCAAGTCTATAGATGTTTTTTTTTATGCACAACGGGTTGATACTTGACCTCAATCACACCTGATGTTAAGTGAAGATGAGGTCGAAGGCGGAAGCGTACTGACCCGGAAACCCCAACACATTTGGGGGACTGGCTATCTGATCTCTGACAACCGGAACCCAATATTGCTATTAACATTGCTGTTTTGGCGGCGGATTTAGATAAGATGGTGGTATCTAGCCAGGCGGACATTTAAAATGCCCTACCACCAACCAAACCGAGTATTTAAACATGTACCCCGTTGGGGATCGAACCCGCGACTTTCGAATCGTAAACCCAATGTTATTTACATTGAGCCGCGGAGCGGTGTTTTCGGCGGACAGTCCCTTAGTCGCCTTATACTACACCAACGGATATTTTTATAATGGTTTTGTATTGGTTAAGCCCTTGCAGAGCGCTACAATGTAAAGAAATTGTAGGTTATTGTATCAATAATGCTATGTACACAGTGTGACACGCAAAAAGTTAATACATAAAAGTGAATTTAACCCAATAAAATCCAATACAAAAACTAGTATATCACGAGAACGGTTAATAAAATTCGTTTTCCCAATAAAACGTTGATAACACAATGAATAGATTCTAAACGAATGAGAGTGCGCAGAAATAAAAATGTTTCGCATTTTGACTAGTTGGGTCGTTCAGAACCGCTCTTTGTTACATTCTATTGTTCAATGTTACACAAAGAATAAACCACATTGCAATGAAATATAACATAGAGAAGTCATAGACTTATACACGGTGAAATTGAATTCGTGTAATTCCTGGTTGCCGGTAACTCTACTCCTAATCACGAACAATTTTCCCCAAGGAACCATAGTCGAATTCGATTAAAATTTTTCGGTTACCCATACAAAGTAAACCATTCTGAGACCACCTTTAGTATGGAAGTCCAACATTTTTCTGCTGAATTCGGCTGTTTCCTATTGGAATTGTTCTTAATCAGGAGTGAAGTCACCAGACGAAAATTGTTGGACTTTCATACTAAAGGTGATTTCAGCATGGTTTACTTTCTAAGGGTAATCGGAAATTTTTTGATTGAATTCGACTATGGATCCTTGGAGAAAGTAGTTTATAATCAACATCTGCGTCACCAGTTAATAGGAATTACACGAACTCAAATTCACCCTGTATATTACTCTATATGGACAAGGTATACTGGTTCTAACACTGGGCTACTTGTCTCCTATATCGATGAAATGAAATGAAAATGAAATGAAATGAAATGAAATGAAACGAAACGAAACGAAACGAAACGAAACGAAACGAAATGAAATGAAATGAATGAAATGATGATCAAGTAATCCTTGCGCGTCGTCACAAGAGGAGTTACAACAGATAGTAACACTTATAAATACAGTTTTGAAAGAAATAGGAATTAAAGTCAATATGAGTAAAACGAAATATTTATAATATTTATTATTATTTTAGGATTACAGAACATTTAAAAAAAAAAATTTTCACTTCACACATTCTGCAAGACGCGGTGTATTGATTGACCCGAGGCCATGCGAGGTTACTACCATTTTATTGCCTGGCAATTTCTTCTAACTGACATTAGAGAGTACTAAAAGAATACCCTGAAGACTCGTTCCACATATCAATTTGATATGTGATCAAACTACTGCAATATATTCTTTGTTCTTTATCACGATCTAATAAACTGTGGCATTAGTTATTTCCAAACAAATATAAGTTATCGAGATACACAGTCGCGTCTATTCCATAAGGATACACAGAGACCACAGATTTCCATTTGCTGCGATTCTGACACACCGGGATAATTCACTTCTTTTACTGTATTAAAAGCCTTCGTGGACGCTCGTCGATATAGGGTACTCTTGACTTCTTTTTTCTTTTTTTTTATGCATAACGGGTTAGCACTTGACCTCAATCACACCTGATGTTAAGTGAAGATGAGGCCGAGTTGTCTTACAGGACAAAGCTTCACTAATCTTTCTTGAGAGGCAGTCAATGAGCCCGCTTGGATTTATGGAGTAAATAATAATAAAGTAAAACAACCTAATCAATTGTATATAAAATATAAATATTTGAACACTGACCGGGTCCCGCCTTCACATAACACTTACGTCAAATCAAATCAAATCAAATCAGAAATGTTTTATTTTCTAAATTATAAGAATAACATTTGAATTCATCATGACATACAGTTATCGCTCACTCACTAGGCTATCTCCCCAGAGAAGAACGAGCAAGACACTCAGGGATTGCTCTTTTTAAATAAGGTAATACAAATATAATTTGGAATAATTGTTAAATTTATGATTCGACAAAGAAAAAGAAGAATAAAATATTCATTCGCATTCTTATCATCCAGATAGTCAGAAATTTTATAATAGCCTTTGACACATAGTTTCCGTTTAATGGTTGTTTTAAATTTATTTAAAGGCAAATTTTGAATGTCTACCGGAACCTTATTATAAAAGCGTATACATTGTCCCTTAACTGACTTAGTGTCTTTGTGTAAGCGACTGCTATGGACAGCAAGTTTATTTTTATATCTTGTATTTACATTGTGTATTTCACAATTTTTCCTAAACAAATGCAGATTCTTTCTTAGGTACCTTAAGTTTTCGTAAATATATTGCGATGCCAAAGTTTTAATATTGATTTCCTGAAATTTATTCCTCAGAGTTTACTCGGGAGACTAACTTGTAGATCGCGGGAACCGCTCGCTTCTGCAGAACAAAAATACAATGACCGCTGCCCTCATCTAGCGCCCCTGACTCACATCACTTCCTAATCTAAGTTACCCTATAGTCACGACTTCACTTCCAGACCTACAACTACTGAGTTTCTCTAAACTTGCCGATATAAACACCCACGCCCTTCCGGTCTGCATTCTTTCGTGACTTAAGTCCGACTGCCCTTTCTAGTGTCTCTCCTGCCTTCGACCTATTGTTTTATAATCTTGCCCGACCTCGCCGTCGTTCCCTTGATTTCACCCGAATGAGTTCTCACACGTGGCTCTTTGTATATCGTTGGTAAAATTCACCAAACTTGCATGTGCAGTCGTTGCCGAAAACGACCAGCCTAAGGTTCTCAATCTTCCTATACGATTGTAGACCCATCTATTTCTGTATTAGGTTTTATAACCTAGTTACAATCCTAACTATTATTAGTAATACATACGAGACAGGGCGTCAGTGTATGCATGCAGTAATTGGTATAAAGCCTAAGGTAACTATTTGTCTATTACACTTAGATTTAGTTTATAAGTTTACCTTCCCATTTCCATATTTTTTTTTTTTTTTATGCATAACGGGTTGGTACTTGACCTCAATCACACCTGATGTTAAGTGAAGATGAGGTCGAAGATGGAAGCGTACTGACCCGGAAACCCTAACACATTTGGGGGACTGGCTATCTTATCTCTGACAACCGGAACACGACAATGCTATTAACATTGCTGCTTGGCGGCAGATTTAGATAAGATGGTGGTAGCTAGCCAGGCGGACATTTAAAATGCCCTACCACCAACCAAACCAACTATATTTCGGTGAGTGAAAAATATATCCCCTATCTGTTTACATTACCTACATAGTTAATAATTTTATCTGTACGTAAACACAACTACGGAATTCACTACATGAGTTAAGATCAATGGCCACTGTTATAGTGTGGAAAGCTCTGGCAGACATCGGTAATTGTTTTTGACATCTGGTTCCCAGTCGTTCTGGTTATAATTTTTACTACATGTTATTACACAGACATACATTTAGATAAATAAGGAATAGCTAGGCAAAAAAAGTGCGGTCTGGAAATCCCACCATGAATAAACAATGGCCATTTATTTATTTTTCCTAGTTGTAATTTTTTTTAATGACTGTAATATCGTAAGAAAAGCATTGCATGCGATTACAATAGGTGTAATTGGTAAAGAAAGAAACCTAGCCTTACACGCACAATATCGTAGCATCGTCAGCTACGCGTTTGTAGAGGCTGGTACATGCGCTACAGAAGAGCTACAACACCGTGGGGCGTGTCTACGTGTTTTTCTTTGCTCACAAGATAGATTATATTTCCACCAACTTCTTCGTCCGCGTAGATCTAGAAATAAAAACAAAGTTTTATTAAGTAAAATAGAAAATCGAAAAAAAGTACAGCGAGCTTAGAAACCGCTGGCGCCTTTACACATTTTATTTAAAAGAGTTTATTCCGTCCTGTGGCGCCCTCATTGGATAAATTAAGATATCTTTTTAAACACAAAATAATTCAAAAAAATCGCTCTGACTTGCACTCAAGAAGCTTAAATGCTAATTATAAATAATACACAAAAAACTTTGATATGGGTTATTGTCCATAATTCACGATTCGGGTCGGCGAGACGGTTATGTGACACTCCCCTCCTCTAACCGGAGGGTATACTTAATACCTATGTGTGTGGGAGTGGGAATACTGTTTATGTATGTGTGTAATCATAGAGGAATAACACTACCCGAATGTGTAATGAATTGAATGAGCTTGTCACATTAAAGATTAGGTACTTGTCGACTCATTTCTGCATATGTCTAACAGGAAGAGTAAATTTCCTGAAGGATCTTTCACATTTATATTCTAATCTGCATTAGAAATTTATAATAAAGAGATACTAACAATATACTACAATATTTTTGAGACTGGCTAATGTGCCTGACTTTAAAGGTGCGCCTACTTTATTGTAGCTGATCTTATGTATATTTAGTGAGGCAATGGAGCCAGCAAACTGGGCACTATGACTCGAAACGAAACGATATGCTTATTTTACTTTATTGCAATTGCATTACACTATGTAACGTCACGTCTTTTATCCCAAATGGGGTAGACAGAGATACCCTTAACAATAGTGTTTGGGTGTTCCAAATATTATATTTAATTACACTATTGTATGTATATCTCTGACCACCCCCTTTGGGATAAAGCTCGTGACATTATGTTTGTATGTACTTATTTGTATAATAAAATTAACCAATGTAATTATATTAGGTCTTTACCAATTTTCTTCGTTAATCATAATGTACCAACTCCTACGATTCTATAGCTATTTCCAAATTGGTTTTTTATTTGGAAAATAGAATGTATTTTCAAGGTTTCATATGAAATATTTTTTTACTCTGAGATAAATCACATAACAAAAAAAACTTGAACACAGCTCTTTTCATGAGCTTCCCATGTTATTTCTTAGATTCGCGGAAACTTTTATAAAGCGGTTATTTTTAAAAATTAACACTACATATATTTAACTTACTGTTTATCCGATAATACACACAAAGTTTAGGTAAATTTGGATTTACCGTTCCCAAAAAAAATTCAAAAATGTTTGTATGGAGAAAACAGTCTTAATGAAATTCTTCATACAAAACGCCAAAATCATAGGTAAGGACCTAATAATTATTGCTAACTTATGGCACTGAAACGTGATCGCTCGCTATAGCCGCTATAGCAGTCCGTATCAGAACAAGAGTCAACTAGATGTAGACAGGATACATACATAGCTCGAAGAACTGATGACCGGTGGAGCATTAAATTTCTGATGTAAAGACCATGTATAGTGTTACAGTTGAAGTTATATGGGCCTTCCATTCTATAATGAATTATAGCTATAGCATTATGACGATTTCAAATGTTATTCTTATAATTTACGAAATAAAAACATTTTTGATTTTGATTTTGATTTTGATTATTATGTAAATAACAATTGTTTTAGTAAGATTTCGATTCCTGATTTCACTTCCGTTCAATATTTTCCTGTGTAAATCACTGATATAGTTTTTTGGAAAGATACAGTTAGTATTTATGATAATAATGATTGAAGAAGTCAATTTATATTTAATTCACATTTATGTCGCTATTTATTTGTCGATATTTTTATATAATTACGATACAATAAATTATTCAATTGTATAAATATCATCAAACTCTATAAATAGCAGTGTCCGGCTTATATTCGGTCATTTTGTTTCTTGCTTTTGAACCGAGAAGATTAAAAGAAGTGTACGGTCTATGTTGTTTCTATTCCCGACCCGCTGTTCGTTTACAATAGGTAAATACAGTGCAGTGTCCAACCACAAGGTAATAAGGTCGGGAAAATCAATCTATCGCTCTGAAAAAGTATGGGGAGTTCAGCAGTGGGCATCTTGTGACATGCTATTGATAATGAATTGTAATTGTTCAATCCCAACCCTGTATGTATTCGAATAGTTGTCTATACAACATTACAACTGACGTAAAGCTGTCTTAAAAAAATACTTTTTACTTGGACAGCCGTGTGATGAACATAGTCACTGAAAATATTCCTATACATTAACAGCAATTGTGTTATTGTGAAATGTATCGTTGGAGTAATACAACATAGTACAGTCCTTCATAGTTAATGTGCATTTTATTGATACCAGCGCGTACAGTAATTATGTAGGTGATGCTAATCCGTACTAAAATTATAATATACAAAGTTAATAAATAAATATCAAAGTAATTGTATGCAAACTTTTCAGACGTTTATATGCAAAACGTAAAGCCGCTTTTGTGAAACATAGTCTCCCATAAAAGCGGGCAACATCCTAAGATAACAATGGTCTTAGGAAAAACTGGTGTCACCTTTTTAAAAATATGTTCATCGCATTTGCAAGGCTGCGCCCACACGGCTGAGGCAGGCGAAATACGTGACTCTTTTTGCATAATTCCAGCTCGCATTATCTTTCCTTTGGGGACTATGGCGGCCGCTTGGATTCCTGCCATATTCTATGAACGGGAAAATGTAACGGTCTGTATTAGGTATGTATTCGAATTATTCTCGAGGGTTCTGTCCACATTGATTTTTATCCCCAACGAAACTCTCCTACTCCAACAATTGCAATGAGGGTAATAAAATTGATGATTTGCAGCACATTTTGATGAATTCCGACCGCTAACACTCCTAAAAGGGACACACTTGTAAGGACATTAGAACTGAATTAGATTAATATACATAATTTATTGTGTATTTCCAAGTTCAGGTTCAGCAAAAACATTGTTCTCTATGTTTGATAAAGAAACGTGAAATTATAAACATTGTCACTCTATGTACATATCGGGGAAACGCGAGCGTTGCTAGCGACAGGGACGGTGCCAGCCTCTCGTGGTATAGGGTAGCTCGGGAAATTGCAATATAATATCAAGCCAATACAGGCGAATAGGATATCAGAATGACACTGGGCAAGATAACCGTAAGTAAGGTGATGATTGCGGACCACTTACCCTCACATAAATCTTAAAGATGCTTACTGGTGAAGAGTAAATATATGCACGCCCCTCATGCCATGCAACTTGACCCTCGCGTGCAGTCTGTGGAATTCAACCGGAGTAGTCTACAATTCCTCCTTGCTCAAATTCCATGATCAACTTCTTATTAAATAACGCTCACCGGATTCTTCCAAGCGTCGGTGATAGTAGGTAATTAGAGTAACTCACAGTAATTGATGTGTTAAGTGAAGCTCCGACTCCTTTTACGGCTGGTAGCAAAGTGTTAAATGATGCTAGATAAATGTTCGTATTCATCACACAAACAATTACCCCTCGCGGGATTCGAACCCGCAACCGTTGGTTTCGCTGATAGGTCCCCTATCCACTACGCCAATCGATCGTCAATACAGGCAAATTTTGTAACAAATAAATTTTACTTTCGCTTCCCAATGAAAAATAAAAGAATTTTCACATGTCACAGGCCCCTAAAATGTCTGAGCAAATGCAAGTACAGGTGATCCATTATACGGGATTAAAATGTTAGATTAACACCTCTGATGCGATGTGTAAAACGACGTTATTTTCTGTCAAATTAATGTTTTCTATGTCCTAATAGCCCTGGAGTTGCGAACTGTGCCGAATTTTCCGGGACCATCTCAGGATTGAAGGAGTCCCAAGAGACGATAGCCATTTGTCCCGATCATTTCCGTTTACGTGTGATGTAGGTTCTGGAAGAAAAGATTTTAGTGTCTATTGTTCATTCTGCAGTTCTCAGTCTATTGTTGTGGGCAATTTCGGCACACTATTATCTGTATTTTTATTTCATCATAATGTAGGTTCTTATTTTGTCCGCAATGTCATACCAATGTTCAACTGCCTCCGTGGCTCAATGTAAACAACATAGGGTTTACGAAACGGAGGTCGCGGATTTGATCTCCAGCGAGGTACATGTTTAGTACATGTTTAGTGGTTGGTAGTAGGGCATTTCAAATGTCCGCCTGGCTAGCTACCACCATCTTATTTAAATCTGCCGCCAAACAGCAACTTGAAAAGCATTGTTGTGTTCCGGTTGTCAGAGATAAGATAGCCAGTTCCCCAAATATTTGGGTTTTCGAGTCAGTACGCTTCCACCTCATCTTACTTAACATCAGGTGTGATTGAGGTCAAATGCTAACCCGTTGTGCATAAAAAAAATGCAATAATAATTTAAGAAATGGAATTTTACACAATGTCCCACTTTCCAGTACCACTACGCTCCGGATATTTCCTCACCAAAGTCGTATGATATTCAGTAAGTGCAACTCTTTTATTATAAACTAGCGCGAAATGTACACTAATTTTTACCCGACTGTCCAAGAAAGGAGGGTAATGTATATATGTAGGCAATGTACTTCAGAATTAGGTGTGTCCGTTCCTTTGGCGCATCCTGTAGAATAAACGCCTTGACCGATTTCGAAGTGCATGGTCTCGTTATTTTTCGTTATTCGTCTTGATATATTTTATGCAAAACACAAAATATGTTGTGGGGTTTTCTGTTTTTTTTTAGATATTTAATTAGAAAAGTAAACCATTTACAATTTAACTCCAGAATACAGTAACAAAATTGCAGTCATAGTCTAAGGACACTTTGGAATTTGTAAAGAAAAATGCATTTAAATACTATTCAGTAGATCGTACTACATAAATAAGGTACTTGATACTCGCATCATATCCAAGTTTTCGACAAAATTTTAATCGTTTGCGCTTGGATTACAACTGTAATTTTGAACCTAACTGTATGGGAAATTTAACACAGATGACTATCGCCTTGTATCGTCACTCACCAGATCGACAGGTCCTCGTCTTCTTGGTGTACCCCTGAAGATAGACTCCACAGGGTGCTGGTAATTGGCGCGTCTAGGCACTGCACTAACACTTCGGTTTTGGATTTATAGCAAAATTAGAATTTTAGTATTTTATTTGGGGCGTAGATACAACGAGTGCGCGGGAGTAGTTGGAACAGTAGTTGATGGCAGCACCGTCGCTGCGGTTTTTTAACACGGATATTGTGCTCGATACAATGCGTTTTTGTTACAGGGTTTTTAAACTAAGAAAAGCGGATATAGGTACTTTGTGCTTACAATTACAAATTAATAAACTAAAGTAAACACCGACAAGAGCATGGCTCTTAAATCAGATGCTGATGAAACTAAAGTACGGAACACTAACTATACCTAGTAAGCTAGCATATCGCAAACTTTCGAAAAATTTGGACTTGGAAGTTTGTATGGAATACCATGTGGAATAAACCCTCTTAAATTTGGATAACGTATATAGACTAAACTCAGTATATTGGCCAACAGACAAACCATGAAATATGTTAAAGCCGCCCATGTAGGCTGATGATTTAACTTAACGATTGCTTTTAATTGAAGTACGGTAAAACTCGCATGAAAATGCCACCAATATCTATACAATGCTTAACTTCAATATTTCAAAATCAATAGCGATTGCGGCTGAGCCATGAAAGCTAAAGTATGTATATCATACTACATAATGTTACGACCTTTATCCCAATCCCAAAATAGAGTGGTCAGAGATATCCCAAACATTAAACGTTTTAATGTTTCAAACAAAATCCACTTACAAAATATACAGAAATGCATACGTGATAGGCGTGAGCCCATCGCCGTTAAAATATGCAAATCTATAGATATTTTTGGTGGAAAGCCTCTTAGTCGCCTTTTACGATATCCACGGGAAGTGACGGGTTGGTTCTAATCTTAATGGAATTGTGGATTCCATTACGTGCTTTGTATCAAAGGAGACGTAATTTACTTCCGTCCAAGTTCCCTACAGAATAGTCATATCACCAAACTTTGATATTGCACAAAAAGTCGATTCATCTTTGGGTATTGTAAGACGTTATAATGTGCCCCTAATATGGCCCGCGTGACTTGCCGAAACCCACTACACTGTATCGCCTTAGTTTCTCTTTATTTATGCTATGCATGACATAGACACTTTTATTATAGCGCCATTCAGTAAATTATTATGAGCTTTAAGTGTAAAACTGTTTAGAAATGCAAAAAGAACCATTAATAATAGTGTTTGACTGATTTTCCAACAGAGTGTTATATTGATTTGAACGACATGTTTCGTCTAGTTGCTTGAAACCCTGATTACTATCTGAAATGTCGCGGGATCGAATCCCTCCAGGGGCATATGTTTGTTTGATGAGTATGGACATGCATCCGTATGATTGATGTTTTCATTTATATATATTTACGCAAAAAAAAAGGATTTGTGTATTCATAATACAAGCCTAGTTGCGATGTGTGGATATAGATGGCACTGTGTGTATGTTCTAGGATATTTATTTATTGGAGTATAGTAACGTTTAAGTACCTAGGTTTCGCCGTACTTCAGTATCGCACTCCAATTACATTACATAGGACCTTTCCGATTTCCCACGTCACAATTCGATGATTATTGCCAAGTCCACTGAATGTGAACTTAAGGACTGAGTCCTTTCATATAACTGTAACCTCACAACTCATAGATGGAATCGCCTTGTCTGAAGTAGAGCACCTTGTACCACAGAATTCAGCCCCAATTTTGTTTCTACCTCGAACCTTGCAAAATAGTAGATTCCAGATGGCTAAGGAACCTCAGTTACGATAAATCCGAAGCTTTCGTACTTCGGGAAGATATTACGTAATGTACACACCCATATTATAAACAGACTTATACAAACACACACATACACACACACACACACACACACACACACAAAACTATATCAATATTCATCACCATCAGTCCGTAAACATCCGACTGCAGGGATATAGACCTTCCCACATATTGAGTGAGTATGGGGCCATAGTCCCCCACGCTGGCCCTATACGAGTTGGGGACTTCACATGCCTTTGAATTTTTATTTCTCAGGCATGCAGGTTTCCTCACGATGTTTTCCTTCGCCGTTCAAGAGCAGGCGGATAAATGCACATAAGTAATTAAATTAAATTTAAAAACTCATTGGCCTGCCTGGGGTTCGAACCTGGAACTCGCAAATTGGGAGACTGTGTCTCCTCCACTGAGCCACCGAAGCTCCACTATTACTATTATCAGCAAATAGATAACCGTATCCAAAATTAGCACTACAGAGAGCAAGTTAAATAAAAGAAGTTTCTCACTTCACCCCTCGCCACATAGTGTAGCCAATGAAATGTAACATGGCACTAGGACCATCACTATGGGGAAGGGGATCGAGTGAAGCTCGGCTCCTTGCTTCGTATAGACCACGGATTGCATCTGGCGGTAGTGACCGTGGCGGTAGCAGAAGGTTACCGCGAGTAATAGTGCCAGTAATAAGAGTTACAAAAACTCCTTCAAAACCACATCGCCGTAGAACACCGGACGGATTTCTGAATTTAGGCCACCAAGCACGAGTTCGCACTCCTTACTTTAATTTTTTTTTGTTGTAAATAGTGGAAAAACATTAAAGAATACATCTGTTTTAGGCCGGCATTTATTCTGAAGTAAAGAATGTGTCCCACAAACATTTGAATTTAAAAAAAGAAATATATCAAGTTTTGATTTACCTATGAAATTGGCGTTTTGTATGAAGAATTTCATTAAGACTGTTTTCTCCATACAAACATTTTTGTTTTTTTTTTTGGGAACGGCAAATCCAAATTTAGCTAAACTTTGTGTGTAATATCGGATAACATTAAGTTAAGTATAGGCAGCGTTAATTTTTAAAAGTAACCGCTTTATGAAAGTTTCAGCAAACCTAAGAAATGATTATGGGAAGCACATGAAAAGAGCTCTGTTCAAATTTTTTTTATTATGTGATTTAGCCCAGAAATTAAAAAATATTTCATGTGAAACCTTGGAATAATATTCCATTTTCCGAATAAAAAACAAATTTGGATATAGCTTTAAAAATCGCAGGAATTGGTACATATGATTAACGAAGAAAAAAAACTCCAATTTCATAGGTAAATATAAAGGTACTTATAAAGTAAGTCTGTAACATGTGTTCATTCCCAAAAATACGATGTGCCAATAGATCTCAATCTATCCAAAATAATATGGGGTTTCCGGGTCAGTACGCTACCACCTTCGGCCTCATCATCACTTAACATCAGGTGTGATTGAGGTCAAGTCAAAGTCAAAAAAAAAAATCTTCACATTCTCAATCAGGAGATTCAGCCAGGGCCATCGAGAATCGTTTGGATTTAAAGTTACCATTTCTAACAAATGTCATTATACAATTGCAAGGTCAATGAAACCTAATCCACTTGAAATTGAGTTCATGGACTTTATTTTGTACAATTTCCAGCCTTATTCGATAAATTCTGACAACATTTAATATGTAAATACCCACAATTCTTACAATAGCCGATTGTGTTGAGTGCTTTCACCCCGGACGATTGTTTGCTTCCACATAAATATTCTGTTACATTGTTTATTAAGGGGAACGGATTGCTAATTACAGAACAACTATTTCACATACAAGTAATAGAATTTCGGAGGACTCTATCAAGAGCTAACTTTTAGCAATAGAAAAAAGAAATTATAATTTTTATTTATTTATTTGAGAAACGAAAAGATGCTTACATAAATTATGTAATTAGCTCATTTACTTTCAAAATAGTATGACAATTATTAATCTATTAGCTTTTCGACCGCAGATTCGAATAACTTTATTGCGGATGTTTAGTTTGTTTATCCTACGTAAACTGGTCACTTTGTCCCATGGGTATGTGTGTGGGTGTGTCCCACGATCAAGGGTATGTTCTACCTATGTACCAAATTTCATCCAAATCCATTAATCCGTTTCGCAGTGATTGAGCAACAAACAAAACATCCGAAACATCTGAAAATTTATAATTTATGTAAAATATTAGACTAGTCATTTAGTCTCTTATATTATATTATTATTCTATACAGGGTGAATTTGAATTCGTGTAATTTGCCGTTAAGTGGTGACGCCACTCTTGATTACGAACAACTTTCCCCAAGGAACCATAGTCGAATTCGATCAAAAAATTGTCGAGTACCCATACAATTTTACCTCCGTGGCTCAATGTAAACAACATTGAGTTTACGATTCGGAGGTCGCGGGTTCGATCCCCAGCGGGGTACATGTTTAAGTACTCGGTTTGGTTGGTGGTAGGGCATTTTAAATGTCCGCCTGGCTAGCTACCACCATCTTATCTAAATCTGCCGCCAAGCAGCAATGTTAATAGCATTGTCGTGTTCCGGTTGTCAGAGATAAGATAGCCAGTCCCCCAAATGTGTTGGGGTTTCCGGGTCAGTACGCTTCCATCTTCGACCTCATCTTCACTTAACCTCAGGTATGATTGAGGTCAAGTACCAACCCGTTATGCATAAAAAAAAAAAAAAAAAAAAAAAAACAAAGTAAACCATTCTGAAAACCACCTTTAGTATGGAAGTCCAACAATTTTCGGCTGGTGACTCCACTCCTGATTAAGAACAACTATTCAAATAGGAACCATAGCATTTAGTGGTTTCAGAATGGTTTACTCTGTTGGGTAACCGAAAATTTTTCATCGAATTCGACTATGGATTCTTAGGTAAAAGTTGTTCGTGAAAAGGAGTGGAGCCATTAGTAAACACGAATTCAATATCACCCTGTATAAATAATATAAGAAATCAAATGCCGAAGACAATTCGACTTATTTTTCTTTTTTTTTTCAACATTTCAAGATCTAATCAAAATGCTAACCAACCTTGATTACTTACACAAAAATACGAAGTTGAAATTCGAACGTGAATCAGCAATTTATGCATTGCGCATTCCAGATCAAAGAATTCGCAAATCGGTCCCTACGTTCAAAAAACTAAGACATTCTTGTGTCATCTTGGACAATAGATACATCTGCCTTTGGAAGTGGATAGAGGGAGTTTAGTAGAAGATTCGGGTCTCTCAATTTCCATACTTCACTTCATATGTTTTTGCAATGATTCTTCAAAAATCTAACCTTCAAATAGCTCGGAAATGCTCTTGCGGGGTCCGTTTGAACCTCAAACTCACTCACCATCAAAGCAACACTGGTACAAGCATAAAGTGAAATATGACGTAATTAGCGCTTTAGGAAGCCACTGGGCGCGTAGAGAAGATAGTTTCAAAATTCGAGAAATGACACAACTTTGAATGTGCACTTGGGTCCAAATGAACCCCGCGCGAGTAGTTATGACGAAAAATGACTGGTTGTTATGTAACGTGTGTGTGTACAGTCTTTATCTGGAAGTATTTCAGTAAGACGTAATCCATTTGAGTGAGGTTCATATAATAAAAATTTTGGTTGGTAATTTTGGTAATAAAATTAGTGCTTCACTTTAGGTGAGATTGTGGTCAAACGCGAATCCAGTCAATCATAAAAGATAAAAGATCATAAAAAAAAAGATTGGGGTCAATTGCTAACCCGTTGTGGATAAAAAAAAACTAATTGAGGGGACAGATTCTTAGCTTGTGTTTGTTGTTGTTTGTAGATGTTTTAACACAGTTTTTTAGTGTATTTCGATGATATCTCAGTTTTTCGAGGGTTTTCTAATTTTTATTTTTTTATTTTTAAATTTAACACCAAAGTTTTATGGAAACTGGTTAAACCGTTTCGAAAATATTTATCTTTCACTGTATTCTAGTTTTAACTGGATGATATAATCAGCAGTTCAATATTGTCGGGGTATATTTATAGTAGTTATTCTGTGATGCCAAGTTTTAAGTTAGGCCACCGTGCTTCCTAATATTATTTTGATAGCGACAATACCCCAAACATTGGCGCAGCACCAAAATTTACTAACCATGTAATTTAATGGGACCATTTAAACATATTCTAACTGAATACAACACAACATCGATTCTAACATAACTCATGAATACTTAATTTAAAATTCAAATCGTGGAAAATTTACCAGGTGACATAGATTACGACTCAACAATTGTTCATGCCTGTAATCTTCTCTTTACGTGCCACAACTAGGTAAATTAAGAAAATTGTTTAAAAAATTAAAAAGAATAATTTATCCAATGAGCGCGCTACTGGATGGAATATGAACAACAGACAATCCACAAATCTCGTTTTACATGAGATTAAATCGCGAGGTTGTTACAGCAACTAAATTCAGCGGCTTAAAAAATAATGACAATTTGTCTGTCAACCCACGTCGCGCTGATAAAAGGGTAGTAACTCGTAATTTCTCTAATTGCGTCATATTTCTTTTTTTTTTACCAACTCCGGCACAATCTCCATTCTGTGACTGAATTGAAATTGTTTATTAAAGAATAGTATAACTTTATATGCAATAGCAAGTTAGGGTGTGTAAAATACTTGAATAGAAATAAGTAGGTGTCACCTAAATTAGTCATAATATAAAATCAGTGATTAGACGATCGATTGGTGTAGTGGGTAGCGACCCTGCTTGCGAAAGCAATGGTTGCGGCTTCGAAGCCCAGGCACAAATGTTTTATGATGAATCGGAACATTTTATTCTCGAGTCATGGAAGTTTATAGTAATTAAACGCCCGCGAAACCCCAAATATACTGTCGTATTGTTTGGTTTTCAAACTCATATTGTTATTATTTCCTTTAGGGCTACATAGCCCTAAAAATACAACAAAATCTTCCTTGTTTATTATAATCTGAGGTATATCAATACACCTACTTCATTTTGTTGGCGATTGTCCCTATTGTTTTCTTCAGCGAGGCGTAACTGCTACAGAATCGCTTCAATATTCTAAAGGATTTACTCACAAAGTCCTCTTAACACTGTAACACCTTGCGATTTAGTCAATCTAAGTAGGATTTGTATAAATGTTTGTAATCCTTTGTCCGACGAGAAAACGCCCTATTCGCTGAATGGCTTCAAGGATCGAAGTCACAGGTGCAATTCCAGACGATTAAAGCTTTTTTTACCCGACTGCCCCAGAAAGGAGGGTATTTCTTTGTTTATTTGTACGCGCTTTATTATACAAAAAAGCAATTGCGTATATGTATATGTATGTATGTATGTTTGTTACCTCTTTACGGCTAAACGACTAGACGGATTTTACGGCGTCCGCGTCCACGTCTCTGTCTACGTCGACGTCCATGTCCATGGCCTATCTCTATGGCTATGTCTGTGTCTATGTCTAAGTCTGCATATTATGAGAGCATGGACAAGTACCTACGTCATAGTCAAACATACAGGCTACAAACTTATAAGACCCTTCTTTCTACATCAGGGTTACAATAACAAATGAACTGAAAAGTAATTTCATATTCTAATATGTTTATTCAGATTACGGGACCCTACACTGCGCGTGGCCTGACATACACTTTGCCGGTTTTTAAAGAAGTTTTGTCGCTAAAAATCATTAGTTGTTAAATTGGTGTTATTTACTTTCTTACCTCTTTGGTGTTCTTTATTATTTTCCCTTGTCATACCTACATAGAATTAGTGAGAATAAGTCATATGTCAAAACTTACAGTTCCATTGAATTTGGTGAAAATTTTAATGGTAATTATAACATCTAGTGTATAAACTCAATTAAATCAGGGATGTTGGCCCATAACTTCGACTTAAACGAATAGAAGATCGAAGTTGATGCGGATCTGTTTACTAGTAAGTTTATTTCTATAATTGCCAAAATTTACCTGGGTTAACTCTTTCAAAAACCAAGAGGTTAAAACGAGGGCGGAAAGTAGAAAGACGTGGTCATTACTCCACCGAAAAGAGCACAGCTCTTAAATTGAAGAAGAAGAATACTCTTTCCTTGCTGGTTGGGGCGAGCTCTAGTTTTTGTCCTTAAAGACTTACGAAGTGTACTATCTTCCAGCTATGACAAAAGTAGTGGGTTCCCTGGCCGAGAACGTCATGTGGAGCTTTAAAGAGCCTTTCTTAGTTTAAGCCACGTGCTACCAGAAGGCCGGTCTATTTAGCGTAGAGGGGACGGATGTATAGGTACATAGCCCATTCTTGCGCCCCTTAGGGTTGAGATTGCTATCCTCCGAATGACTAGGCCGGTTTCTACTTAGCTCATTTTCGTGCCATTTATGGAGCCTGCTCCGCTTGAAGTAGAGACCCTAGGGCCATGGGGACCGAGTGCTCACTGCCTTTCGCGTTAGCCTTCTTCTACCCCCGCCCTGTTAACTGCATTTAGGCGGAGTCCGTGGTGCATACGAAATCGGAAAGCCGAGCTTCATTCGCCCTCCTTCCCGTAGGGTTGACCTCAGTGCCCCTTTGAATTTCATTGGCTACACTCCCAATTGCTGAGGGGGAAGTGGAAAACTTCTTTTTCCTACTAACATACCCTATTTCTTTCTTTAATTAGTCTGGGGCCCAAGGTAGTTAAAGAGCCACGTAGGGCACCTTCTACCTTCAGTAGGCGCCGTGTCAAGTACCGCTGTTGATACTAGCTTATAGGAGTTACAGTGGGAGTAGTGTGGAGGTGAGAACTGCCTTTCACCTTAGTTGTTTAAACCTTCGAATAACAAGGACAGTTTATACAAAGATGACCTATCTGTAGGTCTATAGGTACTTAGCACATTTTTGCTCCGCTTGATGTAAAGGCCATGGGGACCATGCGCTCACTATCTTTCACATGAATCAGTGTAAAACTTACCCCTATAATAGAAATTCTACTTTTTTAAACTGCACGTCTGTGTTGCACCTCTATTTTCGACAACCATATCATATCTTAATTGTCTAAGGGAAATTGTTGACAAAATGGACAAAGGACCAACATCGAGGTGATTCCAATGTTGCCATTTTATTATCTTATGAAACACTAAAAAGTTTGTAGGCATGTGCATAGTACATTGTCGAATTAATTTGTCTTTATTTCAGCTAACGAGCTGTGAACTCCCAAAATGTTCGCAGATTCCATTCCAAATCGAAGTCGTTCAGTTATCAAATTACGAAGTTCTTATCACTTTCACAAATACAAGAGAATTTACATTTCTATCATTATTATTAGTTTCAGTATCACTCTTTATTCTTATGTTGACTATGAAGACTACAATAATGAAACTAATGTGGATTTCAATTTCTCTGAAGTTATAGTCCCGAATATTATCCATCGTGTTTTTGGATATGATCAAAAATTACTATCTGATGATTTAAAATTTATTCTACTATGGACGCATTCGCATTATGCCCCGTTGTTTTATTTGGGAAAAGGCACTCAGAAATTTCGCCAACTCAATTGTTTACACACGAACTGCTATGTCACTGAAAATAGAAACTTGTTCGGTGGAAACTTATCCAAATTTCATGCGATAGCTTTTAATGGTCGTAACATTCACGGCTTTAAAAAGAAATACCTCCCAAATCCTCGATGGCCTCATCAAAAATATATTTTCTTTAACATGGAATCATCTGATAACTCTCCGGTGTGTAATGATATTTTTGATAATTTCTTCAATTGGACCTCTACTTATAAACTAAACTCTGATATCCCTTACCCATATGTCGTCATAAAAAATAAACATGGTAAAATATTAGGGCCAAAAATAAATATGAAATGGGATGATAATGACAATAACACAAAAGAAGATTTGCCAAAGCATAACAAAACTAAAGCAGCTGCATGGTTCGCGAGTAACTGCGAGTCCAGAAGTAGGCGAAATGAATATGTGAAAAGTTTACAAATAGCACTGAATCGCTATGGTTTAGATGTGGACGTTTATGGAGATTGCGGCAACATGAGATGTCCTAGATCTGAACATTGTAATGAGATCATCGAAAGAGATTATTTTTTTTATATGAGTATGGAGAATTCATTTGCTGATGATTATGTGACAGAGAAAATTATCTCTGCAATGAAATATAAAATTGTACCTGTCGTTTATGGAGGAGCTAATTATTCCAGGTTTGCAATAGCATTGTACCTACTTTCAGAGAAGGCTCTATAGACATATTGGTGGTCTAGGTTTGGTAGTGGGATTATTGGTAGCCCAGCGAGGTAGATATTGGATCGGAACATTATCATCCATAACCCACTGCTGAACGTAGATCTCCCATCAACGATTTTCAACTGAACCCGAATTATTGCACAAGGGAAAATAAACTTATATCTGCAGTTCATGGTTTCTTGTATCACCATTATCGTCTATTGGAGACATAGGCTGTCTCTTTTAAATTTGAAATTGGTATTGGACATATTAAATTGATCAATATATAAAGTTTTCTTATCTTATGCCCTGTAGTGGAAAAGTTTATAGGATACAGTGTCTATATGAGTTACAAGTCTGAGTATTAGAGGACGTTAACTGAATTATGAAGTAGAAATTAGAAGACATCCATATATAAGGTATCATGCGCGTACTTTTATGCATTCGTACTTGTAGGGATTGTAACTGAAAACCAGTGTTTCGCTCATTGAGTGATGTGCCACACTGAGTTATGACCCATTTCTGCTACTGCGGCATACACTCTCTCTTTGGATTTTCTTTCTGTTTCTTTACTTTACATTTCGTTATTTAAAAAAAAATTGTGTATGTAACCACAGTTGCTTAAATAAATGCTTTAAGTATCTATCTGATCAACCTACTGTTAAGCCATTAGAAAATATGTAATACTTTACTGACTTCCCAGAGAAGAACAAATAACGAATCCCTTTTTCCTTCTAGATTTCTCCCGCCTGGATCGTACGTGAACGCACGAGCACGACCTCCAAGAGCATTAGCCGAAGACTTGCACCTTTTGATAGACTCTCCGAAAGATTACTATACATATTTGAAACGAAAAGGTGATTATGTTTATCTAAATCCAGCAGCCATTGAAAACGTCTGCGCCGTCTGCGCAGCGTTGAATAATAAGACAATGATGGAGACAAAGACAGTGTATAAGGAATTTCGGAAATGGTGGAACCCTAATTTTGAGAGCCATTGCCCACATATAAATGAAACTTTAGACTTTACTATCATGCCATATTAGGTACTGAAGTTTATAGGTATTTCCTAATAAAATTCTAAGCTATTTAGAGCAGTTCTTCAACATTTTAACGTGTTAGTGTTTTAAAATGTTATATTTTGCTAGTCACATTGTTTAGTTAATTAAAAGAAGTTTGTATTTTTTTTTATGTATATAACATAAAAAAAAATAACACAAGAAAATTGATAGAAAATAGAAATGAGCAAATTGATTATCGTATAAAAAAAATATTATATTGGTGCACCATAATATTTATCGTCTCGTATTTAAATTGTGGAGTTGTTCTTCTATTGTTTTAAAAATAAAATTAATACTGAATGGATATATGTATTTTATTTTGTATTTTTATTTATTTATCTAAAAAGTTACAAAGATATATTTACAGGTGTCACAAAAACCTAACAAGGTTTATCCGAACACCAGTGTTGGCAGACTCCTGACTATGGACTGACGAATAGGGCCACGTACCTGAAAAAGCAGCGTAGGATGCCAACGACATGGAATCGTTTACATCGGTGATCGGTGAATGTAAATAGTATATATACCGGACATTCAGCAAGGTTCCATGGTGTATGTTTACCGTGCACGCTACCTACATGTCATGTGCATAATGCTTCCTAACCCAAAGGTTGCCTGGAAGAGATCGCTTTTAGTGATAAGACCGCCAAATTGTACTATCCCCTTTTTCTTATTTCTTTTTATGTTTCTTATTGTTGTACAATATAGAATATTTTGTTTGTTTGTTTGTTATGCTGTTCGCCGGTGACATTATGCTGGTAGCCGAAAATGGTCCAGAGCAGACTGGAGGAATGGCGACAAAGACTGGAGACTTGGGTCCATAATTCTTGCCGCAAAATCTTACCAAGCTGCGCTAACTTCCGGTACCTTGAATCACTCGTACAAGGGGTTGGTGAGATCGATCAGGACGTCACAAATAGGATCAACGCGGGTTGGATGAAATGGCGAGAGGTCCACCAGAACAATTGTGACTCACGAATGCCCCTCAGGTTAAAGGGCAAAATTTATAAATGCGTAATAAGACCTCTCGTAATGTATGGATCCGAGTGTTGGGCCATGAAGAAGAGCATAAAAAAAATTGCAGAGATGAGAATGTTGGGATGGATGACTGGAATGACGAGGATGGATAAAATAACGAATGAGTATGTAAGAGGGAGTTAAAACCGTGACAGAAAAGTTGAAAGGCAACCGTTTAGCTTGGTATGGACATATTATGGGGAGGGATGAAATGCATTTTTCTTTTTATGCACAACGGGTTGGTAATTGACCTCAATCACACCTGATGTTAAGTGAAGATAAGGGTGAAGGTGGAAGCGTGCTGACCCGCAAACCCCAACACATTTGGAGGACTGGCTATGTTATGTCTGACAACCGGAACACAACAATGCTATTAACATTGCTGCTTGGCGGCATGTTACTAAGATAGTGATGAATATGGATGTCGATGGTTGGAAAGGTAAAGGAAGACCACAGAAAATATGTATGGATTGTGTGAAGGGTGATATGAACGAAAAGGCGTGAATGAGGAGGTAATTCCTGACAGAGGATATTGGAAGAAAAAGACTTACTGCGCCGACTCCAAATAAATTGGGATCAAGGCAAGAAGATGATGATCTGTATGTACCTAAGTATAAAATATCTGACTATTTGGATGATAATCAAGCATGGAGTTAGGTCGCTCAGCGATATTCAGTCTACTTATACAATATAGTATATTGTTTACTACTTTCCTTGTTTTGTCGAATTATATTTATAACCGTAATGTCTACTAACTGTCTGTCTGTCTGCCTACCTGCATACATGCCTACCTGCCTACTTGTCTACCTGTCTACCTGCCTACCTGCCTGCCTGCCTGCCTGCCTACCTGCCTGCCTGCCAGCTGCAATCGGTCTAATACCTCCATCCTGTGCACAGAGGTTAGCGCCGTAGAGCACCGCTGTTATTTCGAAGAAAATTTTCCAGTTGACATAAGGTTAAGCTGCATGATGTCCCGCAGAAGGGCCCGACCTGTGTCACCGGTGATTTTGCACAGTAAATCTTTGAAATGCTGTGGGTTTAGGCCGTCGAGATCACCAGCGGAGCCGCTCTTGGAAGACATTACAGCAGCTAGTACTTCTTCTGGGCATGTTACCGGAGAAGGGTCGGAACCATGTGGGCGATCGAGAAGACAGAGACTCGACGCCGGAGGTGGATGATTCGATTGCAAAGCCAAGAGGTTTTCCGGGGTATCTTGGGCAACAGCATCACTGGAAAACAGGAGATGTGCAGCCCCTTTAATATTCCCAGCGCCGACTTTCGATTCAACTAGTTTTAATTGCGTGGTCGAAATTAGTCACCTTTGTTTGGCGGTAAAAGTAGAATATTAGTACCGCAATGATTTTTTACTTTTTGGGTCAGGGAGACGCTTGCAACTCCTGTTTCCTCAGGAACATGCAGTACCCGGTACGTAAAGGTTAAGACCTCCTCCCTTGATACAATTGGAAAGCGCAGAAGCCACGGTGAGGCGAGGTCCACGAGGAATTCCTAGAAGTGGAATTTTATTTTTTAAGGAACATAATATTTACAAAAGAGGATATTTTTGTTTACATTAGACAAGGCAGATTTTGAATTTATCGAAACGTTCAGAAATCGAAACACAGAACTTTAATTCTTAATAACACGTGAAAGAAGTTTTGTTGTCTACAATAGAAATTGATGAATTAAACTGTCACATGTCAAAATGTACTTTTGGTAATGCTAAATTGACCAAAACCAAAGCAATTGAACAAATAGTTTAGGATTTTGCTTAAAATTTCATTTATTGAAGCAGATATTTAATTTTATAGTTCTTTACGAATTACTGTAATAAGATAGAGAAGAGAAATTAAGAACCTATTGAAGACGGTTCGTAGTTTAATGAAAAAGGAGGCTAAGGAATACAATTCCTCTGACTGAAACTTATTAGTGTGATAGAGTTTATATATTACAATTGACTAATCTAAATGTAAATTAATCGGTAACATAAAGTGAAAACTGAGAACAGGTGAGTTAAAATTCAAATATTTCTTAGAGACGTGCATAATACAAACAAAATCTTCAACATTACTGTGGCCGATACACAAGAAATGTGGTTACAAAATTATGACAGACTAACGTACTGAACTTATTTGTAATATATGTATCTACCTATAAATTATCTAGTTATATACATACTTATTATTTATTTTTGATAATTGTATAAATATCAATTAAGAAGGATCCCAGAGAAAGGCAGATAATATTATGCTTTAATGCACCAAAAACAATAAAAAGTTACTGATACAAAACAATAAGATATAATGTACAAAGGTGAGCTTATCTCTAAGACAGATCTCTTTCAGCCTATCTCACTGGTGGTTGGAAAGTTATAAGGAAATAAAAGTGCATAAAAAAAGTAAAAAAACTAACTATTTCAAATTCCATGAAGCCGTTCGATAGAATGCTTGTGACGCCTTTTTGTATCTTACGGGCGCCATGTTGGATTTTTTACTATTTATGTACGTTTTATGTATCATAAAATACTTTGAGGATCAAGACTAAAGACATCTTGTATTTTAAAACTAGTCAAGCCGTTTAGGCTTTAGAAAGTAACCCAGAAAATGACATACATACACCCCAAAAACTTTACTCTCTGTTTGGGTTATACTGTAATTTATTAATTTTTGTTTATACTCCGTAACTAGATGACACCGAACGTCAACTCAAATGCGCTATCGACTTGTTATTTGTTATTATTAGCCCAGCGATAGCGCATCTTTACTAAAACAGAAACATCTCAAGATTAACGTTTATACATTTTAATCCTGAAGTGAAATAACTTGGCAAGGTAAATGTTTAGTCGAATGGCTAACTCAATACGTCAACAAGTTAAGGATATAGATCACCGCCCCGTTCTTTCTTGCTAACGCCGTACGCAACTTAACACCGGTGAAGTGATCGAATTAGTGATGCGCCGTCTCTTTTCAAGGTGATGTTATAATAAATGATACGGGAAGGTGTTTTACTGACAGGCAATTATTTTTATATTTATTTAATCAAAAAGAGTCTTTATTAGAGTTACTCCAGTTTTGTGGAAATTATTTCATATTAAATGTTACTTATCATTTCAAAATGATGCAGTTTATTAACAGTTTAACGAAATACTGGAGTATATTCATTTTCTATCTAAGACACTAGTGTTAAGATAGAACATTTACAATTTATAGTCATAATAGCACCAATAACCAGCAATTATAATTAGCAACTAACCACCAGCCACTGTCTAACACTAGCCAATGATCAGCCTTTAGTAATCAGTCACGTTATGATCTAATAGCAATGAAAACCCAAGTCAAGCTCAAATAACCATTGACCATAACCCAATCTCAGCATGTTGCAACAATGGCAGGCACTCGCCAGAACTGAAATTAATGCAGTCCGAATTGGTCAGAGCAATAACTGTATAATGTTAACACTTGATTTTAACAAGGTCAATAATTATGTTTTAAAAGTGGATCATCATTGTTTACACCTGTCTATATCTGTGCTTAAGTGTGGTTTAAGATATCACTTTTGTATTGATGAAAGGACCAAGATTGTTGTAAATATTTGTATAATTCGTTTTGTGTCATCATTGCAGATAATGAACATAATTTTGTGTCTACCATGAAATTGCTCTCAGATGCCAATCCATGTCGAAATCACTATCGCAAGTGTAGAATAAAATACGTTTTCGTAACTGTTATAATCATCGTCACCATTTTTCGTTCCACTGGCCAAACCATTGGCCTTCACAACCACCCACCAGCGGCCAACTTAAGAGATCCGGAATTTATTTACTATGAGCGTCATCTTAAAAATACAAATAATTATATTAAATATATTCTACTTTGGTCATATGCGGACTTTGTACCGTTTTCCGATTTCGGTGTTGGTGCAACGAAGTTTCGTCAGAGCAATTGTTCAAAGTGCAACTGCTATGTTACCGATAACAGAACATTTTTTGGCGGAGATCTATCAAAGTTTCATGCAATAGCTTTTAACGGTCGTGACAAAAATTTTCACAGATTGAATATTCCAAAGGTGCGATGGTCTCATCAAAAATATATTTATTTTAACTCAGAATCATCTGACAATTATCCAGCATGCAATGATATTTTTGACAATTTCTTCAACTGGACAGCAACATATAAGCTAGACTCTGATATACCTTACCTTCCTTCATAATTAAAAATAGAGACGGTAAAATAATAGGCCCTCGAAAATACATGGAATGGAATGACATTGAAATAAATAAGAAATCAAAAGATAAACGATTCAAGTATAATAAAACTAAAGCAGCTGCTTGGTTTGTGAGTAACTGTGATACTAGGAATAAAAGACTTGGATTTATAAAAAAGTTGCAGGCAGCACTGAAACAATATAAATTAAATGTGAACGTGTATGGAGAATGTGGTACTTTAAAGTGTCCGAAAACAAATCAAACATATTGTAATAAGATGGTGGAAAAAGAATATTACTTCTACATGAGCATGGAAAATACGTTCGCTGAGGATTATGTGTCAGAGAAAATTATCACTCCTATGCAGTTTAACGTTGTGCCCATCGTGTTTGGAGGAGCTAATTATTCAAGGTTTGTATTTAGCAGTTTAATTTTTAGTATGATTGATGTGTAATGTGAGGTGAAGCAACTCTTATAGTAAAACTAGAAATAGAAGTGCAGATTAACAATATATTGAACATGTGTACCCGAGTTATGGATGTTTTCATTTATAATAAGTATTTATTTACAAAAAAAATGTATTTATGTAGTATATCAACCATCTAGTACCCACAACATAAGCCTATAGTTGCTTACAGTGGAACTAGATGGCGCTGTGTGTATGTCTAAGGATATTTGTTTATATTAAAAATCCAATAGAAAACCTGGATTAGCTGGCTACGTAAAGCCAATATTTGTGTATAACCAGCACGTAGAGCCGCACTCCATATGCTAATACTTTTTGAATTTTCTTTAGAACAAAATTAGCTATAGCAACTTATTTTAACTGCTTTAGCACAGATTATAGTGCGTTCGTATCGTCGTACACCTACATGCAATGCACTAGACGTTTGTGGTTGAAGTTATATATGAGGGTAGTTTCAAACACTTACAAAGGAACTTGGAGTCAAATCCAAAAATTAAGAAATATATTTTAGTCTGACATGTGTGACAGTCGATAGCAACTGACGGACTGGCACTACATCCAGTGCCAATGGATGACACCCGGCCTCGGGTGAAATAATTCTAGGGCCTCAGCGGAAGGCTGGCATTATCTGCGAGCACGTTATAGCTCACGCCAAGTTTAGCAAGCACATCATAATTAAACTAATCATATATTTTAAGTATTAGAATTTGGTTTTCGTATATGTGACGTTCATAATCTGATGATAGTATCCTCGAATAGTAAAGTAAGTAAAAAGTATAATTGCAAGAAAAAATTACGATATTGATTAAAAATACGACTTTTTGTTTGTTGCGTGTATTTTGGTCACTTTTCGCTAGTAAGTGATGCATTTTTTTACAACATTCGCGATCGTAGTCGGTGTGTGACTGAATTTCCATTGATACCAACCTCCCGTGTTAGTACCAATGAAGTGTATACAAGTCTATGAGTAGAAGTGTTGAATTTGAACATAAACATGTGAGTTCGTTAGACACTCCTACGCCTTAGACCTTGATGACCATGATAAGATAAGATCGTTTATTATCTTATTTCTTATAAAAGCTCATTGTATTTAACCTGCAAACAGACATGCAAATATTAGTCAGCGACTCTACATTAATAATACATAATAAAATAATAAAAAAGTTACGCACAACATGAAGGCAATTGTGTAATAGAGCCGATGTATGAATAAATAAATATGAATGTCAAAAACAATTATACATTATTGTATGGAATGGAGATGCACTGTAATAAAGAAATTTGATAAACGAGCAAGCAATTTTCTTAGAGTAAAGTGCGTTAGCGCCACCTGGTATTGTGGGGAATTATCCGAGGCGGTAAAAATATGTCTTTATTTGTTTTTGGATTTATTACATAATGTTTAATTCTTATTAAAGCCTCTTGCCTTGGCTTACTTTAAAATTTCTACATTGACATCTATCAGCCGGCTAAGGTCATCAGGTCTCTCAAGCCGTTCGATTAATTTCTTTTAACCCATGGTTGAACATGTTGAACATGGCCAGACTACTAATACAGTTGTGTCTATTCTTTTCAATTTTGAATCATATTAAGCCAATGCTCATAATGTGTTCCAGATTCCTTCCACCGGGATCTTACTTGGACGCACGCGCTCAGAAACCAAATGAACTAGCCAAATTAATGCATTCTTTGGTAAAATCTCCACACGATTATTATACATATTTGAATCGGAGACTTTCTTATACTTACCAAAATGCAAGCGCTGTGAACGTCTGCGCAATCTGTGCAGCGTTGAATAACAAAACTATGATGGAAACGAAGTCCATTCATAAGGAGTTTCGGAAATGGTGGAATCCGGATTTTAAGCGCCGTTGCTTAGAAGGTATAAATTTAGTATTGTAAATTTATTTTAGATAATTATTGTTACTACGTTCCCAAGTTAAAATTTTAAAATATAAACTTAACTAATTTCAGTTATGGTTATATTGCGAATCATGCGCAACTGAATAGGATACCGCGAGCTTTTCGAATTCGTCTAAGTTTAACACATAGGTACATAAGCTATTTTATAATAGATGTATCAATCTCAACTATAAAAGCTTTCTTTTTTAGAAAACCTGCAATGAGTTAAATATCTGTGACTCACAGCTAAGTAACTGGTATTTTTTTTATGCATGGCTTTGATTTAATTATTTTAATTTTTTCTACAAAGTCCGCATTTTCTTGGTGGTCAGCATTTTGTTGGTGATTTACACTGCCATTGCATTAGTTGTTTCTCATTTCGTTGCAGAGAAATTTTCTTGTAATCGTTATTAATACTCTTATTGCTGTCATTGTGCACCACACAATCTGCCATATCACAAAAATCTTTGTGATTATGGCATCACATAATTTTTAAGCCATTCATATTAACTTTTAACTTCAAGGATTTATTTCAATATTAAATACATGATATAATTTTTTGAATTTCCATTTAAATCTAATGCATATTATGGAAATAGTATTAAGACCTTTGTGCTTTTGCATTGCATTTATTGCCAACCAGTCTTTTGTATATTGTATTACAACCCTTTCTTATATTTATTACTACATTTATCTGGCAGTCAGTAAAATGAAGCCACGACGACTGCGTCGGAAAGGGAAATCTGTGGCATCTCTGGCAAAAGAAGCGGCGCATGAAACCTACAGAATCATTGTCTTGTTCTTTTTCTTTTTATTAAAAATATACCTATAGTTAATACAATTTCATATTTTTTGGAAGTAATCATTTTTTGCTTACATTGTTTTGTCATTATCTTTAAATTTTTCTTAGTCAGATTAACGATATTTATCGTATACCTGAAACCTGAAATTAGATTGGTCAGAAGCACCTACAGAATCGATCCCGGCTATAAAAATATGGAGTTAAATTTTATCCTTAATTATTTATTTATTTAAGACTTTATTGCATAAACAAAACAAAAGATCCAGGATATATTAAAAATATACAAAAGTCGAGCTTTTCTTTTTTTTTTAATCTGGACTAATGTCGAGATAGCTTAGCTTATCTCTATAAGAGATAAAAAATAAGCAAACCTCAATAAGGAGACAATTGGGGAGGTAACCTAAAAGTATTTAATTAGGGAGTGAGCGGAAACATAACAGTAATTGAATTCGCAATATTTTTATTTTTATTTTTCTAGCTACTTTGCTAACAAAATATATGATCTAATTGGGTTGTATTGACTTTTGGTATACGAAATGTAGGTAACCTTGTATACGCGTATACAGTGCCCCATAATTATCGGTGATTTATATCATACATATCCAATACGTCCTACGTCTCAAATGTACGTTATGCTCATCACTATTTTTCTGAAATACGTAGGTCTCCCCTATACAGTTCCAGTTGATACTAATTTCTTGAAACTTGTCCCTGAGAATCATATAGAGACAGATTATAAATTGTCCGTATTGCCCACTTTTGCAAAATAAAAATATTTTCTGGATCAGCTGCTCGTTGTCAAGGTAATAATGTTATGGTACTGTGAAACCATCCTAATTTTAAGTTAAGAAGGAAAATTAAAACTCCATCCACATCATCTGGATGAGTGGAAGTCTACCACTGTACGTTTCTCAAGAGACTTCCTACCACGTACGACCACCCTGTGGAGCGGACTTCCTGCAGCGGTATTCCCGAACGAGTACGACATTGGAACCTTCAAGAAACGAACCTACACGTTCCTCTCTCTCATATAAAAAAAAAAAACAATCTATACCAATTGTGGTCTCTCACTATAGGCCTCAGAAGAAATCGCAAAGTCACGCGACGAGCTGTAGAGAGTGCAATGCTTGGCGTTACGCTAAGTGATCAAATCAGCCTTCAGGCTATGTCGGTCAGTTCTTCAGAACTGATGGCTGGCGAGGCATCAAAGTTCTCAAGTGGAGACCACGTACCGGCCAGCGCAGCTTAGGACGTCCGCTCACTAGGTGGACGGATAAGCTGATGAAGGTTGCGGGTAGGTCGCTGGATGTAGACCGCTTTCAAACGATCACTCTGGAAATCTATGGGGAAGGCCTATATGCAGCAGTGGACGTTCTATGGTTGATATAATGACGATGATGAATCTAATTCATATATTCAATCTGTTAGCTGCATGATTATATAAATGGAATATGCTGCAGAACTCAACCTATTCGCTGAAGATTTAAGATGTCGTTATTGTGGTGTATATTTTCGTTTTGTGCAATATAGTGTATTTGTATTGTATTTCCTTGAAACATCGTGATATCTATCAAGTCCACTTTAGACAAAGTGGAATTGGTAGAAAGAAGAAAAATTTAGCGTAATCTTGTAATTCATGAAGATTATGATAATTTTTTCTTACATTACGAAGGCAGGAATTAACGTATTTTGTACAATTTGGCATTTCAAAACTTGGTATGAATACAATATTCTTAACAAGGTGGATAGTTAATTTTTGCCTTTCAAAACTTAGTTTTAAATTATCAAATAGCAATCCACATCCACCTTGTCAAGAACATTGTATTTTTTTATCAAGTTTAAAAACAATCTCCGAACCCAAATGGCAGGCCATTTATAAAAGCTAGAAATATAAATGGACCCAATGTTGCACCTTGTCGTACGCCTGTCCTTACTTGAGAGCATGTTGATCTTACCCCGTTGACAAATGTCAAAGATTTTTTTTTAATGATTGAATCACGATATGCTTTTCATTTTGAATCCGTCATGTTTTTGTTTCCTTAACAATGTTTAGTAATCAATGCAATCAAACTCCTTTGACAAATCGAAAATAACACCAACTCCTTTATGTGAGCTTATCCTTTTAGCCCCAAATATGTATTTACTTAGGCTCGCATTAACAATCTTAAGATTTCGTTAGAAACTCGTAAAGCCAAGCTGCAGATGGTGGAACAAGTTCTTCACATTAAAGTAGGAAAGTATTTGATTTGGTTTATCTGGATGCCATACAGTAGTTTTCTCTGGGTTTTCTAAAATTTCAATTTATGATGCTTGTATATACGTACCGACTTACCCACTGTGTTTTCTGTAATATAAAATTTACTGTCTTAACATTAAGTCATATTTAAAACCGGAGCCCAGTTCATCGAATCACGTGGCGTCGAATTCGCCGAATACCGTACCTACATTGAGGAGTTTGTTCGTTACTAAAATTATTTAAAGAAAGCTACGCAAATTGCTTACCATTCGGCAAACCTGCCTCGATAAAACGTGATGAACTAACTAGACTTCGATTTTAAATGAAAGAAATAATTTACTTGCAGCAATACTGAAATAATTAATAAATTAAATCTCAATGATTACAGCGTTTCATTTACTGTAATCAAGGCATTATGTTTTCCGAGCAAAATGTATTTTAACAACCCCATAATTATATTCTGCATTTATACTGTTATTATGGACTGAAATGGAAAAAATAATATGTAGCTTTTAAAATACTTTCGAGAAGTTTTTAAATAAATTACCGTATGAGCTTATTATACTGCCGTTCCAAAAATGACCAATCTAGAACAAAAAATACAGAAGACACCATCTTTTTGAACATTTATTAAAAAAAAATTATACCTTCAGCCTTAATGCACACCGCTTCCTATCCCTGTCTCATCTTACAAGCTTCAAGCTAGTCTCTTATGATCAGCCAAATAAGTTATTAAACCTGGAGTCGAAGAGAAACTAGTATAGATTTATTTCTCATCGTATTTCCGTAACAGACGTCATAGGCATAACCACCCAATGTCACTCAAATATCCAACGGTTTCAACGAAATTAGCAGCACTTAACATTAATCCAGAGTAATCCCCGAACAAACGCAACCAGGCAGCCCTAAACGGCTTAGAATATAGATTAAATTTAATGACACGATCCCAATTTCGGCTTTTAGGCCTTAAGTAATTTAATGCTTTGATGATATTGTGAGATGGCAGGCTCGTTATGAACTTTCGTTTTATGATTATGATATGCGCAATGCGCAAGCTGTTGGTGCCTATATAGTAATTGGGTTTGATGCTCTCTGAGATTCGCACGGTGGTCTGCAACTCAAGCGTATTCCTACTGATAGGTAGAACAACGCATATTTTCGATTTAACGGCAGGATATTCGAAATTAATTTATTTTTGATGCAACGATATACAATCAAATATTCTATGTATGTTTACAAAAAAATATTATGTTGTCTGTTTCGGAAATTTAGTATGGACCATGCCTCGTGCGAACCTTGACTATGATTCAGATTTATAAAACCCTTACAAAGCATATCATGAAATTATTCAACATATTGTCATTAGTAGATGACATTATTTTATAAACATAAGCCCGCGGCTTCGCTTGCGTGGAATAAGTTTATCGCGGATATGTTTTATACATTCAGTAAGTACAAACATCGACAGGTGGCCACGAAATTTAGGGAGTTAGATTAATATTAGTATTTGAAGAAATTAATACAATATATAAATTTTAGGAACTTATCATGTGGGTTTATCACTTCTTCCTCTCTACTGCTGCCCACACAAAATTGGTACAGTCGGGGTTGAGCTGCAGAGTCATAGCGAATCGCCCCGAGAGACTTTTCTATGGTTGCACCTACAACTGGATAGCGTTGCGAGGTGAAGGATTACTATTGGACTTACTTACGGGAAACATTGTTTGTTGTTATTTCTTGCATATAAGTTCCTTCAAATTTTTCAACCCGAAGTTCCATCGTTCTAGAGTTGATACCGAAAGAAATTCCTAGGGTTACTCTTTTCGCATTGCGCAGAGACTAGCAATTTTAATAAATATGTTTCTATTCTAAACGGAGTAATTCTAAAATGATAGTCTTTGCTGCCCGTTGCTGCGGGCAGGGCGTTGGTTACTGGAGGTTACCTATTTGCTGGATCCTCTTCGGACCCGGGATTCCGTCTATGTGCTGGGCTGCATAAGCTCTCTTGGAAGAGCCCGCAGTCTGGAATCTGGAGGGCATGTGTGCAGCGGCGCGATGTTCTGCGGCGGGGGGTGCGAGGAGTTGTCAGCTCCGTCGTACATCTTCCTGGCGGTGGCTGATTCTAAAGGGAATCTGTCCTAAACGGAATTTATTCTATTCACAATATGTCCTTAACAGAACGAGAGGTAATAATGTCATCTAGGTTTCAGAGTAACCCACCCTCTCATTCCGCCATTTCAAATTTTCCGCTGCGACCACCACTGCTCCTGCACTAGTCCGAAATATTTATTATTTAAAGGCGAATATACTGCTTCTCCATGTAATTTTCTTACAAGACCTGAAAGAGCATTTGAGTTGTGAACTCATCAGGAAGTCATCCCACTACATACATGGACATTAAACGATAGTCATCCACAGTTGGAATGTATGTAAATTTACTCATCATTCAAGTGGAATTTATCAACTTACACCAAACAAGACGTGACGGCATGGAGCAAGTGAAATATTGAATTATCTTTAGATGGATCGGTGAAGTTACGTATAGATAATGACTTTGGAGTCATCTTAAATTATGTTCCCACATAATTCATCGTGTCAGGATGTAAGTTGGAAAACTTCATTGTTGATAACTGCTTTAGATGCAAAACGATTAATTTTACCAGGTGTTTTGGAAAGTAGAAAAACGCGGGGGGGGGGGGGAGGGGGAAACGGTCTACCAAATAGAAACCACCCATCTCATACCATCCAATGGCCTGGACTTCCTGATGGCAGAGAATCCTCACCATGCACCACACAAACAGGTTATGAGAGTCCACCGCGAAAGTCCATGACGGAAAGCACTGGAGAAAGTTCTTCGATACCTTAGACGGTCACACATCAGACGACATAAAAGGTTTATCTGTCAACGCACGGACGGTTCATCGGCAACTGGCCGGGAGTGCGCGGGGGTGAGACTCGGCGCGGGGGTACCCAATGGTAGCCCTTGTATTAGAAAGCAGTAGGTTGATGATATTTCTAAATGTCGAAAATTTTTCCCTGATTTTATATATGAATACGGATAAATACGTGACAGCATTTTACTAGGTCATTGTTTTGGTATAGTGTTGTAGCGTTCATAATAAACTATTCTTATTCTTATTCAACTTGTGGTTTATTGTTTTAGTTGGAACTTTCAAATGTAAAATTTATTATGTGTGTAAATAGATGCAAATATATGCTTATCCATTTATCGTTTTACGTGCCGAACCATATAGCACAATGGAAACGTAAGGCTTGATATGTGACAGGAGACAAGAGTTGAGAAAACCTATTTAAACTTACGAATAAAACTAGAAACGTGTTAAAACTGCAGTCAATTTTGGTGATTTTTCCTCTGAAATAGGTTTCGATTAGCTTCTATCCACGCTGTGGCCGCAGGCGAACGTTTCCACCTCTTGACTTCCGAGGACAGTCGCGATGTAAAGTGAAATAGGGTATAAGTATTATTGAGCTAAAATCTTTAGCGAGAAAATCAGTGAAGCGACTTAAGTACTAACGCAGTGGAGCATGAAAAAGATGTTATTTGTGGGTGACTAATGGATCATTAACCACCGACGAATGTGTTATGGGTTTGAGGCGTTGTGTGTGTGTGTGATAGTAGGACAGATGTATGCACACATTATATAACCAATATGTCATACATTTACTTATGAAAAAAAAATCATTCCCTATGTGCAAATTACTGTATACCGTCTCCGTGGCTCAATGTAAACAACATAGGGTTTACGACTCGGAGGTCACAGGTTCGACCCTCAACGAGGTACATTCATTTGTTATCTTATCGGTCCCACTCTTCGTCTCCAGCACCACATCTCAAATGCTTCTAACTTTGGCCTATCTCTTTGTGTTAATGTCCATGGTCCACAGCCATATAAAGCTATACTCCATATATATATTTCATTATGATTATTCAAAAATAGTATGATGTTGACGTAACAATGGTTACATACTTATACTTTATTAATTAATTTTGACATACATATAATAATATGTAGATGTTTAATTTCTATCTTATTTTGTTCATTTTGTGACTTAACAATATTTTAACATTATATTTATATTAAATAATCTAGTAATTCTACAAATCTTTAAGATGTATGTGTTTAGTTATTGTTTTATGTTTGACAATCACTTCTATTTTAGAAATCATAAATTTACGGAACTGTATATGACTTGATATTGTAAAAGTGAACTAAATAAATCTAATCTAATCTAATCTATAGCATTTATTAGCCAATTTCTAGCTCATTTTAGCTTTAAACAGATGTTTCTTGTTATTAAAAGCACAAGTGAGGAATGGGAAGACCTAGGCTCAATTACTTTGAACAGTGAAAGAAAAGGTGAATGTCGTGTCGTACCAAGAGGTTAAATCGAGCGTAGAAAGCAGAGAGACGTGGTCATTACTCCACCGACAAGAGCATAGCTTTTATGTGGGAGAATAACTTATTATAATATATTATAGGTGTTCACTTACAATATATTAATTTAACGCTGTGCGAGTTACTCCATTGAAACTTTAACTCCGTTTTGGTAGAATTATGCCACGAAGGTTCAAAATCGTAACACCCCTTTTATGCGTCAGGGGTTTGAATTTTTTTTTTCTATATGAGAGGGCGGCAAACGAGCATGCGGGTCACCTGATGGAAAGCAATCAGCGCCGCCCATGGACACCCGCAACACCAAAAGGGTCACAGATGTGTTGCCGGCCTTTGAGGAAGGTGTAGCCTCGTTTGTTGAAGGTTCCAATGCCGTACTCGTTCGGGAATACCGCTGCAAGAAGTCCGATCCACAGGGTGGTCGTACGTGGTAGGAAGTTTCCACATTAATAGATTAATTAATTACTCGTTGAATATTCTTTGCCCCTTGGAAACGCACTCTCAAAATGGCTAAAAAAGTACTCCAAACCACTACATACAAGCATTTTTCCACTGCACTAATTTTCCATTAGCCTCTGTGTAGTCGGAAGCCATCTTCCCGGACCTTTATGTAACCGACTCGTATAATGGAGATAGGTACACGTTTTCAACCCTATCTAGGCATCTAAAAGGTTGCCTATTTTCCATCGGACTAGGTTTCGATTAGCTCCATGTAGTGTGGCCAGAGGCGAGACTTTGTGGTTGTATTTGTAGTTGCAAAGGCACTTTGCACGGCGAAATGTGTTGGATGAAATGTTGTAAGGTTTTTCAGTCGTTCAGCGTACTTGTTTTTTGCCATAAACGCTAATTACAACTGGAACGATTACCTAATATTCTTCTTTCTTTTTATGCACGACGGGTTTGTACTTGACCTCAATCACACCTGATGTTAAGTGAAGTTGAGGTCGAAGGTGGAAGCGTACTGACTCAGAAACCGCCGCGGTCGCGGGTTCGATCCCGAGCGGGGTACATATTTAGTACTCAGTTTGGTTGGTGGTAGGGCGTTTTAAATGTCCGCCTAGCTAGCTACCACCATCTTATCTAAATCAGCCGCCAAGCAGCAATGTTAAGCATTGTTGTGTTCCGGTTGTCAGAGATAAGATAGCCAGTCCCCCAAATGTGTTGGGGTTTCCGGGTAACGTACCGCGCTGACCACAAATAAATTGAGAATAGGGCAAGAAGATGCTGATGATTTCAGATGTTTGGCAAAATATATTTCATATTTCAACTTCTGCTTATCCAATAACCACTGTGGTCTACGAGGTACATTCGCCAAAAGTGTAAATAAAAACGTCGAAACATCTTGGGTGAAAAGACAGCTTGACGTGAGCGAATTTCTAAAGCGACCCGGTGAATGGTTCATTTCATACGATTACATAATGGAGGAAATGCGGAAATTCTATACGTAGTGTATACTCTTTATGTTCGTGGTAGAAAAGGCCGGGGGTACGCTCAGCTTATTTACTGGCATTTATAAATTTAGACAGAACATTTACTGGTCATTTCTATCTAGAATTAACTGAAAAATAAACATCTTCGTTTCCTAAAAAATCTTATTACGTGGATGTATGTGGATGACTGCAATTTTTCGTGTAAATAAAATGTAAATTTCAGTAAGTGGAAACACGCAAATTTTTTTTTTTTTTTATTTACAACTGGTTAGGACTTGACCTTAATCAAAACTGATTTTAAGTGAAGATAAGGCCGAAGGAAGCGAACTGAGCCGGATACCCCATCTTATTGGAGGGATTGGCTAACTTATCTTTGAGAACCGGAACACAACAATGCTATCAATATTACGGTTAGGCGGCAGACTTAGATAAGATGGTTGTAGTTAGCGCAGGCGGACATTTAAAAATACCAACCAAACCGAGTACTAAAACTGTACCTCGCTGGGGATCTCACCCGCGTCCTACGATTCGTAAACCCTGTTGTTTACATTGAGCCACGGATACAATGATGTATGATCAGAATCACCTCCTGAAAACATTTCTTGCTTCACAGATATACCTAATAATATAATCGTATAATACTATTCCGACGACAATACGCCGAAAACATTGAGGAATTTCTTTTTATAAAAAAATTGTGTCCTAAACAAACTCCGCAATGTATTCAACTTTCGAAATGTTTATCGGAAATGTGTAATACTGTATAGCATTATATCACCTCTATGGCACATAATTAATATAGTACTAATCTATGGTCAAACTTTTAAAAGTCGTTTCTGAGGAAATTCGAAAAAAATAAACAAAGGTTATATTTATAAAACATCTTTTTTAATTAAATCAACGTCAAATTAGAAAACAGTTACTATTATGTATACTTAGATGTAACTACAATATTTCGCATTCTGAACAATTTAACATTTAGTTTGAATTCAATTTTGTACATTAGAACCTTTCTAATGCGCACACTCCTAGTTCACTTGCATCAGCGGGTTGTTATAAGAATCAAGAACTGCATGGGAAACCATGATATTGGTGCATTCATGGAAACCAATTTAAAACCCCGGAGTCAACTTTCATGCAATAATGCGCAAGAGAATTGCATCCCTGATTCACTGGGTACGGGGAAGCCCCAGCGTCCTTCAGATTGTGGTAGACCGAATGGACACGGAGTGTCCGCTCATGACACACTGGACGACGGTATACATCACAGCGCTCTCTTGAATAGTGGATTGTTGTTTTATTTTATTCTATGAAATTTTACTAGTATAGAATGAATTAAAAATGTTGTCGATGTTGAACGGATGTTAAAAATATAAACTGTGTGTCGGTCAAATTTAGGTTTTAACATCATGATCATATTAGACACAGGACGTCCACTGTTGAACATAACGCTCCCCCATAGATTTCCAGAGTGACCGGTTGGAAGTGGACTACATCCAGCGACTTCCCGCGACGTTCATCAGGTCGTTCGTCTTCGAGCTATGTGCCCTACCCACTGCTACTTGGACTTACTAATCCGTTGGACTATGTCGGTGGCTCTCTTCATTTTTGATTTGATTACGTGTTGACCATTGCCTTCTCCATAGCTCGTTGAGTGACCTTGAGCTTCAATGAGGTCGTTAGTGAGAGACCACGTTTCAGTGCCATAAATTATCACTGACATAACACACATTCGTCGCAAAGACGCCTGTCTCTCAGCTTTTTACAGGGTGCATTCGGGGAGTGTGCGCTGGAATTACATTTTTTTTTTTTTTTTTTTTATTAAAAACTGGATTCGCGTTTGGCCACAATCTCACCTGATGGAAAGTGACGATGTAGCCGAAGATGTATCACGCGCACCCAGTAAATGCCTATTCACTCTAGACTTGAAGATCCCAAGGTTGTAAGTGTCGGGAAAAACCGACGCGGGCAGTGAGTTCCATACCTTAGCAGTCCGCATTATAAATGACGAAGCAAAGAGCTTAGTGCGGATGTTCGGTATGTTCGGTACATAATCTTATTCCACCGTCACCCTTCCATCTTCGGACCACTAGGCGTGGGGAGGGATTCCACCCGTATATAGTTAATATACCGAACATTCGCACTAAGAAGTTCGATTCTTCATTCATCATCCGAACAATCAAGGCATGAAACTCCCTTCCGGCGTCAGTCTTTCCTGAATCCTACAACCTTGGGATCTTCAAGAGCAGAGTGAATAGGCATTTACTGGGATCGCGTGCTTCATCGTCGACCACATCGTCACTTTCCATCAGGTGAGATTGTGGTGAAACGTGAATCCAGTCAATCATTAAAAAAAAATCATTAAAGATTGAATTTTCGTCTTCAAGCACTGAAGTGTTTAATACGCGAGGTTTAGGATAGTTGATTTTTTTATCTGAACAATGTAATCATAGGTTCTCTCGGAGATTTCCAAAATTCACAATTTGTAGTGTTTAGCCACATGCGTAAAGATGGGTGTTATAAATTTGAAGCCTAAGTTTTTCTATGTATTTGTGTGTGCCATTCCATTGTAGTGCCAAAATGTATGAACCGATTTGAAAACAGTTGAAGTTTTCGAGATGGTTGTTACCCATGCTTGATGGAAATGGGTTCAGGCGTTTCTAAGATGCTTAGGTAATTTGGTTAGGCAGTTCCCAGGTCCTCCCTACTGCCGAAGAAGGTCGCCGCGGGGTTTTAGTGGGAGTCCCACATAACCGTCTCGCACGCCCCCCAGGCGAGCGGTAAGCGTAAAGCATTTTCCCGCGAAAAAAAAAGGTAATTTGGTTAATCCAACGCGATGATCTGCATCCACAACCAAACGAGATATGCTGCTGCATGCTATCACGTTCTAGGTACATGCGGGTAAGAGAGATGCAAAGATTGTATCTCGTATCTGACTGAGTTTTCTGATGACGTGAAACCTATTTTTAACGATACTAACCCACTGGAAAAGATGGAGTGGTCATGTATTACGTCTTTACCATGATCACCTTCCATCATCGTTGCTACATTTTTCAGTCTTGATTTTTTAAATATCTCCACATAACTACTAATAGAAAAAGAATTTTAAATATCATGTCCTTCCGTAGTGCAACGTAATATCTTTAGAATGGAAATCATCCCTTGAAGATTTTCAGCAAAACCATAGTAACTATTTTTAATAACCACATCAATCACCGGTGGTGGTTCCTCGCAGAGATTGTGTCTTTTTAGAAACACGATTGCCCCTTCTTGACGTTTCTATTATTCTTTCATTAGTTATGTGCACCGTAAGCTGTAACACCAACAAATTATTTGATGCAAGTGACTAATTCCTTTATAATTTACATTACCCTGATCCATAGGATATAATTCTCTGCGATATTGGCACAGACACGTCCCTCAGGCCTTGAAACAATTCGATGTCTTACATCTGTACAAATTTGTACACTAGAATCTTTAAATTTAAAAACTTGATAAATACGACTTGTTCACATAACATCTTTAACACTCACTTTTTACAAGTTCACTTTAGTTTGGCATTATGTCATTTATAAAAAGAATAATGGTAAGTATATGACACTGGCGAGACACAGTAACGACGAGAGGCCTAAACTGCTAGGCCATGTTGCACTACCCTGCATGGCTGCTGGCGTTTCACCTGTGAAAAAGAGAAATAGTGTGGAAATCACTTGATTTTATATAAAAGAAATCGCTTTATATTTTATTTTATTTTTACTTTATTAGAAAACTAAATTTTTATAAACCATTATGAACAAAGATAGATAAGTCAGAACATCAGTCAATTATAGGTCTCCCTATACTCTTATCGTCTGATCCATAAAAATTTACAAACGCTTTATAAGCCTGCTTTAGTTGTAGTGTGTTTTGTCTCTGTCGTTTCATAAGAAAATGTAATGAAAGAAAATGACAAAATATACTTTAACTAAAACAGGCTTATAAAGCGTTTGTAAATTTTTATGAATAACAGGGTTATTACATAATTAATCATTGAGAGATTATTTTTCGTTTCTATGTATACCTATTATCAGGTATACATAGAAAAGAAAAATAATCAATCATATTATAAATATAAAATTTTAAAATTTTGGACACAATATATCAAGATAATATGTGTGTGTGTGTGTGTGTGTGAATGTGTGTTTATATTTCTACAAGATTTTGTTTTTAACCGATTTCAAAAAGATACATTTTTTACTCCGAGAACAAAGATAGATAAGTCTGAACATCAGCCAATTATAGGTCTCCTTATACTCTTATTATATAATTAATAATTGAGAGAGATAATGGTATACACAGAAAGAAAGGAAAAATAATCAATCATAATTATAAATATTAAAATTTGGACACATTGATATCAAGATAATGTGTGTGTGTGTTTGTGTCTTTATATTTCTACAAGATTCCGTTTTTAAACGATTTCAAAAAGATAAATCTTTTACTCCGAGATTTAGAGGACGATTCACGTATTCTTATCTAAAATTCAGTTTTCGAAAGAATAAAGGAATGTGAAATAAGTATAGCACATATTGTGGTCAATAAAAAATGTAAGCGAACCTCACTACTTACTTAAATACTGACCACAGTGTGACGTCATTAAAACTCACTCTGATTTCTTTCTTATAATAACAATCCGAATCCTATAAAAATATTATGGCTACATAATATTACTGATGTGGTGTTTAGATTACATTTTAATACATTTTCTTATTTCCTTGTTTATTCATATTATGTAATCATTATGTAAGCAGGAATGTTGTTATTGTTGTAATGTTACCTACTACTTATGTTGTCACGACTAATTTGACATACATACAAAAATGATCCTACATTTATTTTACCCTCTTGTAACGGTTGAAGTTCAAAAATGAATGATATTTTTTTATTTAATGTGTATTACATACCATAGATAAACTCAATATCATATTTTCAAGGTGTTTTGTTAATTTTTGACTTTTAATTAAATATCTAATTTGATCCCCTGTTCATATTTAGCAAAATTTTGTCGAGAATAAAACGGGTCTTACTTTGAGTAAATTATATAATTCTCATTTGATCCCATGGTCATATTTAGCAAAAATTTTTTCGAAAATAACACGAGACTTGTTGACGACCGATTGGTGTAGTGGATAGTGAACCTATCAACGAAACCAACGGTTGCGGGTTCGAATCCCACGAGGGGTAAATGTTTGTGTGATGAATACGAACATTTATTCCCGAGTCATGAATGTTTATATAAATATTTATGTTTATCCGTTATCTAGTATCCAAAGTACAAGCTTTGCTTAGTTTGGGACTACATGATTGGTGTAAGTGTCCGAAATATTTATAATATTTATTTATATGTATTTATTTACAAAAAATATGTATTTGTGTAGTTTATCAACCATCTGGCATCCATAATACAAACCTAGTTGCTTAGTGTGGCACTAGGTGGCGCTGTGTGTATGTGCAAAGACATTTATTATTTATTTATTTATTATTATTTGCCTACTTTTAGTATAGTTGATATCATAGTTATTCAAACAGGGCTAGGCTACAAGTTTAATACTATCGTGATGCCTATTCAAACATTATTGTGGTAGTTTTTTAGAAAACTGCGGTTTTTTTATGCACGACGGTTTAGTGCTTATCCTCAACACCAGATATTACCTAAGTGAAGATAAAGCCGAAGAAGAATAGAACTTAGATTGTAAAATCTTCGGACTTACACACAGCGCCATCTATTTCCACACTAAGCAACTAGGCTTATATTATGGATTCAGATGGCAAATATACTACACAAAGACCGCCTCTGTGGCTCAATGTAAACAACATTGGGTTTACAATTCCGGGTCGCGGGTTCGATCCCCGGCGGGGTACATATCTAATACTCTGTTTGGTTGGTGGTACCACCATCTTACTAAATCTGCCGCCAAACAGCAATGTTAATAGCATTGTTGTCTTCCGGTTATCAGAGATAAGATAGCCAGTTCCCCAAATAAGATGGAGTTTCCGGGTCAGTACGCCTTCGGCCTCATCTTCACTTAACATCAGGTGTGATTGAGGTCAAGTGCTAACCCGTTGTGCATAAAAAAAACAAAAAAAAAATCTTAAATAAATAAATATATGAATGAAAACATCAATAACTCGGGTACACGTGTCCACTCCATAGTTATCATAGGTCATCAATCATATCAACTTATTTGTTAAAACTTTCAACATACTTAAGAGACTGGCTACCTTATCTCAAAATAGTCGGAAAACAATAAATCTATCACATTAATACTTAGATAAATTGGCGGTAACTCGCCAGGCGGACATATATAAACTCTGTTCCGACAACGAAATCGAGTACTGAACAAGTACCCCACTGGGAATCGAACTTACGACCTCCATTTTATTAACCTTACGTTTTTTATGTGCACAACTGTCAAGTACCTTAATCAAACCTGATGTTAAACAACGGATTAACACTTGACCTTAATCACACCTGATGTCAAGTAAAGATGAGGCCCCATTTTATTTGGGGGACTGGCTATGTTATCTCTTACAATCAGAACACAACAATGCTATTAACATGTTGATGTTTGGCGGCAGACTTAGATATGATGGGCATAAGATAGAACCTGCGACCTCCGATTCGTAAATCCTATGTTGTTTACATTAAGCCACGGAGGCGGTCTGAAGGCCGCCAAATTGTACTGTTCCCTTTTTTGATTATTCTGGTATTAGGCATTGGTGTTATTGTTATGCAATAGGTAAAGAATATTTGTTTGTTTGTCAATGTACCGTTGGTTACCAACTGAAGCGGCTTAGAAGCGGATTTTATTACCAGCTTAATAAGTGGTAGGGCATTTTAAATGTCCGCCTGGCTAGCTACCACCATCTTATCTAAATCTGCCGCCAAGCAGCAATGTTAATGGTATTGTTGTGTTCCGGTTGTCAGAGATAAGATAGCCAGTTCCCCAAATGTGTTGGGGTTTCCGGGTAAGTACGCTTACACCTTCGACCTCAACTTCACTTAACACCAGGTGTGATTGAGGTCAAGTACGAACCCGTCGTGCATTAAAAAAAAAAGCAGAAATCTAAAATGACTATTATGGAGTCCACTGTACTGTATTTCGTAAAATATAGAATGGCCAACATTACTTTAGAAGTCAAGTATACAACATAGTGAATATTGCATATACCCCGGGGCATTATTGTAGGAACCAAGTATTCCGTTATATGCGCTGACTGAGGTTAGAGAGCATTCCGGAAATAGAAGAGTTGAGCTTATAGATACCAAACGTTGCAATAAACGGTTCAATTTCAGTAGAATACTCGACGAACTTCAGATATATGAATCTGGTGAGTTGCGGCAGATTTCATATCGTGTAGGTAGTGTAGTATTTTCCGTAGTCGGAGGTCAAAATCAATGCAATGAAGACGCTAAATTATAAAGACCTCCGACTGCAGGAAAATCAATTTATATGGTACGATATAGTTTGAGAAAACAAACACTTATTTTTTAATTATTACTATATAAAAAATAAGTAAATTTAAATCTGCCGCCAAACAGCAATGTTAATAGCATTGTTGTGTTCCAGTTGTCAGAGATAAGATAGACAGTTCCCCAAATATTTGGCTTTACGGGTCAGTGCGCTTCAGGTGTGATTGAAATGAAGTGCTAACCCATTGTACATAAAAATCGATAAATAGCATACTCGTAAAGGTCCGTTATGTTTCTGATTTCGACAGAAACCTAGACCTATGATGCTTGTATATAGCTTTGTAATGAAAGCTTTAAAGATAAGCGCTCTTGCTGTTCCCCCATTTAATTATCTTTAAATTTTTTTAGTAGTCGGGTATTAGTATTTTAAACTTTTTAAAATTGTTTTCTTGTTAGGCGTCCGAAGCTGATGTTGCGGCTTCGTGCAAAAATATTTCCAGACGAGATTTTTTTTCAAGCGGGCACAATGAAATCTTTTTGCTTCATGGCTGCCTGCATCTAACACTCCATGCACTCTATCCTTTACCTCGCCGTTCTAAAATTTGACATTCGAATTTGTTCGTTCATTTTATAAACGATATAAGACAATTGTTATCAAATTGATAAATTGATCTGACAGTACTAGGAGCGTCCAACTTTTCTTGGCAGTGCCAGAAAAGCACTGCGTGATGAACGTAATTTACGTCAGAGCCTGTTTCGTCAATTAGTTCCTCTTTTGGCTGTCAGCCAGAAATGAGGATCTAAAGCTACATAGCGGAAATTACATAACGTATACATCCTATTTTTTTTATTAACGACGTTATTGGTATAAGGCGACGCTAATGGTCTACTTCCTACTGGGGCACAGCAGGGGGACCTCGGACAAGAAGAGGGTGTGAGCCATAATACCATGCGAACCCAGTGCGAATTGGTAGACTTGTGTCAGTATATAACTTAGTCTGATCTGGTACAATTTAAGTAAAGAAACGCTTCTATGAAACTTGAAATCACCCATTCAAATGAAATTTGGTAATCGAATAAAAACGAAAGATTTGATGGACGGTGGGGCATTAAAGTTCTCATTATAGTGGAGACCACGCATCGGCAACCGCAGCGTTTGACATCCACTCACAAGGTGGACAGACTACATTATATAGGTCGCTGGAAATCGCTGGATGAAGGCCGCTTCTAATCGCTCCTTCTGGAATTTTATGTTCAGCTGTGGGGCTCCCTTGGCTGATATGATGATGAATCGAAATCATCTTATTTTATAGTAAAGTGGGTAATTTTCTATTACTAGTGTTATTATACGAAGAAAATATTACTAAGTTAAATGACTAATTTTTAAGGTGATAAGTATCATAATATTGCCTTATCTACTCAAACAATTCCATTACATCTTTACACTTTCAATTAAAGTGTAATATAATAAATAATAAATAAATAATAAAAATCTTTATTTCCAAAAAATAGCATACAATTTACATATTATATAAGCTTGACCTAAGAAATATATTTATCTACTTATAAAATCTGCTGTCGAACTAGGTGAGAACCTGTATCTCGGCAGTCAGCGCCGCTCCCTTTTAATGCTAAAATAGCGGTATAATATAAATAACAAGCAATTTCAAGCTTAAATAAAACAAACTAGTAATTTGAGCTTAAAACAAGATATGTGTGTGTGTGTGGGTGTGTGTACCTCTCAGTGTACGTGAGATGAGTGTGTATGGGTATGTGTGTGAGAGGGTGTGTCGAATAGTGATTGCGAGTATGTAATAGATTAAATTGTTAATAATATTATTTATTTATTCATATTTTACAATAAGTGTACCTACTACTTTATAACGATGAGTAGCTGTTCCGTTTCATCGTATGATAGTTTTTGAAGCCAGCTTGATACTTTCATTTTACATAAGGTTTTCGATAATGAATATTGACCTATTATCTCCTTATTTTAGTAGAATGTACCTAATTTAAACTAACGTCACGATATTTTAAGATTATGACAAAATGACATTTTTCTCAGTGTATTGTAGATAGATAGATAAAGCCTTTATTTACACCACTGTGTTCACAAATTTTTAAATTACAAAGAAATATACATACAAATAAAAGTAAAGAATACAAAATACAAAGAGCGAGTGTATGCCGCAGTAGCACAAATGGGTTATAACTCAGTGTGACACATCACTCAAAGAGCGAAACACTGGTTTTCAGTTACAACCCCTACAAGTACGAATGCATAAAAGTACGCGCATGTTCCCGTCTGCGTGTACATTTGTGGTCAATCGTGAGAGAAAAGTGTCCGTTGTTGATACAGCTAGTGTTGAGTAGTAATTATGATAACAAGTTAAATGAATGATAACGAAAGGAAAAAGAGAAGTGCATAGGAAGTTCCACTACAGGTAACGCTCTGGAATTCCAATTTTTTGTTGTATTGTATTGTCTCTGCCTACCCCAACGGGGAACGGGCGTGAGTATGTAAGTGATGACGGAAAGCCCTACTTTGAGGGCATATACTCGTGTGTTTCCACAACTAGTTAAGTAAACAAACAATATTTACTATTATGAGGTGAATGAAAAATAAAACGTCAAAGTAAATCAACCAAAGCAATGAAACAAAAAATAATAGCGCCACAAATTAAAAGCGTGAAAATAATGGCTCGGCGAGAACGAAATATAATATAATTAACCCGGGAAACCGCACGTTAAGTTACATTTTACTATTTCCAGTCACGAAAACTAAAAATATTAACTCTTTTGTGAACACATTTCTGATTTCATACACGATCGGAACATTGTGGGCATTGAAATTGGCAATCGAAAGGCTAACTCTTGTTAAAACAAATGGAGAAAATTACAAGCGATCTTTTATTGATTTAAACAGCAATATTACTTATTTTTATGCATTTTTTTATGGAAGCGTTAGCACTTGACCTCAATCACACCTAATGTTAAGTGAAGATGAGGCCGAAGGTGGAAGCGTACTGACCCGGAAACCCCAACACATTTGGGGGACTGGCTATCTTATCTCTGACAATCGGAACATAACAATGCTATTAACATTGCTGTTTGGCGGCAGATTTAGATAAGAACTCTTAAAAAATTTAAAATCACTTGCCAAAACATATGTATAACAGTGAACCTTTTGAAAAATTTTGAAAACTCCCTACAAAACTAATGATTATCATCATCATCAGCCCGTAAACATCCCACTGCAGGGATATAGGCCTTCCCTTATATATAAGGGAGTATGGGCCGTAGTCCACCACGCTGGCCCAATGCGGGTTGGTCGGATATTATAGCACATAAGTAATTAAATAAATTTAAGAACTCATTGGTACATGGCCTGCCTGGGTAACGAACCCGGACCTCCCAAATTGGGAGACCGCATCTTAGCAGCTGAGCCACCGACGCTCTGAAATGATTATATTGTGACGACCGATTGGTGTAGTGGATAGTGGCCCTGTCAGCGAAACCAACGGTTGCGGGTTCGAATCCCGCGAGGGGTAAATGATTGTATGATGAATACGAACATTTATTCCCGAGTCATGGATGTTTATATAAATATTTATGTATGTTTATCCGTTATCTAGTGTCCATAGTACAAGCTTTGCTTACTTTGGGACTAGACGATTGGTGTGAGTGCCCCAAATATTTATTTATTATTATTATTATTATTATTATTATTATTATTATTATTATTATTATTATTATATTAGAACCTAAGAACCTATCCTGAGTTTAATAGAAATTATAAAAATATTGAAAATATAGAAAACCTTCAAAGGACTACAATATTATCACAATGCACCAAAAAGCTGATACAAAAAACACAAAAGATACGACCGGACAAAGACTCTTCATACACACACACAACGACGTCAAATACATATAAAAACGAATTCGTGAAAAATCTTAAAAATCTGCATCAATACTGCATTGCATGGCTTTACGTCGTCCTCGTCGTGGTAGCGATATAGGTATTTCACGTTATTTCCAACAAAGTGGGCGGTCACATACTCAACGGTATCATGTATGAGTACTTATGCATACAAGCAGTGGAATTTACGAACAACGTCGGTTTCCCCATAAGCTTACATATTGTGCCAGTAAATATATGTTTCTTGGAATTCGCTTGCTCTCTCGAAGCTGCATCTTGTAGAGTTTAATATGCCTTTGTCGATAGATTCAGTCACGTTGAAGGCCATCGGGACAATATAAATAAGTAATAATAAATAACATAGTAAAATACTTTTAGAAAGCAAGCTTTAGTCACAGACTTACAAATAGTAGCGGACCAAATATTAAGCTCCTCCTCCACCACGTTGGCACATTGCGGGTTGGAGGCTCCACATACCTTAGAATTTTATTTTTCAGGCATGCAGGTTTCCTCACGGTGTTTTCCTTTGCCGTTTAAGAGTAGTCGGATAAATGCACATAATTAAAATTAAATTTAAAAACTCATTGGTACTTGGCCTGCCTAGGAATAAAAACCCGGACTTCCCAAGCTAGGAGACCGCCTCTTAACCACTGAGCCACCGACGCATGAGATATGGATCTTTTTCGTTTATTAAAAAAAATGAATTCGTACAGTATATATCAACAATCTGTTATCCATAATATCCTAGTAGCTTAGTATGGAAATTTGTGTATGTGCAAAGATATTTATTTCACCAATAGCCATAGACGTCCTCACTGTTGGGGTACAGCCTCCTCCCACTGGGAGAGGATGGTCATAATCCATCACGCGGGCACAGTGCGTATTGCTGAATGACTAGAGACCACCTTAACGAATGCCTTCAATTGAAAACAAACGAGGCCGACTATTTAACGAGCCCTCCGCAAGGAAGTACTCGTATTAAAATTTACTGGTCACCCATCCAAAACTGGCCGCGCCAGACATTGCTTAACTTCGCTAATCGATTTATTATTAAATCCTATCAAAGCCGAAGTGGACCGTTAATAAAATATAAAGAATCACTTGTATTATGAACTTTCAGTAAGAACATCTCTAATGTAATTGAAATCAAATATGTTGCGTAGCTTAGAACTAAGCAGAAATGTAGACGCAATTAGACTTTCTACAATAAGGGACTAATGGTGAAAATCGAAATTTCAATTAAAGGATCAAAAACACCAAGGAGATTAGTAGTGCGTCGAGGAATTCAGAATTGACCATTTGCTATTATTGGAATGCCGCGGGTTTCTAGATGAAAAAAAAAATTCAAGCAGGCATAAAAGTGCAGCTCGTGTTGTGTATAGTTGTACTACTGTTTGCTATTGTATGTATGAAATAGCACTAGAAAGTTAATAAAATAAATCGAGGCCAGCAAAATATTCTTTGTTCAATGAAACGTGTCTACAGGCCGAATGTTCTGGCTTTTGTGGTACCGCTTCAAATAACAAAATAACATTTTCGTGGGCGAGTGTTGAAAATAAAATGTTTTACCGTTCCTATCACTTTTTCTGTGGGTTGTTTCTGTGTTGTGTAAAGTTTATAGCGCTGTAAAAAAGGTACCTCTGAAAGGTATTGTAATACTTTTAGATGAAGCAGGAATTAGAATGTCATCAGCAGCATGTCATTATTTTTGCTTTTGAGTAAATGTTTGTTTTTACCCTTTACATATAATAATGTATCTATAGTTAATATACCGAACATTCGTAATAAGAAATTCGATTCTTCATTCATCATCCGAACAGCCAAGGCATGGAACTCTTTTCTGGCGTCAGTCTTTCCCGAATCCTACAACCTTGAGATCTTCAAGAGCAGAGTGAATAGGCATTTACTGGGATCGTGTGCTTCATCTTCGATCACATCGTCTCTTTCCACCAGCGGCATTTTAATACGAGAGTTTCCGGAGGGTACGTTAAATAGTCGGTCCCGGTTGTTTTTAATTAGCAGTCGTTAAACTAAGTCGGTGGTTAGAAGCACTGATTGTTAGATGGCCAGCACTCTGACACAAATCCACCAATCCGCACTGGGCCAGCGTGATGGATTAGGCCCATTCTCTCTCCAAGTGAGACGAAACTATGCCCCAACAATGGGGATTTATGATCTGTTGCTGATGATCCATCACCCAACCTAATCTTAGTTTCAAAGGTTATGTGTCGAGATGCACAACACTATGCGTGGTGCACGGACATCACTAGTCCAGAGACAAGGGGATACGGCTCTCTTTGGTCCGAGGGCATGATGGAGAACGGAGGTCTGGTACCTAAGCCTTTTATCTGGTACATATTCCTTGTGCATTTCTAATAATAAATAATATATTGGGTCTTTACCTATGAAATTGGAGTTTTTTTTTTCGTTAATCATATGTACCAATTCCTGCGATTTTCAAAGCTATATCCAAATTTGTTTTTTATTTGGAAAATGGAATATTATTTCAAGGTTTCACATGAAACATTTTTTTATTTCTGGGCTAAATCACATTAAAAAAAATAATTGAACAGAGCTCTTTTCATGTGCTTCCCATAATCATTTCTAGATTCGCTGAAACTTTTATAAAGCGGTTACTTTTAAAAATAAAAGCTGCCTATACTTAACTTAATGTTATCCGATAATACACACAAAGTTTAGCTAAATTTGGATTAGCCGTTCCCAAAAAAAAATCAAAAATGTTTGTATGGAGAAACCAGTCTTAATGAAATTCTTCATACAAAACGTCAATTTAATAGGTAAGGACCTAATATAATTAGATGACGGAGTGTTTCACTTTGTATGGGTTAGGTCACTACGTCAACCCAATCGGTTGTCATGTATAGTAGTATTCTGATGTTCTAGTCACATTTCAATTAGACCGAGATCTAATTATGGCGCTGATAAACATGCCACGAACTAGGGAGAAAATATCAGAGCGTCTCGGAGCTTGTCATACGATTTAACTGCCCGGACGATGTTCGAGTTGGGTGAGCTCTCAACATCCAATAAGGTGTATTAATTCAGGTCAATTTGATACCAGCGTTAATACGAGGGCTGTTACGCACCACATCGATTAATTATAAGTGTTTTAGCATAGATTAGATAATAATTAGTTTTAGGCACAACTCTGATCCTTCGGCTAACACAGTCTACTGACTGACATCCTATATTACTATATAGGATCTCTCCATATTATATTCAACTATGGTAGTTACGCGTACATCTAGGATATACATTACATAGGTAATAGGGATCAAATTCCCGAATACTCAAAAGCTAATTATCTTTAAGGGTATCTTAAATATCTTGCTATCCCTTCTATTTAGCTGATATTTAAAGCGATAGAATGATGTTCATTAGACCGTTTATTAGAAGTTAAAGAAGAATTTGAGTATTCAGGGGTTACCCCATCACTTGGTACATGTTCCTGTCCGAGCGCTGTAATGGAAACATATTGCTTTATAGGACTGGTACGATTGAGGAAGGAGGCTTGTTTTTCATAATATACATAATACTGTTTGTTCACAAAATTTTATCATCAAATAATCGAAGACTTAATTTTTCTGAAATTAATGAATAAGATAATAGAGGTTATCTAACGAAAACGAATGTGGATTAGTAAGTTCAAGTGGTAGGGGGCAAGACTCGAACTCGAAGAACGGATGACCATTAAAGCATTAAAATTTTAGAGTGGAGACCATGCACAGGACAGCAGAACGTTCCACCCACAAAGTGGACGAATGACATACTTAATTAGTGAAGGTCGCGGGAAGTTTTGGTTGCAAGCTGCTTCCAACCGGTCGCTCTGAAAGTCTGTGGAGGAGGCCTATGCTCAGCAGTGGATGTGATTATGGTGATCCAACACGAACACTGGCATCAGAAAAATAATTCGGTAACGAATTCGAGGGTGCAAATTTTGAAAATCATAATTCCGAGGATAACTTGACGAATTGAAAAGTGGCGGACGCCCCGAATTTGACTAGTATGCTGAGCAAAAATACCGCTATAAATGGAAAAAGAAATCAGAACGACCGGACCAGATCGAATCGGCTGCAGGACGATAATCATTGCGGTTTGCGTGGACCGCGGAGGGAAAAATCGAAGAGCTCGTTGTCACCACTGGCTGAGCCGTCCAGTGTGCCTCACATAATTTTGATGCCATATTCGGTAGGTGCTACGGCGATCTACCAAGGGTTTTTTTGGTATGAGCCAATGTAAATGAACTAGCTACTTCTTCGTTAAAATAAGAATAATTTATGAAGTCACAATCAAAAAAACCACAAAAATTCATGGGAAATTATTGGTTATCACTTCAAAACGTTACATATTAATTGAAGTATTAATATTACTGGTCATTCACAAGACCGACTTTCCAGGGAGAATAATCAAAAAACTCAAGAGTTGCTTTATTTAAGTAGGTTTTTGGGGTTATACCCCCATTTAAAACTTGGCAAATTGTAAATTATTTATCACAAAAAAAAACTTTATTCTTGCTGAAAGTTTCTCAGAAGTTGACCGTAGATTGTTCCCATAAAACATGATCACCACATTCTTTTTTTATATATATTTCATATACCAAAAGATGTGTGTAACAGACAAAATAACTTTGTAATCACAAGTCCTCAAAAGAATAGCAACAAGCATCGTAACTTTGATATTGCTTCTCGCAATTGAATCGGCCCATTTACGTCGAAACAAAGATATTGAGTCAATAAAATTATTCGCTCTATAAAGTACCTATTGGAAACAGTGATTGAAGATAATGGCACTTACCTACATACAATATTATTACACGGTCTTGTTTCTGTCAAAGTACTATCCCGTAGAAATTCTGACTTGTCAAAGTAAAATGTCCTATCGAACAGCGTACTCGCTTTTCGTTTGAGTAGTGAGTTAAGTAGCGAAATGAGTAGTGACAATGATAATATATATTCATTCATTCAAATGAATAAATTCTACATTAAATACAATTTTCAACAACAAGTTTTCGATGGTTCATTATGACATATTATTTAGTTATTATTATTCAATTACACAAAAAGAATATTTAATTATATCTTTGAATTTTGGTTCTAATTCTCAAACCAAGACAAACTTTCGAAGTACACAAAACGAAGAGTTAATTATACCTTTGAATTCTTGTTCTAATTCTCAAAACAAGACAAATTTTCGAAGTAGTGGCCGTCGCAGTTCGATGTTAGATTAAACACAAATGGAAAGTGGGGAAGACGAGACATCTATCTTCCACTGGTGTTATCATAAGATACTATTATCATTAATCCTCTAAATGTGCACAGGGCTTCTAACAATCTGATCTCGCCAACCTATCTTGCCTGCCTTTGGCTAATAAGGTTAAAGGTTACACATGTCAGCTCGGCATTAAATCTGCACCACGGCATGGAATATTACATTGGTATTCTCAGGTCGTCGTGCTTTAAACGTACTAGTAAATCTTTCTTTTTGGGCATCTGTAATCCTGTAAATCTTTGAAGGTTCCCTGACCTGACGCGGTATTAATTATTAATAATGTGGGTAGCTTAAATATTTATAGATACATAAAAAATGTGCGAAAGCTAGTAGACATGTGTCTCGCTATCGAAATAAAATTTGTTGAAAAAGTACTTTCTAGACAAATTCATCTATGAAGTACTTCTTCAACGAATTTTTATGTTATATGAATATAGCTTACAGGGAATACTATTAAAAATATCTGAGAAATATATCCCCATATTCTCATGCAGTACACATACGATTTCTGTGACTAAGCGCTAGAATGTCAGGCTGTCCATGTATGACATTTTAGTTTGGGACTAGATTATTGGTGTAAGTGTCCTTAATTTATATTTATTTATTTATTTATTTAATCATGCATTCATTTATTTATTAATTACCTAATCAATGGTTTCTTCTCTGTAACGTGTAGTTTAAGTAAACCAATTCAAATAAATGAATTTCAAAATAAAGTCAAATAACAATATCAATTTCCACATAGCTATAGTAGCTGTCGGATAGGGGCATAGTATTATGACTGCACATTTAATCGTGATGGTACTATAAATAGGTAGGTACTTATCGTAACTTATTATTGGACGTATAAAGGTATACCGAATTACACTACCCCGAAAAACATTTGACCGAAGAACGATTGATCGAAAGCAGAGTACATTGCGGAGTTGGGTTCAATTATAAATTTTAATGATTAACAAACTCCGCAATGTACTGGGCTTTCAATCAACCTTTCTCCGGTTAAACGTTTTTCGGGGTAGTGTAATTCGGTCTTCTTCTTTTCGTGTTAAGGAGGTCGTCAAAGGTGCAGCTGTCAGGACATGCGGGGCAAGACAAAACGTGATCCATTGTCTGTGGGGAGACTCCGCACTCGCATCGATCACTCCCGCCATCAGAGAAGCCTCACCTGCACAGATTATCTTTGCTGCGGCCAACCTGAGTCCGAAGCCGATTTAAGGATTTCTATGTTGACCATGGCAAATCGTGTCCAGAAGGAAGAGACTCGTCGAGCGGGAGGACGACGCAAGAGAGTATCTTTGCCGCCACAGACTGCAGCGGGCATCCGAAGCCACACCTTGTACGGGAGCAATTTAAAAAGTTATTACGAATCTGGAGTCTTTGAGACACTGTTGAATATTGGTACATCGGGTGGCGAGCATCACTGTGTATAATGTAATACGGTATACCATAATACATCCCTTATTATGTAGGTACCTACATAATTCAATTGTAAATCACATCTCTGCTCATAATATCCAACGCATTCCATAAATATTTTCCCCCGTAATAACTTTTCAAAGATAAACACGAGGATTGTGAAATTAGTTTAACTTTTTTGATTTGCAGAAACCTTCGCAGAAATTAATTTTCTTGGAGGGATTTAGAGAAAATAATGTTTGTAAGACTTATTTGGATGGAATCGTTTACATCTACAAGTTGGAAATAATAAGTGAACGCAGTTGATTATTTTCTTATTTGGGGAAATGTTTATTTAAACGTTTTGCTGATATGGAAAAAACTTGATCATTCAAATTTTTTTTTGGATTATTTAACCCCCGACAATTATAGGTGGGTGTTATGATTTTTGGCTGTGTGTATATATCTGTACCGGATGAGTTTTTTTACTGTAAGGAAAAAAATAGGGCATAATTAGGTAAGTGAAATAGAAGGTATTGGCATAGGTAGTTTAATTATTTTTTTTTTCAAAAACGCACGGCCCGGATTGAGTTTGATATGCTACTGGCGGGATTCATAGGGTTCCTATCATGCGAAATTTATTTAGAACTCATATTTTGTCAAAATTTTCTTTATTTTTAAATTTAATGATATAATTATGTGAAATAGGCTACCAATGCGACCGTCAAATTATACAATTAACGCTTTATTCGATCATAATTTTGAAAAAAAAAAAAATGCACTACCTATGCCAATACCTTCTATTTCACTTATCTAATATGCCGTATTTTTTCCTTAAGGTAATAAAACTCATCTTCGTGTCAATGTGTCCAATCATATTTAATCCGCCCAGAATTCAGCCACAACTACGGCGCTGTTTGCAGCCTCGTACAGGTCCTCCATCTCACAGATGGAGGTGCAATTTTTTTTTCTTTTTTTTTTAAATACTAACTTTGAAAAAATAAACTATTAAGCGGTTTCGACGATATTACTTTTCTCTTAAAACTGTTGTACTACAAACCAAATACATGCATTTGAATGATCATCATCATCCTTATCAGCCGTAAACATCCCACTGCAGTGATATAGGCCTTCCCTAGTATAAGAGGGGAGCCCAAACTTCAAATGCCTTTGAATTTTTAATTTCTCCGGCAAGCAAGTTTCCTCACGATGTCTTGCGTCACCGTTTAATAGAATTCGGATAAATGCACATAAGTAATAAAATTAAATTAAATTTAAAAACTCATTATTACATTGGCCTGTCTGGGAATCGAACCCGGACCTCCTAAATTGGGAGACCGCTGAGCCACCGACGCTCTATATCATTTGAATAATATATATGAATGTATTTACGTAGTTTGTATGATAAGGTCGCCAATTGTACGTTCTACTCTTATCACTTTCTGTAACTGTATTTTCTATTCTGTTGTGCAATAAAGTGTATTTGTATTGTAATGTATTGATGTCATCGTCTTTTGGGGGTTTTCTTTATTTTCAATTTAGAATTATGTCTTCGACTATTTAATCTTGTTCTTAATTTTGTTAGATCTGACCGCAGATAGGTGTTTACCTACTACTATTAAATAACGCTACATTTCGAAAACCATAACACCAAATATTTTTGTACGTGTTTCTGTACATGCAAGCAAACGTTTTATTTATCAACATCACTAGTTCTGTCAAAAAGTCAACCTCATCTATTTTTGTCATAGGATAAATTTTATGATAAAAACTCATAATGCTGTCGGATTTCTTGATATTTAAAAATCAGTGTTATTTTGCATTTATAAAAGAAGTTATGAAGTCTTACCAGTCAGGACATGAACTCGAGCGGACACGGATTGCGCATTGTCAGGCACGCAAGCGTATGCGCCGGCGTCCGAAGTACGTGCTGCTTGCACGAGCAGTCTACTATTACTGTTCATTCCTTTCTCAGTCAGGAGGGAGATGCCTCCTCGAGTTGAATCGAAGTTTATCGTCTGTGGACAATAAAAGATTTTAATCTTTATGTGTTATAGACGCATGTATGACTTAGCTGTTAGAAGAAAAAAGACTTAGATGGTAAGTACCTACAAATGAGGGAAATTATGCTTGTTGATGATAAGGAAACAATAAACTTTATGAAGGTCACTGAAGGGTAAATGAAACGTACCGAAATAAAATAATAACGCTTATTTAAAAATACAAAGAATACAAATAAAATATTATTAATGAAACACCCTATACTTGGCAATGCCTGGACCTTAAGCGTCAGCTTGTTAATTGTCAAATTTCATACAATAATTTTAGTTCGATCTCTTTGGTAGAATCGTACGAAGTATAAATAAGTCTATGCAAGAAACATTAGTCATGTTCCATGTTCTAAATTCAAAACTGTTTTATTGGCTGTTCTAAAATCCCCTGGGGAAAAGATCCACATTGGGCGCACTTATTGAGGAACCAATCAACCAAATTGAGATGAAAAAATATTTCCTCTTCTCTTTCTACAAATGGGAGTGCAGCCAGAGGAATGCAAAAAAGCCTCACCGAGGTTAAAATTTTAATGGAAACACAGAGCTGAGTGAGGCTCAGTCCATAATGGAAAGTTCAGCAGTGGATGTTCTGCGACTGATATGATTTATATGCAATAGGCTTTTGTTTTGGGTTATAAAGTGCACTGCGCGAATATAGGCATGAGATCATGCAGATTTCTTCTTTATTTGCTGTTCACTTATGTCTTTTGCCACACTAAAATTTTAACCGCCTCCGTGGCTCAATGTAAACAACATTGGGTTTACGATTCGGAGGTCGCGGGTTCGATCCCCAGCGGGGTGCATGTTTAAGTATTCGGTTTGGTTGGTGGTAGGGCATTTTAAATGTCCGCCTGGCTAGCTACGAGTACCACCATCTTATCTAAATCTGCCGCTAAGCAGCAATATTAATAGCATTGTTGTGTTCTGGTTGTCAGAGGTAAGATAGCCAGTCCCCCAAATGTGTTGGGGTTTCCGGGTCAGTACGCTTCCACCTTCGAGCTCATCTACACTTAACATCAGGTGTGTTTAGGTCAAGTATGAACCCGTCGAGAATAAAAAAAAAACTAAATCTTAAAGAAGACACTTTCCAAATTTTAGCAAACTACTACGATGTCCTGCTACAATTAAACCTACTCATCAGATGTGAAAGATTGAAAAAGGTATGCTTAGATGGTTTAGATATATGGAGAAGATAAATAAAAGAAGGCTAACGAAAGAGATGTAGGTACGTAAAAAAGTGGGTGGTAGCACCACGGTGAACGTACCACAATCAAATCAACGTCAAGAGTACCTTAAATACGGGGAGCGTGTTATGAACAACTATACAGGGTGTAACGGTTAAGTGTAGTCATATTTTAAGGGCTTGTTCTACCCATCAATACGAACAACTTTTACTATGGGGGCAACTTCGAAATCGCGAAAAAAAATCAGCTGTTTCATACATTGCATCGGGAGGTTATTGAAATTTTCTATGGAACAGCTCATTTTTTTTTCGCGATTTCGAAGTTGCCCCCATAGTAAAAGTTGTTCGTATTGATGGGTAGAACAAGCCCTTAAAATATGACTACACTTAACCGTTACACGGTGTATATGAAAGTGAATGAAGCAAAAGAGGTGTGTTAGGATCACAGCAAGTGGAAGTCTGTGGTCTCTGCCGACCCCTACGGGTAAACAGGAGTTACTTTGTGTATGTATGTATGTATGTATATTTCCTTGTGTGACACCTAAAATCCAAGATGTAAGACGTCGGTATATGCTAACTAAATAGAATTTGTCTACCAAATAACCGGTGTTATATCCTAAATACCTCAAAGTAAACACAATTCTGTGTGAGTTAGTCCATAACCCTTGTGATGCTTGGCAGATAAAAATGACGTTGTTTGACTGGTTGTCCTGACAGACCTGCAATTAATTTGACTTATGTTTGAGTCATAAGCCGCTGTGTACAGCTACTTTTAAGAGGGTTTATTCCGTCCAGTGGCGCCCTCATTGGATAAATTAAGATTTCTTTTTAAATACAAAATAAATTCAAAAAATCGCTCAGTCCTGCAATTGAGAAACGTGCTGTGTGGTTTCGGTATTCAAATAGAATAGAACCAACCCGTCTCTTCCCGTGGGTGTCATAAAGGCTACTAAGGGACTTTTCACCAAAAAAAATCGATGGATTTGCCCGTTTCAACGGCGATGGGTTCACCCACTGTCACGTGTGCATTTCCATATATTTCATAAGGTGAACTGTGGATGTTGTTTCAATCATTAAACTTTTAACGTTTGGAATACCCAAACACTGTTGTTTGGGACAGCTCTGACCACCCCATTTGGCGTAAAGGTCGTGATGTTATGTATGTACGAGTATGATAGCTTTTATTTTCCAAAATACACGATTTAAAAAAAGTTGCAATTTTTATCAATAATTTCAACTACACCATTGACGACTCTGACCACTATACCAAAAGGTTGCGGGTTCGAATCCCGCCAGGGGCATATGTTTGAGTGATGAATATGGACAGGTGTACCCGAGTTATGGATGTTTTCATTTATAATAAGTATTTATTTACAAAAAAATAGGTATTTATGTATATCAACCATCTGGTATCCGCAACACAAGCCTATAGTTGCTTACTGTGGAACTAGATGGCGCTGTGTGTATGTCTAAGGATATTTATTTATTTATTATTTATTAATTATTGTGCAATAAAGAAATATATTGTCTGTTTATATACCCTACACCAAATAGTCGTATATATATTTCTATGTATTTTAATGGTGGGTTTATTAGATCGGGCAAATGAAGGGTTTAACATTATTATGTAATACCCAAGTCGAAATTTACGTGTCAGTGAATGAGAACAGTCATGTGGCGAAGGAAACTTGTTTGTGGGCTGTCAAGTTTCGGCAGCTTATATATAAGTTGTTCAAAATATCCAATCAATTTTCACACATCATTAGATGAAACCCTTTGTGTTCATTTGGTAACGAGGTTGTTTACTATGGTTCTAATTATAATATTCGGGCTTCGAACAGATATTTAATAAATATTAATTAAAGATAAAATATTATGTTCAACCGCCTGCGCGGCTCAATGTAAACAACATAGGTTTTACGAACCGGAGGTCGCGGCTTCGATCCCCATCGCGGTAAATGTATGTACTCGGTTTGGTTAGTGGTAGGGCATTCTAAATGTCCATCTGGCTACCTACCACCATCTTATCCAAATCTGCCACCAGCAATGTTGAAATTTTATTGTTATAACGTCGAGAGGCGGGTTGTGTCTCGGACCGTGTTAATAGCACACCCGCAACACCAAAAGGGTCACAGATGCGTTGCCGGCAGTTCATTAATTATCCACTATAGTAAGACAAGTAGTTCTTATGAATATGACAAGTGCAGCGCACACTGACCTTTATGATGGTTAGCTTTTTGTTCTCCGAATGTTCTTGTACATCCATTACAAGTAACATTTCAGTTTGCTACACGTCAGATGTGGCCAATCAGTATCTCCGTAAAATTCGCCGACTGAACTGGTTCTGTTGTATGTTAAACTCAGTGTACTCGTATTTCTCTGTCAGTATGATATGTTATGCTTGTGTATGCCTAATTGGTACTTATCAAACTCACAGAATTTTATAATGATCATCTCGCACTTTTATCACTTTCGCCTTTTATTTATTTATTTTAATTTTCAATAGAGGATAGCATTGGTATTTTAGCAGGGTATATTGTTCACTTTGTCCCTTTCCTCTCTGGTCACTGGAAAATTTAAAGTATTTGTATTTTATTATGCTAATAATACCAATTTTTTTTTATTCAAGTGGGCGATTTTCTGATCGCTTAGTAAGGTAGTTCAAAGTGGCTCGAAAGATGGCGCTAACAGATGGGGCCTCTTATTTCTCACATTAATTTAATTTCTACATTTTTCAGAGCCACGCCTAAGCATAAAAACAAAAATATTAAAAAAATGTTAGCCATTGGAAAGTCGCCCATACTTTCTTTGGTGGCAGCAACTACGCTGCAGGGGAGGACTGAAAATCAGCAACACTGCTGAGTCCCTACCCATTCATCACAATACTGTGGTTCTCGATTTTATGTATGCTTGTGTTTTTTTTTGTGATGAAAAATACCTTTTATTATTTATTTATTTAAACACTTAATTATTGTACTTAGTGTGATTTACATGAATGTGTATTGTTTTCTTTGTATCACTTAATTTTACTTCATTATAAATTTTAGTTATGTTACCAAACGAGTCATAGGTTTGCCCATAATTGAGTTACACAAGACCAAATTTAATTTTTGTATAACATTTGGTCTAATTAAATACAATTGGTAAACCAAATGTAATCTAATTTGACGACCGAGTGATGGATAGGGGCCCGGTTTGAATCCCGCGATGGGTAAATGTTTGTGTGATGAATACGAACATTTATTCCCCAGTCATGGATGTTTATATAAGTATTTATGTATGTTTATTCGTTATTTAGTATACATAGTACAAGCCCTGCGTAATTTGGTACTAGATGATTGGTGTCAGTGTATGAAATATTTATTTTATTTATTTAATTATTGTATATGTTTTCTGTGTACTTTGTGTCGTCGCTGTCTATTTGGAAGATACGCAAGCATGGATTTCTTCTTCTCTTCTTTGTATCCGTCGTTTTTCGTCAGCGGCTTATAAAAACTAAGTATACTATACATTTTAATCTCACAATTCACGCGTCCGCAATTCTGCTAGACCGCCTTAAATACTTGACTGTTCACAGCGATATGGAACCGTCGACGAAGCAAAACCCGGATTGAGAGAATACTAATGCAGCCCAGGGATCCCCGAGTATTGAATTTACTATCACGACGATTACCTACTTCAATATTTTTTTATAGTTGCCTTTATTTGTAGAAGGAAACGAAAATTAAGTACACAACATTTGGAGGCTCCATCGGAAGCCAACGTTTTAGTAAACGGCTAGAAATTATTATTATTATTTCATATTAATAAATATTTTTTTTTTTATATGAGAGAGCGGCAAACGAGCATGCGGGTCACCTGATGGAAAGTAATCACCGCCGTCCATGGACACCCGCAACACCAAAAGTGTCACAGATGCGTTGCCGGCCTTTGAGGAATGTTTCTTGAAGGTTCCAATGTCGTACTCGTTCGTATTTATTTAGTACACCTATATATTTATGTTTGTATTTCGTTGCTATTTTATGGATGTTATGTTTAAGTAGGTATATTTGTCTATTGATCTATGTATGTATGTGTATGTAAATATATGAAATTTATTCACGTAGTTTGTATCTGCATCCCTATTTAATACCGCACAACCTACCTACTTCAAATGTACTGTCCTTATACCCAAAGGTTGTCTGGAAGAGACCGCTTTTAGTGATAAGGTCGCCAAATTGTACATTCTATTCTTACCACTTTTCTGAAACTGTACTTTCTTTTCTGTTGTGCAATAAAGAGTATTTGTATTGTATTGTACAAATCATACAGAGATGGTGCTGGTTCCACTTCGTGATTCCGAAAATTACATGGAAATTTACATGGAAAATATTTTCCAGCGTATTCTTCATTGCACAGATAATAATAAAAAGTGTCAAAAAGGGTACCAAACAGTAAGAAATAATATACCAATGTAAGCTTATCTCTAAGGCTGGTTACGGCAGCGCAGTTTCGTATAATGCAGGAAATTTCTGCCATATATATAACGAACCGCCTAGGCATTTAATTGAATGACTAATTTAACCATCTGCATGCCGTAAAAATCAACGGTTGCGGGTTCGAATGCCGCATGGGGTAAATGTAATGTTTGTGTGAAGAATCATCGTCATCAAATCAGTCACAGGATGTCTACTGTTGAACATAAGGCTGAAGTAAACAAACATTTATTCCCAAGTAATGGATGTTTATAGAAATATTTATGTGTTTCCGTTATCTATGTACGTAGCTCACACTAAAAGTTTTGCGTAACTTAAACAACATGTTATAACCAAAATATTATGTTTATTGCTTTCCAAAATACTCTCCTTTACATTTCAAACATTTTTTCAGAGAGAACTTTTAAAATCATAAAAAATCATCGCTCTAAAATCTTTTGGACTTAATTCCATTTTCGTTGCATACGTAGAACTTTGATGTGTGATAAAAAACAATTGACAATTTCCTGCCATTTTATTTTTATTACTAAGAAGATTGCAAGTCGTTTCCAAAAATAGAACATTCGAAATTCAAATAGTTCCGATTAGCTAGAAGGGCCAAACTTTTAGTGTGCCCATGTAGTATCCATGGTATAAGATTTGCTTAGTTTTGGGGCTAAATCGTTTATTACACTGTCCTATTTATAGGAAATTAATTAAGAAATAGGAAAGTGTAATCGAAGTAATTCGGCCTCATCTTCACTTAACATCAGGTGTGATTGAGGTCAAGTGCTAACCTGTTGTGCATAAAAAAAAAAAAAAAAAAAGTTAGAACAGTTAGATTGCGATTTAGTGAATTGGATGGTCTCGACCTCACTACGTCCAACCTAAATGCAGAGACTAATTCGACATATATTGCTGGGAGGCTTGGTTCAATTAATTCAAATATCTTTACTTCAACCAACAATGTATGCCGAATTATTCTCTGCAATTAAGATGGTGTAATAAGCTTCCTAGCTTCCGATTTCTTAATTAGAGTGTTGCTAATTAAATTTCCTACAAATAGGATAGTGTAATAGGCGCTTTAATGTCCGATATATCTTTTAGTATTCTTATTATTGAGTTTGTAGTTGGTTAGAGTAATATTTAAGATATTGGTTTCGCATATATTTTCCCTACTTTGAATAACCCCCTTTGCTATCAAATATCAGCTTTTTTTTTTTTTTTATATGAGAGGGCGGCAAACGAGCATGCGGGTCACCTGATGGAAAGCAATCACCGCCGCCCATGGACACCCGCAACACCAAAAGATTCACAGATGCATTGCCGGCCTTTGAGGAAGGTGTAGGCTCGTTTCTTGAAGGTTCCAATGTCGTAGTCGTTCGGGAATACCGCTGCCGGAAGTCCGTTCCACAGGGTGGTCGTACGTGGTAAGAAGTTTCTTGAGAAACGTACAGTGGTAAACTTCCACTCATCCAGGTGATGTGGATGGAAATTTAATTTTACATAAAGCTACATAAAGTATTTAAAACAACTGAATATATTCATAACGACTGCACCGACACGCCATTGTACACTAACTTCGGAAATAGCATTTTTTAAATTATATTAGTTTTTAAAGCGATATAACCGTTTTGCAGCTGCACGTCAGTACACACTGACAGACAGACATTAGCTAATTATTCAAATTTATAACTACTTGTGTCGAGTTCTTACGTTTCTTGGAAACGTTCGTGATTGTTCAGCGTTCGTATTTCGCTTATTTAATGTGTACAATTTCGGCCATTATTTTCGACCTATAACTTAAAGTAACACCTACATCATAATAGCCATTAATTTCACGTTTAATTAATATATTAATGGGCGCGTATGCTATTTTGTGTACAATAAAGAATTTTTCATCTTTATCTACAAATAATACATAGACTTATAACAAATAATAGCTGACCAAATTATACACAAAAGACGCCTGCCAATGCAGCTTAGTAAGTTACGTACATAGACTCTTATCCCAAATGGGGTAACCAGAGACATCCCAAATATTCGTGATTTGGTGTTCTAAATGTTAATGTTGAAATATTCAGGAATGCACACGTGCCGGGGTAAGACCATCGCCATTAAAACGTGCAAGTATGGTAATGTTTTTTGGTAGAAGAGACAGGTTAGTTCTATTATTTTTTTACGCGCTTAAACCAAGTCACATGATCATTCAAAATAGAAAATTTTGCTTGAATCCACACAAAATATTTACTATGTATTAGATAAAAGTACAAAATAATTCGTAGTCGTATAAACCAGACAATATAATCAATTTCCAATGATTTTCTTTTGCGTCGAAGTATAAATATAGCTTTTATATACTTTTGTAGTGAAACTTCACTGAAATAACTATTTTAAGCGAAAAAAATCGGTAATGGTATCTTTGGTCGGTAATAATCGGTATGGTCGATATTTCTTACAGTGTTACCACTCTATTTAATCCTTATGTTCGATCTGCCTCTAGTATTGTAGTAAGTTTGTGAAATAATAGTACCCCAATCGTATATTTTATTGCTTACTTAACCTACTGAATGAGTTTTCCGAAGCCGTGTCCTTCCTATAACCTAATCGCTTTTTTGCACGAAACACCTTTCCGGAATACAATTTACGCAAGAATATAAAAAAATTGCTCAGTTCAGATATAAAATAGTAGTAATAAGGGACGATGAAGTCATAAAAAAAGATTTCGTGTTATAAGGATATACGTAAATAGCTGCTTACCTTTCCTCTATGTGTCCAGTTTATTGTATTGGGAGGTTCTGGCGTATGTCGGACGATACACGTGAGATTTATCGTTGATCCGGCGTATATGAACAAGTCTGGACCTCCCAGGATTTCTGTTTCTGGTTCTGGGGAAATATGGAAATTGTTAATATTCTAACTCAAATGAAGATTACTCACTTATCAAATTAATTTACAATTAAATTATACCAATATTACCATAAAGGAATTTGAAGACAAAATTATTGGCAGGGTTACTTTCATAAATTCTTAATTTTTTCTATTGTATAACTTTAGCGTAAAATATTGGAATAAAAAATAAAAAAATAAGAGATGAAAAGCTCTCACTTGTTTTTTATAACAAAATGGCTTCTATTTAAATTTGCCAAATTAAAGATTTAATATTACGTTAGCAATAATTTTAGGTTCCATACTTCTCATTGTAAGGGAAGTTTTTAAAGTTGCTTAAAAAGAACTTAGTATATTGACATCCACTTAGATTTTAAGTATTTATTGGCAACGCAGGCAAACCCATTTGTTTTATACCGAACTTGTCGCCGTTTCGCATTTATATTTCACTAGCTTTCCGCCCGCGGCTTCGCCTGCGACGAATAACTTTATCGCGGATATTTGTTTATCCCGCGGGAACTACTCACTTTATCGGGATAAAAAATATCCTATCTTAAAATACCCTGAATTAAAATCCAGAGTATGTTCTACCAATATACCAAATTTCATCCAAATCCGTTCATCCGTTTCGCCGTGATTGAGCAACAAACAAACAAACATCCAAACTTTCGTATTTATAATATTAGTTAGATTTCATATACTAATAGGAAATATTTTGTGAGAGAAAATAAAAACTTTTTGTTTTGTATTATTATTATTGTATTATCAACACAATTACTGAAATACTAGTTGTGCCAATTGCATTGCTCTCAAGTGTATTCCATATTTAATAAAAGGAAATACTAAACAAACTCGCGGATCGTTTTCCTGCACAGGAATAATATTTATCAAGTCGAATATTAATTACTTTAAAATTGTTATTAAACTCTCTAAAATAATCAGCAAAGTTAAATGATTGTTTGATTATTTGTATTGTTTCACGTTTAAAGTTGAAAATAACTGAATTGTATCCGTAAAATATGCAGTTGGAAAATACATGAAGTTTAAGGTGGTACACTTCTGTTCTGAAATTGGCTGGGGATATTAATTAATACACGTTACACACTTATCACGAAGAAAGTTTTCCATCAATGAACCAAAATGTCAAGAGTGGATTTCAGTAACGCGTTCAATACCGTGTGTTTCGCCATTCTGCTTGAACTTTTGCGTTCTGTTAACATATTGCCTGCGGTGGCTGAGTTGTTTCAGAGCAATTTACTTTATATGGGGCGCCCTCAACCCACTCGTATTAAGGAGACTCTCACCACATGGTATTGCACGTCTGCCGGCGTGCCACAGGGTAGTGTACTTGACCCTTTTGTATTTGTCATTTTCATCAATACTATTACCTTTATACTATCTTCTTCTCACTACCTTTATGCAGAAGATCTCCAAATATATTGTCAGTGTAATATAGAAACTTGTCAAATGCAATTGAAGTCATCAATAACCATCTTTCGTAGATACTACACGAGAGAAAATCTTTTGGACTCAAAGTTAACTCAATAAAACCCCAAACCATTATTTAAGATCTCATTGTATTTGATGGTGCCAAGAAATGATAAAACTTGGTATATTATTTGATCATATACTATTCTGAAATTCTCAGGTTAGCTAGGTTAATAGAAAGATCTTTGCAGCATCGAAATTGCTAAATCGCATTCAGAAATCTCTAACCAATTACGACTAAAGACCTTCTTCTACCGATCTTAGAGTATGCTGACTGTTGTCCCGATTTAATAGGTTAGCTCATAAATAAGTTTGAGCAACTTCAAACATTTGCGTTTCGATTCATTTATGGCCAATATGACCAGGTATCCTTTTATCGGGACCAGCTGAAGTACGTTCGTCAATGCAAAGACTTCCACATCTTTACATTTCTCTACTCCATACTCTTTAATCCTCTGACTATCTAAAACAACGCTTTTTAATTCTTTCTTCCATTCACAATCTCCTTCCACGTTTAGCCGATCCGATCTGATCCGATCTTTTAGCTTTATGTTTCTCTTAATACGTCTAAATATTAGAGCAATTCGTCTATGGAACGCCCTTCCTGAGTCTATCATAACTGTTACCATATCGGAGTCTTTTTTATCACTATGTCTAAGTATCATTATAATTGTATTATATTATAACTATTATGTATATTCTGACCACATAACAACGTAGGTATGCGGGCTTTTTAATATTAAACTTATGTCGTTTTATTTGTACCTGTCCCATATTTATCTGTCTTATAATTTCTTATTTACAGTTCAATTACAATTATTGTTCACAACATACCTGTTTGATTATTTTCACTTGTCTATTCTGTTTATTAGCGATAATACCGACTAATAGTACAATTCTATGTAAAGCTTGTTTTAACAAATATAATCCTTATTTTGTTATTAGAGTTAATTATAATGGGTAATTATATATATGAAGCACTCGTTGCGCAGTCGCGTTTGTTATTAGTATTCGGTATGTAAAGTTAAACAATGTCTGTCGCGGCCAATCCTTGGATGGGTGACCGTGCTTTGGAGGAATGATGAAGTTATCAGACTGTCGGAGTATTTATCCAGTTCCTTTAAATAAACAAAATATTAATGAATTTAAACAGAGACCACATAGTTTAAATTAGGTACTCGAATTATTTAAAATAAAGTAGATCACTGAGAAAGATACAAATCGAAATGTGAAAATATACATTCTGTTTGTTTTCCATGTCTTATTTCCATCCGAAAGAATGTTTTAATACGTTTTCCATTGCAGATTCGCAAATAGTTCGCGGTCGAAGTTATCTGAAAGATTTTATATTTGGTTCAGAAAAGCAAACATCCCTTGGAAGATTAACTCTTTGATATTCGCAAACATGGTCGGTAGTCATGGGTGTGCAGATGACATTGTGGACAAGCAAACAAATGTCGTCCAACAATGTTGGCCAAACTTCTAGTTCCTATTTAACTTGGCCTTCGGTCTGAATACCAGAGTTGCCTGCTCCCAATTCCGTGGCTTCCTTTGAAGTGTCAAAAGGTTGAGACGGGTACACAATTTGCTTAAAATTCCTAATTGAACCGCCGGATGAGACCATAACCCCGAGATGGTTTCGTGAACAAATTGTGTTCGTCCCGTAAGAAATAACCGCGTAATTATAATTCGACAAGATTGAAACGTCCGTGGCTCAGACGCGGTCTCCCAATTCAGGAGGTCCTGGTTCGATTCCCAGGCATGCCATGTACCAATGAATTTTTAAATTAAATTTGATTACTTATATGCATTCATAGGATTGCTCTCCTAAACGGTGAAGGAAAACATCGTGAGGAAACCTGCATGTCAGAGAATTAAAATTCAAAGGCAAGTTAAGTTCCCATTTGGGTCAGCGTGGTGGACTATAGCCCATGCTCCCTCAAATACGAGGGAAGTCCTATATCCCTGCAGTGGGATGTTTACGGGCTGATGATGAAGATTCGAACATTTTAGCGCCCTCCGTGATATAAAATGGCTCTCTCATGTACTTTTGTTATGGCTATAGATTAAAGTCAATATATATTGGAAGATAATAATACTACGTAAGCCTGAAATTATACAGCCAATCAGCAATCCGTAATCACAACCAATAAATAAATAAAATCTTTATTTTTCTCATCACAAACGGAACAGTATACATATAAGTATAGGTTAGTCCTTTGAAGTCTGTGTGAGACTAATGTCTGAGCTAGGTGTAATATTAAAAGTCCTCGGCCTCTCACCTTCATTTAAAGACTTCTTTTGGTAGAGGCTTATGGTTACCGTGGCTACTGCGCATGTGACCAGAGGTACTTATGAGGTTACATCCAGCTTTCACCAGGAGAATGGCAGAAGTACCTATACTGTTTGGTCTAGTGGCACAGATTACTAATAAGTTACTAAAGTAACTAGTGGTTAGAAACTCTGACCACTATACCAAAAGGTCGCGGGTTCGAATCCCGCTAGGGGCATATGTTTGTGTGATGAATACGGACATGTGTAGGTACGCAAGTTATGGATGTTTTCATTTATAATAAGTATTAATTTCCAAAAAAAAATTATTTATGTAGTATATCAGCCATCTGGTATACACAACACAAGCCTATAGTTATTGTAGAACTAGATGGCGCTGTGCGTATGTCGAACGATATTTATTATTGTATTATTATTATTTATTTATTATAATAGAGAGGTAGAGTGATGCGAGCATCACTCACCGAGGTAAGGGTACGTGTAACATGATTCAGAAACCCGCGGTCGCATACAGCCGGTTTTATTACACTGACAGCTATATGAACGCTGGTTTGATACTAATCCCCCTCCTCGATCCCCCCTCGCCTGCCTCTGTCGATCGTTCTTCATGAGCCATATCCCTCCATCAATTTACTCCGTCATATAGGACCCATCACATAATAACTTTCACACAAAAAAACACTCAAAACACACATATTTTGTAAAATAATACGTACCTACCTATTTTTGACATTTTCATTGGGTTTATTATTACTTAATTGGTTTATTTTGACATTTAATACTATGCAGTTTAGACTCATTAACATAACGACTCGTATATCACTGACGATTGTTTTTATTGTTCATCATCATCATCAGCCCATAAACATCCCACTGCATGGATATAGACCACCCCTCGTATAATGATGTGCCATAGTCCACCACGCTGGCCATATGCGGGCTTTACATGCCTTTGAATTTATTTCTCAGGCATGCAGGTCTCCTCACGATGTTTTCCTTCACCGTTCAAGAGCAGTCGAATAAATGCACATAAGTAATTAATTAAATTTAACAACTCCTTGGTACATGGCCTACCTGGGTATCGAACCCGGACCTCCCGAATTGGGAGACCGCGTCTTATATTTATATCATTATTATCATTATCAAGAGCCCATAGTGTCCCACTGCTGGGCAAAGGCCTCCCTCATATTTATATCATAATGATCTAAAAATTCCAAATTTTGTAAGTAATTAAAACGTTACCCATTCAGTTATAACAATTGTCAGTAACATAATAAGAATCTTTAATTGGCATAAAGTTTGGTATTAGTTTTCTGTATAAGAATTTGTAATAATGCTGTTGATTCTAATGTAAATAAATTATTCACCAATTGGTAAGCTCGTGTGGTAGACAGCGATGACTTATGCTAGTGAAAAGAGGTATAAAGGCAGTTTTCAGAGGGTGTACTTACCTACGATGTTGAGGAAAACAGCATGACCAATTGGAGGCGTCGTGGATATCTGGCACTCGTATTGGCCGGAGTCGCGACGCTGTGGGCTGCGTATACGCAGCTCCCACTCCTCGGTCCGCGGTTTGTGTTGCGCTTCGAAGCGCTGGTCCGAAGTGTATGTGTAGCGGCCCACCGTTAACAGGTGAATGTCGCGATGTCGGACCCATGATACCTGATGATAGTAAATTTCCATAATTATGATATGATTATGCTTTTGGAGATATATGTAATTCAAATTAATGTCAATAGATGGCGGTGATTAGAATTTTTGATCAAAAATAAAATAACACATAGTTACGAGAAGCCTTTATTCAGAGGGTTTATTCCGTCCAGTGGCGCCCTCATTGTAAAAACTAATATTTCTATTAAATACAGAATAAGTTTAAAAAACCCTCTTAAATGTAATGTAATTAATTTCATGAGCTGCTACCTTTATTGGTATGGTTATCAACATGTCATAAAAAGACTTGATTAAATAATATGTCACACAGAAATATAACAAAATGTCAAAAAGATTCGACAAACAAGGAATCCACGCTAACGTTAATTTTATTTAAATGTCAGAAAATGCACACAAAAAAGTTACCAACCATTGACCCGAGTCCCAACTCGCAAATTACCGGATTTTAATAAACAAAAAGTTAATAACACCTCCAAATTATCACGACCCCCAAATAACCCTACCCTATCTGTATTAAAATGAGTTTAGGCAACAATGAGCAGTTACACATATAAATGTTATGTCGCGTCATTCGCACATGCCAACCGAATAATAGATGAGAAAACTTTTTAAACCATCGCATGGCTACGTTCGGATCCATGAAAACAACACGATAACGACAGTTCTTGTTCAATATCCACTTTTGTAAAGTTGGTACGGGATCGACACCACATTCAGATCGGAAGTTAAAATGGCGGTGTTTTGTGAGGCGTCAAAGTTTAATTTGGCGGCAGGTGTGCCGACGGTGCCTTATGAGGAAACGGCGCTGGTAACAGTGTTATTAAAAGTAACCAGTGTGTAATTTTCAACGTCGGTACACGCACACAGGCGTAATGTTAACATGGAATCTCGAAGGGTTACAGGCAAGTTAATTACGTTGCCCTAAATACAAGAAAAAGATCAAATTCGAGAAGGTTTGTGTGCTGAGGACTTCGCGCTTGTAACTTCACCGTTGACAAATTTTATAAACGAATAAACTAAAATGTGTTTAGTTATCGCCAGGGCTTGTCACTAAGATTCCGGTGTAAAGGTTTCTAAGATCCGATTTTTTTTTTCGGGAAACTGAATGTCGTTACATTATAATATATTTCGAACACTTACACCAAACTCCTAGTCCCAAACTAAGCAAAGATGAATGTATATTTATCCGTTATCTAATGCTATGCATATTAGATAACGGATAAACATACATAAATATTTATATAAACATCCATGACTCGGAAATAAACAATCATTTTTCATCATTCATCAAATCTAATCGAAGCAGCAACCGTTGGTTTCGCTGACAGGGTCACTACGAACCGGTCGTCCGGTAATATAAAGTAGAACAAATAGTCATTGCACAGACAAAATACTCTTCACGGATAGAAGATTCATACCGGATCTTAGAAATGGTATAAAATGTTAATAAACCAGTTTAAACCAGACAGACAGTGTCGTCGTCGTCGGCGTCGGCGTCGTTTGAAGTTTGATAGAGACGGCGTCGTCGGTAAGAGCGAAATGAAAACCACTAAAAATTTATGATTCAAAAGCCATTTATAGTTTCAGTCCTTAAGAAAACAAGTTCTTTAAGGTTAAGGCAGAGCCAAACCCACTTGACGCTGATTTAGGTTTAAATATAAATCGGTAAACAAGTTATCGCAAGAAGAAGGAGGAAGAAGTCGGATGATAGAAAATTGCATGCAGCAGAGATGAGAATGTTGAGATAAGGGATAAGTGGAGTGACAATGTTGGCAAGTATAGCAACACTTTGGCAGCAGTAGCTACTTGGTAACTCTCGATGTGACGGATAAGTCGTTCTTGGAATTCAACTGTGACACTGTGAAAGAAATAAATTCCATTCTCTAATATTCAACCGGCCGTTTATGATTGATACACCAAAAGTCCACTGCCGAACAGAAAAAAGCAAAATTTGACTCAATGGCATTGGTGGAATATGATTGGGGCTCGGGTGAGCATATGGCTCACCACATTCTGTGGGAATGCAGTAATTGGAGTCTAGAACGCAAGCTCAAGCTTGACAATCTAAATTCGGATATCCGGCCGGTATATTACGACGACCTAGTACTAAATCGCCACAACTTCCGAGCGAGCCATACCTTCTATTGGCACTTTTACCTACGGTAGCCATCTGGCTACCCCACCATCAACTCTGTCCGTGGTGTATTAAATTAGGGAGTCGAGCTTCACTTGACTCTCTCCCCCAAAGGGTTAGCCGTTTTGGCTTTTTGCGTCCATTAGCTACACTCCCATTTGCTGGGGGAAGGTGGGACTTTCTTTCTTTCCTACTTTTTCACCCTTAAATTGTTTCTTTGTCTGGGGTTCAAGGTAGCAATAGAGTCACGCAGGGCACCGTCTACCTTCAGTAGGCGCCGTGCAGAGTACCACTGTTGATCCTGGCTTACAAGAGCTACAGTGGGAGGAGAGTGGAGGTGGCATCTGCCGAACAGCAGAGGATGGATACAATGAGTATGTAAGAGGGAATTTAAAAGTGGCATCCGTGACTGAAAATTTGAATGGAAACCGTTTAGCTTGGTATGGGCATATTATGAGGAGGGATAAAACGCATGTTCCTAAGAGAGTGATGAATATGGATGTCAATGGATGGAAAGGATGACCACGAAGAAGATTGTGTGAAGGGTGATATGAACGAAAAGGGCGTGAATGATGAGGTAATGGCTGATAGAGGAGATTGGAAGATAAAGACGTACTGCGCCGACCCCAAATAAATTGGGACTAGGGAAAGATGATGATGACACAATAGGTTTGCCTGGATGAAATCGCTGTAAGCGATAAGGCCGCCTAATTTGTAGTCAATAAAGCGTATTTGATTGATTGATTGATTGAAACAAGTTATTGCAAATAATATTTCAGTCGTAATAATTCCCGTCATGCGTCAAAACTAAGGCGAGCAGAAAACTCGGGTAATAAAATAAAAACAATTTATTTCAGGCTCAGGGTCTATCTAAAAGTCTATCCAACACTTCTACAAAAACAAATTATTCTAGTTTTAGTAACTACATTAGGCACCTCTCAAGAGTGCAGGTTGAAGAAAAGAAAATGTAATAAAACAAGTTAATGAGACAGATATTCCAACTAAACAAAAAGAAGGCACTGTCAATGACTGACTTTATCGTATACAATATATCTCTAAGTGAACTAGAGCGCGTTTCACCGAACAGTGCCTATGGCGTTATTTTGGCAGCAATGTTTTTCAGTATTGTATTCAGTATTAAAGGAATTAATGGGGCATCATTGCGTTTTTCACGTTCACAAAAGTTCTTCCCCTTTAACACCATCATTCTTTCACCACTTGTCAAAGTTTTGGGCTTGATTTGAGTCGAAAATCAATTGAAAAATGACAGGGGAGCCAACATAACGCCATAGGTACTATTCGTTGAAACGCGCTGTACACAGTTTAATTTATTATTTTACTGTCACTATTTTACTGTCATTATTTTACACTTCGACCTTTTTGGGATGCAACGACAAGATGTGAGCCCATAACTGTTGAAATGTGCAAGTTTATAGAAGTTTTTCATTTTTTTTATGCACAATGGGTTAGCACTTGATCTCAGTCACACCTGATGTTAAGTGAAGATGAGGGCGAAGATGTAAGCATACTAACCCAACCCCCTCCTATTTGGGGGACTGGTTATCTTATCTCTGACAACCAGAACACAACAATGCTATTAACATTGCTGTTTGGCGGCAGACTTTGATGAGATGGTGGTTGAGCCAGGCGGACATTTTAAAATGTCCTACCACCGAGCAAACCGAGTACTAAACATGTACCCTGCTAGGGATCGAACCCACCACCTCAGATTCGTGAACCTGTGTTGTTTACACTGAGCCACGGAGGCGGTCATAGTCTTAAAACTTCATTATTGTAACAACATATCAACAGTGCGCAGTGGTGAGAAACTCACTGTTATCCTAATTCAACTTTGAGGCGGTATATACAGTAGATGTTTGATATAACGCGGTTTTACAGCGAACAATATAAACAGACGTTACTTTGTTATTTACATCCTAACATAAATTAAAATTGCTCCATAATTCACTTGAAACACGTACAAAGGTTTATGGTTGAAAGTTTTTGAATGATTATTACGGATCTCCTTTATGAGTGGCGTCTATACCCTCATATGGATAGAATGATATTATACATACATATTTCATATTCGACAGATTTTGTGTCGAAAACGTTACATCAGAAAAAAAAATCTAATGTGTAATTTTTTTTTGAACTAGTCATTGGTTTCGGGCTTTTTGGCGGGAACTCGGCGAGTGAAGTTGCATTTTTCTTTATAATTCTTAAAATTTGTGCATTCTAACTTATGAAGCTTAATAATGGCAGAATATTGTGCAGCAAACGTTAGTGATGGTGTACAAGTGAAGGGAAGTGTAAATTAAAGTGCATAACGGAGCTTTCGGGTTCCCACAAGAAGCCGCCAAAATCTTTTGTAAAGCATTCTGCCATTTTACTGAAGAATGACTTGACCGTGACTAGACTCTGTATACGCCAAGTATACGACGAATTACTTGTTTAGACTGAGACCGACTTACAAAACTGAAGAAATAAGACAAAATAAAGACATGGCTGTTATGGGCTAGATTCCTTTGCCTTCTAGAGGAGAGGATAAAACGAAAAAAAAAAAGTCATTGGTTTCCTGTTTACTACGGTAAGAATTGAGCCCAAAGACTACAATGTATATACGGAGATATGATTGAGCCAACTGACCCTTCGTGCGTGTGTCGCAAAAGACGACTAAGAGATTTACATAAAAAGCATTCATAGTCATTTCAACAGCGATGAGTTCATGATCTGTTTCGTGTGTATTTCAATATATAGTATATCGGAAAGTGAATCGTGGATGTTGTTTCAAACATTAAACTTTTAGGACACACTCAAGCCATCATACTCATATTTGAGACATATCTGCAACCACATATGTCGCAGGCAGATCGTTGAATTAGCCAGTAAATGAAATGCCAGAACGTCATTTGTGGCGGATATTTGCTACATTATTGGAAACTGCGCTCACTAAGTCGGGCTCCTCGGTTGTATTCAAACGCACCCATAACACAACCTAATTAACCCGCTCTGAGCAGTCCAGTTTGTAATAATGTAGAAAATATCTGTCATACATAACGATCCGCCTAGGCATTTCATGAAATAGCTAATTCAATAATCTGCCTACGACATATACTGGATGAGTTGTTTTACCGTAAGGAAAAAATAGGGCATTATTAGGTAATTGAAATAGAAGGTATTGGCATAGGCAGTCAAATACAGATATAAATAAGTAGTTATAGGCTAATCCCACAAAACCAAATTGATCGGTTTGTCTGTGGGAGTGTATCAGTCTCGACTACAGTATACAGTTAAAATTTCAATACAAGTAGTACACCTTACCAGACAGACCACAATTGCAAGTTATGGTTGTATAAAATTATATCACACTTATGAAGAAAATAATCATAATTTGTCAAGAGTGTAAGCGTATTTCTTTACGGTTGGTTATGAGTCAGTGCTATCTAGTTTTTTTTTATGCACAACGGGTTGGTATCCTTGACCTCAATCACACCTGATGTTAAGTGAAGATGAGGTCGAAGGTGGAAGCGTACTGACCCGGAAACCCCGACACATTTGGGGGACTGGCTATCTTATCTCTGACAACCGGAACACAACAATGCTATTAACATTGCTGCTTGGCGGCATATTTAGATAAGATGGTGGTAGCTAGCCAGGCGGACATTTAAAATGCCCTACCACCAACCAAACCGAGTTTAAACGGATTTTGAAATCCTCCGAGGTACGATTTACAGTATGAGGATGGTAAGCCCTCTTGTTTTATTGGTTCATGTTATGACCTACCATATTATAACAGGAACATGCCTCCGCCTCAGAGTCTCTGACCTTCTATCGACATTCCTGAGGTCTGATCGGTGAATCGATAACTAAATTGGATTGGTTCCAATTTGTCACTCGGTAAAATTAATTGTTGCGCCCGCAGCAGTGATTTATTTTCAGCTTACAACTTTAGCCCTCTGTCATGTAGACGTCTAAACATTGATCACGATTTCACCACACGTGCCGGCTTGAGATGAAATTAGGTTCCAGCAAATATAAATTTTTATTTCATCGTCATCAGCCCAAGACGTACCTATTGTTGGATCACACATTCCTCTCATTATACCACGCGGGTTCAGAGCAGATTGGGAGATTGGTGTCGGACTAGTGACTACCTGACAGTGTTTTAAGCTGCTTCTCTATGGAGCTACCATCAGTTATAAACAAGCCTTATAAAGCGCAGAATCATCACGACGACGGAATTTGACGACCTGTTTGGTGTAGTGGTTAGAAACTCTGCTACTATACCAAATGGTCGCGGGTTCGAATCCCGCTAGCGGCATATGTTTGTATGATGAATACAGACATGTGTTCCCGAGTTATGGATGTTTTTCATTTATACATGTATTTATTTACAAAAAAAAGTAAAAAAATATTTGTGTAGTTTATAAACCATCTGGTATTCATAACACAAGCCTTGATGCTTACTGTGGACCTAGATAGCGCTGTGTGTTTGTGCAAAGACATTATCACTATCAGCCCATAAACATCCCAGTGCAGGGTTATAGGCCTTCCGAGAGTATGGGCCATAGTCCACCACGCTGGCAATACGGGTTGGGGACTTCACATGTCTTTGAATTTTTATTTCTCAGGCATGCAGGTTTCCTCACCATGTTTTCCTTCACCGTTTAAGAGCAGTCGGAAAAATGCACATTGTAATTAAATTAAATTTAAAACTAAAATCGAATCCGAACCTCCTATATTGGAAGACCACGTGTTAACAGTGAGCCACCAACGCCCTTAAGCAGGGAATAACTCGCATTAATATCCAAGTACTGGCCGCGTCACGCGCGCGCCACGCATCCCAAACGGGCTGGTCAGAGATAATCCCAAACATTAGCGTTTGGGTGTTCCAATTATTAAAAGTTTAATGCTTTAAACAATGTCCATAGTCTACATTTCGAAATATACTGAATTATTATTGTAAAATATCAAAGGATCATCCAGATGAACTTTACATATCTAGCACACTTTTCTGTAAAAGTGAAAATGGTCTCCAGACCTTAAGATACGCCTACGCACGATCATATTGAAATTTTGGCAGAAGGAGTGTCTAAAACCGGCTTCCAAAAAGAAGGTTGTGTCCACGATAAAGTAATGCCACTCGGACGAAGTCGCGGCTAGAAAGCTAATAAAAAGAATAAAATCACAAAAATAGAAACGCAGAAGTAGACAAGCTTCTCCCATTGGATCTGTGTTTTCTAAATTCCCAAATTGTTGGTAACAGTTTCTTGCGGTTTGCCTTGTTCTTCTCTTAGAACATTTTACGACACAATATTAGCTATTCCCTAAATTCCTCAGACCAACCCGGGTACCCTCAAGCCTGTAGTATGCAGGAGACTATGCAAGAGCCTATGGGCAGAGCGCTCCCGCTATGACAAATATTTATTTATTGAATCTGCAACATGTGCAATATGTATACTAATAAAACATAATTACAGTTTAGTAATCATGCACATTAAATCAAATCAAGTCAAATCAAAACACAACCCTCCTTTCTTGGGCAGTAGCTTGAAAATAGAAACAAAACAATTTGCGATTATTAAGGGTAACACTTACTGTTCTATTCTGCAAATTCTTCACTTTACACAGCAACGTGACTGGGTGCCCAACAAGACCTGTCACGTTTTCTGGTGTGCTGGCATCGAAGTAAGGCGCTCCTGGGGTCTGAGGCCAATCTTCAAGGAACTCAGCGCGAAACCTTCTAGAAGATTCGGATACAGTGCTCTGGTCCCTTGGTCGATTGTTACCGCTATCTTGGCGGCAAACTGTAAAGAAAAATATTTATATAGTTTTAATACATTATTCTTTGTTAGACCTCTATCAGGAGCAAATTCATTTTTAGGATTCTGTAACTGCATCGAATTTCACGCTTATCTCGGGTAAGAAAACAGCGTCTGCGCAACAGAATCCTGGAGATTATTGCTGTCAGACCGGAATACCCTATTCAAAAACACTGGGTGGAATTCACCCAATGTTCAAGGGACTTAATTTCAAATACAATGTTGTCCTATCTACTAAATTAACCAAACTAACCTAGTATATTAAGTACAAATTGTTACTAACTCGCTAATAAACTAAGAATTGTATGTTCTGAATTATTTATTGCACCTATCACATATAGACAGCCTGACATTCTGGACCATAGTCAGTATACACAGTATGAATATGGCATGAGAATTATGGGAATATATACATACATATGGGAAAAAAGCGGCAACGTTAAAGTGGGACTGGGCGGGTCACGTGGGCCGCATTCCGTGCGAGTTGTGGGCAAATGCGTCCACTATTTGGACTCCTACAACCACCAGACGCAAACGGGGCAGACCGCGAAAACGGTGGAGAGACGAGCTTGACAGTTTTAATAAGGGATGGTTTGTGCTCACCAAGAACAGAAATGACTGGAAACAGATGAGGGAGGCCTTTGCCCAGCAGTGGGACACTATGGGCTCTTAATAATAATATTAATAATAATACATACATATACTGTATGGTCACGCTTGTTTCCCGTTGGCGTAGGCAGGTACTATTGATTTCCACTTGCAACGATATGACATACTACTTTTGCTTCTTCCACTCTCATCAAATGCTTCACACACGCTCGTCGGTTAGTGGTTGACCGCACCTGACCTTTAGTCTTTTTGACGTAGTGACCTAACCCATACAAAGTGAAACACTCCGTCATCTAATTATATTAGGTCCTTACCTATGAAATTGGCGGTTTGTATGAAGAATTTCATTAAGACTGTTTTCTCCATACAAATATTTTTGTTTTTTTTTTGGGAACGACTAATCCAAATTTAGCTAAACTTTGTGAGTATTATCGGATAATATTAAGTTAAGTATAGGCTGTGTTAATTTTTAAAAGTAACCGCTTTATAAAAGTTTCAGGGAATCTAAGAAATAATTATGGGAAGCACATGAAAAGAGCTCTGTTCAAAATTTTTTATTATGTGATTTAGCCCAAAAATTAAAAAAATATTTCATGTGAAATCTTGTAATAATATTCCATTTTCCAAATAAAAAACAAATTTGGATATAGCTCTGAAAATCGCAAGAATTGGTACATATGATTAACGAGGAAAAAAAACTGCAATTTCATCGGTAAAGACCTAATATGTTACCAGATAATTTATATTCATATAACATAAAACAATGTAAAAATTCGTTGAAGAAGTACTTCATGGATCGATCTGTGTAAAAAGTATTTGTTCAATAAATTTTATTTCGATAGAGAGACACATGTCTACTTGCTCTCGCATATTTTTTATTTATCCCCAAATATTCAAGTTACCTACATTATTAATAATTGATACCGCGACGGATCAGTCACCCCATTCGTACTACACACAAACCTTTACAGGTTTTCATAGGCGTCTTGTAGTTAAAATTTTCAAATAATTATTTATGGATAAATAAATTAAAAAAAAATTGTGTCTTCTCACTAGAAGAAGGTAAACGGGACATAATCCACAACGTAGGCCCAGTTGGCCATTGGCAGATGAATTATGTGATCGATTACACAAACGCGATTCTTCCTATTCGTGATTCCCATTACAATATAGATTCCATACAACTGCAGTTTACTAGGTACATTTGTGATTCTACACAGCTATTATTTTAACGCTATCGGGATTCTTCTTATTCGTGATTCTATACAATATGGGTTCATCGAAACTGCAGTTTGCTACATTCGTGCATTCCGAGAGTGGGTACTCAACGTGGAAAAGATTTCGCACAACATTACTTTAACGCAATAATTCTATTATTTAATTCAACAATTCAGTATTTCAATCGGGAGCCTACTGTAAATACTGACTATTAGCCACCTAATCGTTATCGGTGGCTCAGCGGTTAAGACAAATAATTGTTAATTACTAAGTCACTAAGTCATTTAAGGAACAATGTATACTTACGCTTTTATATTAAGGTTCCGGTAGACGTTCAAAATTTGCCTTTAAATAAATTTAAAACCACCATTAAACGTAAACTATGTGCAAAAGTCCAATCATGAATTGTAAAAATAATTATTTGAAAAGAGCAAACACTGAGTTTCTTGCTCGTCCTTCTCTGGGGAGCCTGCCTTGTGAGTGAGCAAAACTTGTATGTCATGACGTTTTCAAATGTTATTTTTAAACTTTTTTGAGTTCATTTTTTTGTTCTAGGCTGAGTAGATATTTACTGGAATGGCATGCTTCACCTGCTACATCGTCACTTTCCACCAGGTGCGATTGTGGTCACACGCATCTCCAGTTTTTTATTAAAAAGAGTATACAAACTTATATTCTACTGTGAATAATAGGTATCAAATAGAACCTAATTGACTGAAACAAGTCAATTCCAGTTAATCAAATTTCCAATAAGATAATTTTACTTTGAAAGATATCCAGTTCCTTTTAAAATTAAATTATTTGAATCTTGCTACGTCTCATTTAAAATTAAACACAACATTGTGTTTCGTATAGCTCAAGAGAAGTATTGTTCTACAATGCCTTCATTTATGAACAATTCAAAACTTATACAAGTATTTTCTGTACTGGAAAGGCGCAAAGAAAACAAAACAACGCGTTTAATCAGAACTCGAAGCAGAAATTAACCGAACTCGGGCCGAACTCTCTCGACTCGTTACGTAATCGTAATCGTAAATCACTGGTAATTGTGAATATTCAGACGGCGGTGCTACTATAAACAAACGATAACTTCATTAATTTAAACGCGGGTAGGTTTACTCTCATCCGGTATGTTCAAATCTTCACTTCATTTTGGGTGTTTATAATTTAAATACTTTGTTTACATCCAGTATGTTTAAATCTTTACTTTATCATATTTTAAGTTGAATTCGCTTAATTATGTATATTTTTTAATAGTTTTAAATTTTAATGTTTTATTTAAAGTATAGAAAGTGCCAGCGCATCAGCCTTGCCATACAGAGGGAAGGCCGCTTGCGTTCTGGGCACCATGCACGGCCTCCTTTTGGAAGACATTTATAATTTATAAATATTTTATTAATTAATTTAATTAATAAAATATTTTACTTTGTTAATAATTTTAATTAAATAAAATTAACATTATTATTTATTTTTAATTTGACTTCTTTCGTTTTTCAATAATTACGCCGTAAATTTTTGAAAATATTATAAGTTATGTATTGTAGATATTTATTAACTGAAAGGTGGCTTTCTACTAATCTTATTATTTACTTGTATTTGTTGTACTTGTACTTGTATTTATTCCCAGTTCCGACTAACTTCAATAAGCTCCGATATTTATGTTTGGAATCGAATAGAATAAAACAAATTACCCTGTATTGCTTCAGAAACTTTGCCATTTGATTTCTTATGTTATATGTACCTGAGATTATAAAATGTAGGAATTTATACATATTAATATTTTTTTGTAATATTTTTAGAGTAGATACATGAGCTGCTTATGCAATTTATGTAAGCATCTGTTTGTGTCCGAAATAAATAAAAATAATTTTTGCTGTCTAGTAATAATTAATATTCCAACATTCATTACTGATTACTTACGAGAACCTCAAAACTACACCATCGTGTGTGTGTTGCTCACGTCCTGGTCAATATTGCCGCCGTTCTGAAGTAATGAACCTAGGTACCGGAAATTTGAGCAGATTTGACAGAAACACTCATAAAATGTTTAAAATTTGTGGCAGTTTTCGAAGAGGACCAAGTTGAAAATCAGCGCTGGTACTACTTATATCACAACAACACAAAGCTGAACTTGGCTCCTTTTATCACAATTTCTGCTGCTGTAGTTACGTGAATAAATAAAATGCAAAGAAGTTAATCTTTTGGAATAGTACAGAAGAGCATAAATAGGAATAGCCCGGGCAACTAGGGGTGTGCCGACAGGATCCTCTAGATTAATAGTCGTTGCTGATCTGATTAAAAATTAATCGTGTTATCGCCCCTAAAGACCTGCGGAAAGAAATGGCCTGGAAAATAAAATGTCCCCAGAGGTGACGTAAATCTTGATTGTCAGCCGAAGCTTGATTAAGTGTTAAATTTTAAATTATGATCGCAGCGCTGCGGGTGAATTTTATTGGCTGCGTTCTTGTGATAACTTAAGCGCTATAGGTGCGTTCGGGGGAGCGTTCTATTGGATCACTAATAAGGATTTTTTATGGTTCATGTGTCTTTTTATACTGGCAGATTGGAAAATGTTAATATAGCTTTTGTTCAGTGTTTTACATACGAAATGTAAATCTATTAAAACGTTATTTGTATATTTATAAAACTGATATTAAAATTATATATATCCGTTATTTTATATCACCTGAATAGAAAAATTATGTAGGTATCGTCAGAAATATATAAATTTAGGTATTTCGGGCCGTTACACCAATCATATAGTCCCAAACTAGATGTTTACTATTTATATAAACATCCATGACTTGGGCATAAATTTTCGTATTCATCATACAAACATTTATCCCTTGCGAGATTCGAACCCGCAACCGTTGGTTTCGCTGACAGGGTCACTATCCACTACACCAATCGGTCGTCATTCTCAAGAACAAATCCTCCCATGCGAAGCGAAGCAAATTACCCAGTTGCTTAGTGTGGAACTAGATGACGCTGTGTGTATGTCTAAGGATATTTACTTATTTTTACTTCCCAGAAACCATACAGAACCTGTGGTGTAAAAAACCCGGACCAAAAGCGATGTTTGATATCTAGAGGCTATTTCATAATAATGAAATATAAAAACCGTTTTGTAATTAAAAATCCTGTTTTTAAAGGAGCAACCTCTCGAGTTTCTTGCTTATTTTTCTCACGGGAAAATTGCATTTTGATCAAACAGTAGCAAAATGTAAAATTGACTATTTTAAGTGTACCCTGTGAACCTATAAAATAATGCGTTTTTGACTTTGAATTTGGAATATATCAAATTACAACCGTTTTGCTACATTTGATACTTTGATTAACAGAAAACAGGTGATAAGTAACTGATCAGACATTCTGACGTCAGGATGTCTGGACCACTATCGCGGTGTTCATAGAAAATGTCCGATTTAATGCCTGAGTTATCGCCACCGCAGGCGGCGTCAAACACCGCATATATCTGAACAGCCCTTTATACATTATCAAGAACATTTCTCACCAATGATGCATGAGAGAAAATGGACCGTGAACAGGCAGGCTGCGGCCGTACTCCCCATCATTCATGCGAACTCCGACGGGGTCATTGCACCTGAAACAAAAGGGGTGTTAATAACCTCTGAAATTTACCCCTCTGGACCTTCGAGCGGAATATGGACAAAGAATTCGGACCTGTGTTTAATGTGATGTGATGACTGACTTATTTATCCGACTGCCTTAAGAAGGAGGGTAAGGTTTTCGAATGTATATATTTAAGTAAGTATGTGTGTAGATTTCTACGTTACCTCCCGTAGCCTACACAGTTTGACCGTTTTTTTAGTGAATACTACAACCTTGGGATCATTAAGAGTAGGGTGAATAGGCATCTATTGAGATCGCGTGCTTTATCTTCAGCTACATCGTCACTTTCCATCAGGTGAGACTGTGGTCAAACGCGTATCCAGTGAATCATAAAAAAAGTGTCGTTAGTTTTGTCCTAATTGTCACTCTGAGGTGTCATTTGGATACATTTTCTGGTTAAATATCGTGTCAAATTTCATTTCAAAATTTAGACAACAAAATGGTGAACCGGTGTTGATAAAACATGTCTAAGAACCACAGCTAGAAAACCCGCTTTCAAATAAAAAAAATTGCATTCAAATCGATTCACCCTTTACGAGCTACAGTGCTACAGACAAACACACACACACACAGTGGTCAAACCATAACACCCCTTTTTTTTAAATACAGCACACAAGATGGTGCTCGTAAAATACAAAATATCGTTTTTTTTTTTGGTTTTTAATACTTAAATGGTTACTTCAGTTTAATAGTTGTTTTATTGCGTATCTAATTTATGGAGTTACTAACATAGGTAGTATAGTAGAAGAGCGTCGGTGGCTCAGCGGTTAAGACGCAGTCTCCCAATTTGGGAGGTCCGCGTTCGATTCCCACGCAGGCCACAGTACAATTTAATTTAATTACTTATGTGCATTTATCCAGCTGCTCTCAAACGGCGAAGGAAAACATCGTTAGGAATTCTGCATGCCTGTGAAATGAAAGATTCGAAAGGCATCTGAAGTCCTCAACCCGCATTGGGCCAGCGTGGAGGACTATGGCGCATACTCCCTCATACTCGTATATGAGGGAAGGCCTATATCCCTGCATTGGGATGTTTACGAGCTGGTGGTGATGATACACACAAAGCCATCCAGTTCCAAACTAAGCAACTAGGCTTGTGTTGTGGATAACAGATGGTTGATATACTACACCAATGCTTTTTTTGTAAACACCTATATACTTGTTGTAAATGAAAAGATCCATAACTCGGGTACACTTGTACCTAGCGGTATTCGAACCCGCGACCTTTTAGTATAGTAGAGAGTTTCTAACCACTACACCAAACATGTCGCAATATAGATGGCTGGATAGGCGACCATGCGACTTCCATTTTATAATCCTCTCGTTGCTTACGTTAAGCCATGGAGGCGGTTTGATGTTCCATAATTGAAATTTATTGCCAGTTAACAAACAACCCTACACGCAAGTTCCCAAAGTTGATTAAAAGTCTGTTTACATAACGATAACTGCATTGACGCAGAATCCTTCCGGTACAGCTACATGCGCCTATAAGCTTGCGCGTTATCGACTTGTTGTACAAGGAGCGATGCTGTACACATGACACGCGAGAGATATACAGTTTCGGATGGATTGTGAACTGTGTAAGCTTTAAAGGTATACACCTAAATTTTCTCGAACATTTGCTGTAATCCACACTAGGCTAGGCCTGTTTGGTGGATGCCAAAACTTCCATTATTATGGAACAATTTCATTGGTGATTATATTTTATAAGCAACATCTGTTATACCTACATTAGACTTAAGGAAATAGACATGCATGCAAAGCATCAAGATAACAGAACTAAAGCCCGTATTAAAAAAACCGTTCTCAAGATTGAGAATAGTTTTGTGACCGGTCTCAAGTAAATTTCATATGAGAGGTGCGCCGAGATTCACGTATTAATAAACGAAACTCAAGACGCATTCATTCGCCGCTGAGGCGAATTCTTGAGAAGTGATCTCAGCTGAGTAGACCTCAAGATTGGTTTATAAATTAGCACGTAGCTTGAGATAGCGTCAACCGCTTAAGATGCATTTCGGGTGATACAGCCTCAAATTAGTTTGTTGAAATTTTACAGATATTTACATTTATTTATTTAAGAGAGAAACCAATTCATTCTTCATAATAAAAACAGCTATTACAGGCTTCTGCATATTAACAAAAAAGAAAGGTACATTTTCTACAATTTTCTCGTGTTTATTCGGACCACCGTTTTCCGCTAGTAACCTTTCTCGTTTTGTTATTTGAAGTGAAAGTACACTATCGGCTTTGCTTCATTTTGCTCCATGTACACCTACACTTCAACTGCAATGTGACTGAAACTCTAAATCATCTTTTCACATGGCTTTGCTCCAAATGTGTTACATTTTCCAGAAGCCTTTTCAGAGCTGGGATTAAAAGTATTGATTCTGTCAAAACCTTATATGACGTACATTGTGGTATTCAGCAAAACCACAAGAAGTAACAAAATTCCTATACCGTCGTAAGTATTAGGTCCTTACCGATGAAATTGGCGTTTTGTATGATGAATTTTATTAAGACTGTATTCTCCATACAAACATTTTTGATTTTTTTTTGGGAACGGCAAATCCAAATTTAGCTAAACTTTGTGTGTATTATAGTCCGGGTCCTATTGCGATGAACCCTGCAGATTGTGACCAAAGCATGAAACTTGGTATGTTGTTGTTGGTGATGTTTAGTTCCTTAGACAGATCTTATTAATATATATATATAATTACTCCAAGAGAGAGATGATCATGAGAAGGAAATATTGTCTATCAACAATAAATACAAACTTCTAAAGAGTGAGATGGCAGAAATGTCTACTGGATTAGAGGAGGTTGCAGACCATCGAGACCAACTACAGCGAGTGGTGGATGAGTTTGACAAGAGCTGCAGCGTGTACCAGGATGCCCTGGAACGTATTACGTCACTGGAGAAGGAGCTACGCGATGCCCATAACCACATTTCGGCATTAGAAATCCAAAATGCTGACCTCAAATCAAGTCAAACTCAGTCGTTGTTTGAAGAACTCGTCACTACTGCGCCTTCCATGATTTCTGCCATCTCCTCCCGTGATCACCCTACTGTCACTATTGGCTTGACCAGTGACAAGTCAATACCCAAGTCAGTTCAGTGTTCAAGTAAAAATAAGTTAAAAAAATATATTAAAATAAATAAATATATTAAGAAGACAAATAAATTAATTAATAAAGATAAAGTATTTTGTAAAAATATTAATTTTATAAAAGAAAGAAAGGCATTATTATGTGAATTAAATAAATTTCAATTAAACTTAGAAAAAACTCAGAATGCCTATGATTGTGACACACAGCGCCTCCAGTCAGAAATATTACAACTAAATAAATCTTTAAATTATATTAACACGCAATGTGAATTATCACAGAAACAAATTAAGGAGCACACACTGGCCATGGACGATCTGTTGGAGTTGTGTAAATACAACCATGACAGATTTGAATCATTGACAAATAATCACCAATGTGATTGTACTAATATGACTAAAACGTCAACAGATTTCTCCCCGGCAGTGTGTCAGACAAACTCCATAATTCTGACGCAGGAGCCGTGTGAATATAACGAGAATACTTCCTTCTCTCAGTCAACCGGCAAAAGACATAACATAGAAATGTTTAGTGATGAAGTTGGTAAAGACATGGGTTTGCGACTTAGCCATTATATGGGACAGGCAATACTTAATAACTGTATGCCTGGTGCCTCCTACTCAATTATATTAAAAAAGATCTTGTCAAAGACTTTTAAAGAGAATACTACTCTGATAATTTTTATAGGACGACGGGGAAATGTAAATAAAAAAACTCTGATAAATTATTTCTCTCAATTGAATGATTTAAAAAATGTTCATAAGGTTTTATTGTTTGCATTTCCATTTAGCCAGAGTTTAAAAAAAAATGAAAATGACTTTAGACATAATTTAAATTTAACATTGCATACTCTGACATGTCGTCATGAAAATAAATTTCATTTTTTTGACACTAATAAATTTATTAGTTTCAAATATTTTTATGTGACAGGAGATAATTATTATCTTCCCAAATATTTTAGGAGACAATTAGCAAATATGCTATCCTATTTTATTTTAAATTCAGTCACTTTAGTGACTGACCCAACAGGCGCCTCTATTGGGCAGCCATTAATTATAAATAAATCCTTGGAAATCATTCCAAATAATTTAAATTAAATCATAAGACAACAGAGACTACCTCTGGCATTATAAAATATATGTTTGAAAAAAAAAATTATAAAAGGGTTGCCACGCCACAAAATAGATATAAAAAAAATGGTTTAAAAATTCAAAAATGTATTAATCTGGTACACCAAAATATTCAGGGTATGAGTGGCAAAGAACTAGAGGTGGAGCTGTTCATGAGCTGCACTAACATTGATGTATTATGTATAACGGAGCACTGGTATAAGCAATGTGAGCTCATGTTCGGCTTCAAGGAGTACCAGATTGCAAGCTCGTTCAGCAGGACGAAGGCAATACGAGGCGGTAGTCTCATTCTAATTCGTAATAATATTAAATTTAAAGAGCGCCTCGATATTGTAAACCTTTCTGTTGAGCGAACTATTGAAATAGCCTGTGTGGAAATTGCGCGGCTTACTGTATTATGTGTATATAAACCCCCTTCTTCATCTTATGAATTATTTGAGAAAATCATGGATGAAATCCTGTGTAAAATTACTAATTCAAATAAATACATTGTAATTTGCGGAGATTTTAATATAAACATATTAGAAGATCGCATTCAAACCAGAAGACTTAAATCTTTCTTCAGTTGCTATAATCTTGCTAATCTTTTTTCAGTGCCCACTAGAATAGCTTCTACATCAGCTACTTGCATTGATAACATTTTCTCGAATTTACAACCCAGTGATAAATCTATTTTAAATAAATTAAGTTCAGATCACTGTGGTCAGTTAGCGGTTTTTAACATAGCAATTAATAAAACGCTGAAAAGAGATATAACGTACGTGCCAGTAACTGAGTCACTACTCGATCAATATAAGAGTAAAGTGACTGCGAAATTAGATTATTTACCGTACTGTGACGATCCTAATGTATTATATAAATCAGTTTTTGACATTTTAAAAAGTGAAAGTAATAAAGTTTTCTTAGCAAAATCTGCTAAAATCAACAATTCCCTCGTTTTTAGTGATTGGGCGACGGTGGGAATTCATAAAAGTAGGCAAAAGTTATATGAGCTTTATGATGAAAGGACATATAATAAGAGCGAAAGTTTTATTGAATATGTTAGGCAATACTCGAAAATATTCAAGCGAGCTTGTGCCACAGCAAAATCAAATTTTATAAATAATAAAATAAAGAATAGCGCGGACATAGTAAAGACAACTTGGAAAGTTATAAATAGCGAAACTGGCAAATTTAAAACTCTTAACACTGATACGCGATTAAAAGTTAATGATCGAATTCTAACTTCACAATTAGAAGTTGCAGAAGCTTTTGAAAAATTCTTTACTGATATCCCAATATTAACTACAAATTCTCTGAATTAATGTCCCACACTCGCTGAATCGCTACTTAAACAAAATGTGGAGATTTGTGACTCCCATTTTAAATTTAATCATGTAAGTCCTATAGACATCTTAAAAGCATTTCGTTCTTTAGACAAGAAAAAAACTGCCGACCTTCACGGTTTATCAGTAAAAATTATTAGTGCCGTAATTGATTGTATTTCACCACACTTAGCTTATATCTTTAATAAATGTACTGATGATGGCATATTTCCTGATCTGATGAAGCACAGTAAAGTCATACCTTTATTTAAAGCCGGTAGTACATCAGACCCCTCTAATTTTAGACCTATTTCAATACTACCGACTCTCAGCAAAATCTTTGAAAAAATTATATTAAATCAGATATCGAGTTATTTTTACAGTAACAATCTAATGTCATATAAACAATTCGGTTTTACAAGGGGCCGCTCGACAACCGATGCAGGTGTCGAGCTCTTACAATATATTTTTGAGGCTTGGGAAGATGCGCAGGATGCAATAGGAGTATTTTGCGACTTGTCCAAGGCCTTTGATTGCGTTCATCACGACACTTTAATCAGGAAATTACGTCATTATGGTGTAACCGGCCGAGCTCTCGACCTTCTGAATTCTTATTTGAGTAACCGAGTTCAGAGGGTTGATATCAGTGGTAATACATCGTCAGGGTCGACAGTCTGTATGGGCGTCCCACAAGGCTCCATTCTCGGACCATTTTTGTTTTTGGTTTACATAAATGACTTGCCAAACCTTGTAAACGATAAACATGAAATAGTATTGTTTGCTGACGATACCTCTGTAATGTTTAAAGTAAATAGACTAAAATTAAATTATGACGACGTGAACAATGCTATTTCTCAAATAGTAGAATGGTTTACGGCAAATAATTTGTTACTGAATGAGAAAAAAACTAAATGTGTAAAATTTGTACTGCCTAATGTCAGGGAGGTGCCCACAAATATAATGATAAAAAATGTCACTCTAGACCTTGTTGAGTCCACTGTATTTTTGGGCATTACTTTGGACGCCAAATTACAATGGATTTGGACGTCAAAAAAATTAGACAAATATCGGACGTAAATACTGCTAGATTAGTATATTTTAGTTATTTCCATAGCCTGATGTCTTACGGTATCTTGCTGTGGGGAAATGCCGCGGATATCAATACAATCTTTGTTTTACAAAAACGAGCCGTTCGCGCAATTTATCAATTGAGACCTGCAGTGTCACTTAGAGACAGATTTAAAGAGTATAATATTCTAACCTTTTCGTCACAGTACATTTTTGAAAATCTAATATATGTCAAAAAAAATATAGCATCATTTAGGAAAAATAGTGATAAACATGATGTCAATACAAGAAATAAAGATAAACTTGCAGGTCACATAAGTCGCCTCCACAAAGTCAGTAATTCATTCAAAGGGTTATGTATACCTACGCTTTTTCAATAAAGTTCCTGTTGATATACAAAATCTTCCTTTCAATAAATTTAAAGATACTATAAAACAGAAACGTATTAAGAAAGCATATTATAAAATATCAGATTATTTAGATGATAAACAATCATGGACATAACCAGCCCGTTCGCATAACCAGGCTATTTCACAATTAATAATGAAATATTATAATATAAAATAATAATTTTGTAATATAAAAACCTTTTTTTAAAAAGAGCGACCTCTCGAGTTTCTTGCTTGTTCTTCTCAGGGGAAAATTGCCTTTTGAACAAGCAGTAGCTTTAAAAATGTAAAATCTGACTATTTTAAGTGTACCCTGTGTACCTACAAAATAAAGCATTTTTTGATTTTGATTTTGATTTTGATAGGCGTGTCCCTGTGCAACAGCATCGGCAACGTGAACGTGTATATTTTGGCTTGCATTTTCTCAGTGTTCGTTGCCACACCATGGAAATACTAGACACCAAGGAACTAAACATCACAGAGGGTGACCTTGTGCTTAGCAACAAAGAAAGAGCTAAACCTATTTTACAGCCGTGTAACCACGAAGAAGCTGACACGCGTATTATGGTTCACGTCGCCGATAAGATCTGTCGACACTGACGTTTTAGTTTTAGCAGTATCTTGTGTGTTCAAATATCCTCAGCTGGAGAAGCTTTACGTCCACCTTGGAACTGGAAATAAACATCAATTTATCTCATGTCATGCAATCGCATCCGCATTAGGTTAAAGTTTGTTTATAATACACTAACTGTATTTTAATTGATAACATTAATACTTACATCTTAATCTTACTTAATTTTTTTTAGGACCAGCCAAGGCGAATGTACTGCCGCTGTTTCACGCATTTACTGGATGCGACACAGTATCGGCATTCCATGGCAGAGGTAAAAAAACTGCTTTCGAAGCTTGGAAAGCCTACCCTGAGGTGACAAGTCCTTTCCAAGTGCTGACGTCGTCAAGACAAATAGACGATCAATGTATTTCTATTATACAAAAGTACGTGGTAGCTCTTTACGATAGGTAAATCCCTTTTTGATCTTTTTTATTTCAGAACTTACTCAATAGAATATAATTAAAAGCGCTCACATCTGTAATTTTAGATCCAGTAAATTTGAAAAAGTCAACGAATGCAGAAAACATTTATTCACGAAATAGGACCGACAGTTGGAGCACATTCCACCAACTGCAGATGCTCTCCACCAGCATTTTAAAAGGGCTGTATATCAAGGAGTGTTTGTGTGGGGGCAAACGATAGCTCATCAAAATTTACCAAGTCCTGAAGACTGGGGCTGGAAGACTGTTGACAGTATCTGGGTGCCACACTGGACAACTGCACCTGTTGCTGCGCGTGCTTGTTTAGAGCTTGTACGCTGCAAATGCAAACAGGAGTGCAGTAATAGATGCAGTTGTAAAAAACAAGGGCTGAATTGCACTGAACTGTGTTTGTGCAGTGGCAGACATAGGGAATAAAGATACATGTATGAATATGTGTGTTTCTGTTATTTAGTACTGCTGTTGTATAATGTTTTAAGTATTCCTACTGTAATATTATAATCTATACAATGATAATTAATATTATGATTATTTATCATATATAAAAATATTTTAAAATCAATTTAAAATTAACCAGAACAGGATACAATTTTAAACCATTTAGTGTGTCGCGCCTTTTGATTTCCCCGCCGCGTAGCGTTTCGTACTTTTCTCTGGAATCATTTATGTAATAATTATATTTAAATTATATTTTTATTTTAAACAAGAAAAGTAATACTATAATTTTTTTTTTATGATTACCAATACTAATCAATTATAAAGTTACACTTATTCAAATAAAAAATAATTCATCTAACTTACACCTTTTCCTATTAAAATGTCAATTTACTGTATTAAAAGGCAAACTTCAAATAGTAATGCCTCACCCTTAATATTTAAGAAAAAGAAATTAAACACGGTCTGGCACAAAATCAGGAGGCGTTAGAATTTTTGGTTGGCCGAGCGGACTTCAACAACTCTCGTTCGACCTCTACGCCGCGCGACGCTTTGGATTTTTTTCTGGTCTCATTTATATAATAAATATATATAAATTATATATTTTTACAAACTAGAGTAGTCATATTATAAATCAGTATTTTTTGTTTGTATGATAACTTACCAATTTTATAGTTACGCTTATTCAAACAAAAATATAATACTTCTAACTTTCACGTTTCCTTCAAAAAAAAATTTTTTTTGTAGGGAGAGGTATTACGTAAACTTCAAATATGAATTCCTCATCCCCAATTTATACGAAAATGACACCAAACACGGTCTCGTATGTAGTCTCGAGGCGTCAGAATTTTTTGTTTGCGGAGCGGCGTGAGCGGTCTTCAACCACCCCCCCCTCCCCCACCCGTGGCCGGATCTGGTGGGGCCAGGGCTTAATCTGCTCAATTTGACCTAGGCTATACCTGTACCAAGTTTCATGCTTTGGTCACAATCTGCAGGGTCTCCATACAATAGCTTGCAATAGGACCCGGACTATTATCGGATAACATTAAGTTAAGTTTAGGCAGCGTAAATTTTTAAAAGTAACCGCTTTATAAAAGTTTCAGCGAATCTAAGAAATTATCATGGGAAGCACATGAAAAGAGCTCTGTTATTTTTTTTTTATTATGTGATTTAGCCCAGAAATTAAAAAATATTTCATGTGAAACCTTGAAATAATATTCCATTTTCCAAATAAAAAACAGATTTGGATGTAGCTTTGAAAATCGCAGGGATTGGTACATATGATTAACGAAGAAAAAAAACTCCAATTTCATAGGTAAAGACCCAATATTGATATCGGAAAATTGGAGTTTATCCCAATTGGGATCAAAGATAACCCAAACGTTAGAGTTTGGGTGTTCCAAATATTAAAACAACATCCACGGTTCAACATTCGAAATATGTAGAAACTAGCTTTCCGCCCGCGGCTTCGCCTGCGTGGAATAACTTAATCGCGGAAATTTGTTTATCCCGCGGAAACTACTCACTTTATAGGAATAAAAAATTCTATGTGTATGCAGGGTATGTTCTACCTATGTACCAAATGTCATCAAAATCCGTTAATCCGTTTCGCCATGATCGAGTAACAAACAAACATCCAAACTTATTTATAATATTAGTTAGATGCACACGTGACAGAGGCCATCGATGTAAAACGTGTAAAACTACAGATGTTGAGTGATATGACTGTACCTTTTCTCCCATAACTAGTTACTTATTATTGAGAAATATTTGACGTGATATTTTATTGGACTGCTGACTTTGACTATCACCTACATTTGTTCTGTTCTATATTGTTGTATGGAATACATTAACAATTTTTTATTTGACATTGATTGTGTTAACGAATTTTTTATTATCACTTAATTAGGCGCACTCTCGCTACTGCAGCGGTCCCGGCGTCTCTGGAGCCTTGTGACTTATTCAGGGACGACGGGAAAAGACCTGATGGAGCCACCTTAGTACCCTGGTGCTTGGGGCGCACCTTGGTATGAAACAAATTAATTAATAATTGATTTGTTTCTTTGGTGCTCAATAACGGCGAACCGGATGAACGGATTTGGATGAAATTTGGTATATAGGTAGACTATATCCTGGATAAAGTGAGTAGTTCTCGCGGGATAAACAAATTAAACATATCCACGATAAACCCATTCCACGCAGGCGAAGCCGCGGGCGGAAAGCTAGTTATCTATAAGGTTCAATTAAAATACAGCAATGATACATCAAGACCGATCCTTACCTCGTCCAAACGTCAAACTTCAACTTCAAGCATTTTTTTTATTTCAACGTAAGATACATGATATCATTTGTTGAATGTCAATTTAAATCTCCTGGAAATAAAAAAGTTTATTGCATTTATCTGTCAGTCGGTATGTCCAAGCTACTACCGCTTCGGAAAGGGAAATCATCTGTGGGAAAAGAAGCGGCGCAAGAAACCCATAGGATCATTGTTGTTCTTTTTTTTTTTAAATAAAGTATAATAACTAATACAATTTTATAATTTTGGGGAGCTGGTCGAAGTACACCAAGCGTGTTTGTCATTGAGGTAGTCACTAATTTTATTATAACCCTTTTTTGCTAATGTTATTTTGACATAATCTTTAAATTTTTTTTTAATAATGGTGAAGCCAGTACACTTTTACAAACTCCAGTGTCTTTAATATTAATGATCTGTATGATGTTATGACTCGGGGATTCGTTTCGAACACATTCCATAATGCCGTGATAGACGTCGATTAGAATTCCACATTGGGCGCAGTTCGGGGTATCGGACTTGCTCGTCATAAATGTGAACTTATTAAGCTGACCATGCCCGGAACGAAGTCTTGGCTCCATAACAATCTTCTCATTAATCAACAAAAGATGTCTTCTATTTGGAACCTCAGAATCTGCATCTTGTTATGCAAGAGACTGTACATTCAAATTTATACGAAACCTTTTGCGGAACATGAAAAAATATATCCTCATTTTGTAAATATTTAAAAAGAACCACTCGAGGCTTGAAAGGACTCCTCCATGATCAGCAATAAAGAATGTGGGTTAGGCTTTTTTATTCAAGAGACAGAGTCGTGAGTAGAGTAATTGGCGCCCACTGTATAGTCACCACCAAAATAATATTGACAGCTGGTGATCAAATATATCTTGACATACCTTAATATAGGGGTACAAATACTATGTGGTGCAATTTTATTTCATATCAATACTAAGTTATCAGTTTGCAAAGGTCATGTTTACATCACATAGGGTGATACTTGACTAGTTAAACGTAAACATGTATGAAGATGTATCTCATATCAGATGTACACAGTACTTACTACTTACTTACTACTTACTTACTTACTAATAGTAATCCCAGCGACATTAATCACATTTAACTATGAATAATTAGAGAGTAGATTATAGTACCTGTTTGTTACAATTATCTAATTAATTTAAATAGTGTGTGGAGTACGTGTTTGTTTGTAATTTGCGTGTATGTGTGTGTATGTGTGTGTGTACTTAGCCCTACGATGACAATCTTGGAATCACAGTGAATGTAACAATTTATAGCAAAGCTCCAGCAGTTCACTGTAACAAGAGTTTGGTGTTAATTATGCTACATCCAATATAAATAAATATGCCGGACACTCCTTGCACTAATCATCTAGACTTAAACTAAGCAACGCCTGTTATGTATACTAAATAACGGATAAACATACATAAATATTTTTTATTGCAATATATGACCATATGTAATGGTCATATTTACATATATACTTTCGTACATTGCTCATAAGATAAAATATATATAAATGTACCTTCCTTATTTAAACACTGAAGCGTATTTGATTGATTGATTGATAAAAGGTAAGTAATTAAATTGGAGAACTTTAAAATAAAATTATTATTTTTACGATATTAGCGTTATAGGTATTGCAAAATTTTTATGATTTGAACACTACCGAATCTACCTAAATTGGAAGGAACTTTCTCGTTTCTTTAAGCTATTCAACCGCATTCAACCTTTTCGAACTAATTATTTAGGTTTCGGTAATATTCGTTAAAGGAATAAGGTACAAGTAAAAGAAAAAATAAATGCCATGTGGTATCTGCAAGTCAAAGAAAAGGCGCAATGTACAGAAGTGTGGAAAAGACTCCACCGACAAGAGCATAGCTCTTAAATTTTCTATCAGTGGAAACCTCTAATTGGCTTTCAGTTTCTTAGTTTAAGTGATAATTTGTAAAACAGCTGTTGGTTTTCCCAAGAAAATAAAATAAAAAATAAAATAAAAATAAAATAAATTGAAGAGAGAATATTCACTTGAGTGGCTAACTTGCGCCCTATTAGCTAGACCCTGACTACGGCCCTTGTAGTAGATATAATAAAAAGGGTCATCCCAAAAAACAGTTCAACTGAACCAAGGACGAGCCAACCCGCGCAATTTCCGGATATCCGGTTTAATATAAAATAGGATACAACAACCTCAATAGGTCAATGGATTCTGTCAGAGAAAATGGCTAATTCTGTTTATCCTGTGATACGGGTGTGATTGCTATCTCTCTTTGTTATTGGATTTCATAGATGCTATTTCCTTTGCGAGATTTGAGGACAAGTATAAGAGCGATGAAATATATAAGGTGGCACTGAGATGATGATATGTATTACGTGATTTTTATATAGATTTGGAGATAATCAGTTTTTGTACCATTATTTTGTCATAAAGAAAAACAACCTGAAAATTTGCGAGTAAATCTAACTGATATTCTCTAAACTTTTAAATATTAATAGACTTTCCACTTCTGGCCTGGTATCTCCATCGATATATATTTTTTAAATATTAATTTAATTTTACGATCTGTTTACAAATTTAATAAATCTAAAAGAACAACTTAGATGTCATAGAATTAATACTAATTTGACTTGTTTAATAATTTACTTTTATATTTAATATTATGCTTTAAGACGATGATATTTGCACGGCATAAATGGCAGAATATGCGAACGCGCTGTATTATATTTAAAGATCAATTGTTTCATTTCATTTCATTATTTCATATAAAATTCCCTTCCTTTTGGCCATTTTCGTGTTTTTTCGAAATATACTGTCTTCTTTTAATATATTCACCGCGTTTCACCACCATGAAGAATTAGAGATGACTCTTCTTTTAACACTCCATTCAGCTGCTTACTCTCAATGTTTGCAACGTTTCGTCAATTAGAACCTAGAACGAAAACTTTCCTCTATTCATGACGATCGAAAAAAACATATGTTATATTAATAAACATGATTTTAAGGCTACGGTAGTATTATTTAGGAGCTATATTTGTTTCTTTGAGGGGCATTTTTTTAAAACTATCTACATATTAAATGTAGCTTGGATTCCAGGGCATTGGGGAATTCGTGGTAATGAGGTTGCAGATTTACTGGCCAAAGATGCTACCACTTCCGGCGGCTTGACTCATTTTAGGACCCATAGTCATGATCTCCTCACGCAAGCTAAAAAAGAACAAACTTTCTCCTGGCAGAATATTTGGGAGCGATATCGAAAACTCCATCGCATGTAAGCCTTGGTTTTTTAAATCCAAAAAAAATTGCAACCAAGTTGTGTCCACCATATGTCGACTTCGTATGGGTCATGCTTGCACGCCTGTACATTTAGCAAAACTGCGGATAAGGGACTCTTCGGTCTGCGAGTGTGAACTGGTTGAAGGAACTCCTGACCACCTTTTATTTCAATGTCCGATTTTACATTCTTCACTATATGATTCCTTAACCCCCGATATCCCCCGTCCCACTAATTTGACGTGTTTACTCTCCTTAGTACCGTCCGCATTTGTCCAAATTTTTCCTAACTTTATCAGTAATAATAACATTAAATTATAATAGTGTAACTATCTGTGTGTGTGTATACTTGTGGCGTTGCTTTATGTGTGTTTCGTTGTTTTGTTTTAGATTGGATCAACTTCAACTGGTGTACGTAAATAAATTAATAACCACATTAAAAATCTGTCAACCAGTTATCTGCAATGTTGTCACTCCCATGACTGACTTGATACTGGCAGAATCCTAAAAAGCAATGCCATTACTTAAAAAAATTGAATTGAATTACATATTAAATTAAACAAAATTAAAAATGTTCTTTTTTTAATGAAATACATAAGGTTGAGAGTTCCTAGTAAGTTGTGTTGATTGTCTAAATTTTGTTTTGAAGCCAAAACGAGCCTGAAATTTACAGTCAAGCAAGATTTAAGCCAGCCCGTCACTTTAAATGACTGTTCTTAAAGCTTTATTTACGTAGTTCTTCATCACAGTTGTTACAATGAGGCACTTAGTACGCGCGTCAGGTACATAATGGTTCCAGCACCTTGTATTTACTTAGTAAAACACGAATTTGTTGGCTCCTATTTTATGATCCACCTGGCTTCGTTTTACCTTTAAATAGATGACATTCTTAGGTAGATGCTATGAAAAAGACTTGTGTCCTTCGGGTTCCGTACTTATCACCGTTTACTAATTTAAGTAAGTCAGTTATATAGCTAATCTAATCTAACTAATATTATAAATGCGAAAGCTTGGATGTTTGTTTATTTATTTGTATGTTGCTCAATCACGGCGTTACGGATAAACGGATTTGGATGAAATTTGGTATATAGGTAGAATATACCCTGGATTGAGACATAGGATGTTTGGACGACGACCTGTTTGGTGTAGTGGTTAAAAATTCTGACTGCTATACCAAAAGGTCGCGGGTTCGAATCCCGCTAGGGGCATATGATTGTATAATGAATGAAATGTGTTCCCGAGTTATGGATGTTTTTCATTTATTTATGTATTTATTTACAAAAAAAAATGTATTTGTGTAGTTTATCAACCATCTGGTATCCATATTACACGCCTAGTTGCTTAGTGTGGAACTAGATGGCGCTGTGTGTATCTGTAAAGATATTTATTTATTATTATTATAGTATATTATCTCGATAAAGTGAGTAGTTTCCGCGGGATAAACAAATTAAACATGGATATCCACGAGAAAGTTATTCTACGCAAGCGAAGCCGCGGGCGGAAAGCTAGTTTATAATAAAGCAAATAAATAGGGTTTGTATTTTTTTTTATATTTACATTTATTTATATAAAATATAATTACGTGTGTTACCTAAACCTATATAGAAAAGCTTGAAACTTCAGTATATTTCTTTTACGGTACGTTCGTCATCATCGTCCACCAGACATTTGAAAATGTATACTAATGTTGATGATTAAGTGGACTGTATGTTTTAACAATAAGCGACAAGGGCGGAGTTTTAATTTAATACAACGAATTGCTTGGAGAAAGGCAACTCACCAGGGTGCTTGATCCCTCCAACGAAGATCTCCACAGGGGTGGAAGGTACCTTCAGCTCTCTCTTTGAAGGCCAGCTGGACTTACCTCGAGATCGCCTATGTTACCTTTCTCCTGGGAGATTGTATGGGTTCGAAGCTAGGGTTGAGCAGCCTTCAGCAGCAATTCGTAGCGAAAGGTGGTCACGACAATAATTTTTTAGAAGGAACTTCTACGAAAATCGACAAGCTGTGTGTCCGCTGGGGTGAAAAAACCGCCGATTCACTCTCGCGATTCAAAATTAACTCTTTTTATATTTTACCCTATTTTAAAGGTAAGTTGGGTGTTGCCAACTTCGAACCATTATCCTATATGGAACAATACTAAATTGGACAACTAATATATCCTTAAAAATATCCTTAGACATACACACAGCGCCATCTAGTTCCACACTAAGCTGCTACAGGCTTGTGTTGTGGATACCAGATGGATGATATAACGCGCGTACGCGCATATTATATGTATTTATGTAGTCATAAATACATTTAATATGCGCGTACTATGCATTCGTAGTACAATTTATTGCAAAAGAATTAAATATCATTATTTATGCCATTAAAATAAAAATGAAGTGTTCGGAGAAGTTTGGATCGTCTGAGCTGGGGTTGTCCGTGCGTCTTATGTGGCCTATTGTGCATCATCAACATCCCACTGCAGGGATATAGGTCTTCCCTCGTATATGAGGGAGTATGGGCCATAGTCCACCACGCTCGCCCAATGCGGGTCTGAGCCTTCACATGCCTTTGAATATTATTTCTCAGACATGCAGGTTTCCACACTATGTTTTCCTTCACCGTTTAAGAGCAGTCGGATAAAGGCACAGTCATTAAATTAAACCTAAAAACTAATTGGTATATGGCCTGCTTGGGAATCGAATCCGGACCTCGTGGATTGGGAGACTGCATCTTAATCGATGAACCACCCACGCTCATTGTACCTTTTTTTGGTTGGTGTACGGGTTGGTACTTGACCTCAATCACACCTGATGTTAAGTGAAGATGAGGTCGAAGGTGGAAGCGTACTAACCCGGACACCCCAACACATTTGGGGGACTGGCTATCTTGTCTTTGGCAACCGTATCACAACAATGCTATTAACATTGCTGCTTGGCGGCAGATTTAGATAAGATGGTGGTAGCTAGCCAGGCGGACATTTAAAATGCCCTACCACCAACCAAACCGAGTACTTAAACATGTACCCCGCTGGGGATCGAACCCGCGACCTCCGAATCGTAAACCCAATGTTGTTTACATTGAGCCACGGAGGCGGTTAGTGTAGTGTAGTAGAGTACCTAAATTGTACATAAATAATCGGTTCATAAAACAACTTTTTGGGCATCTCGATGTATTTATCCTTGCAGTTCTGGTGTGGACACTGTTCGTCAAATAATTATTATTAAAACAATATGTTTCTTGTATTATGCTATGATAATTATTTCGAATGGTGAATTTCGACTTGTCATAATTCAATGATCGACATTTTTTTACAGAAGTAAGGAAATATTCTAAGTAATCTAAAGTCGACCTCGTTCATTTGAAAGCTCTGCAATACACGTTTCCCGGTGCTGTTTCATAAAACCAGCTGCCTCCGCATTCGAATGAGGTTTTTTTTGTGCACCAATTAACGTGGTTTCAGAACGCGCCGCTGGATTTCTCTTCACAATTTTTGGCGGCAAAAACGATGAAGAGCGACGAATTTAGGACGCTCTGGCAAAAATCAGAGGCTGTACGAGCAAAAGTTTTAGATATTTTTCTGATTATTCTTTTTTAATTTAGGTTTGCATCCAAAACGTCTACATTCCGTTTATTTCTCTACCTCACTATGATGATTCTAATGCAGGCGAAGCCGCTGGCGGAAGGCTAGTTTATAATAAACATCGCATTAAAAAGCACGATAGTCTTCCATACAGCACTGAAATTACTAACAAAAGAGGAAACACTCTAGTTTGTCTTTCTACTTCTTAGAGAGTGGATGGCAAAGACATCAAATTCTTTAGGACCAGAATGCAGTTTACGCTAACGAACAAAACATCCATTTTCATCTAGATTTTACATGTTTAAGAACAAGTAAAATCAATCAATCAAATACTCTTTATTGCAAAATTAACAAAAGCTACATGAAGAATACAGATCATTAATCGCACAAAAAGGCGGCCTTATCGCTAACAGCGATCCCTTCCTGGCAAACCTTAGGGTAAAGATAGAAGCTACCAGTAGATGAGGTTTGCACTAATGTAGTAGCAAAACGGGTGTATTTTATAGTTGGTAATTATTATATAACGTAAAGATAAAAATACATAAACTAAGCCTACAAACTATAACTGGATAATTTAACTGCACATAAAACATATAATATATTTTTGACTACATATAACACATAAAGGACAACAGCACAGATCCATACATCTTTGGGCCAGTTTGTTGTCACTTCAATTAATAAATATAGTCTTGAACTCTTAGTACCAGACGTGCTAAAAACCTAACACATATATTTTTAAAGGACTTTAGAAAAGAACAAAAGAGGTTTGAAATATGGTTTGGGGAACTTTGAAATTATATACTGGCAACATTAACCACATGCATTCTCACGCATGGAAACAAGATGCTAGGCCAAAGAAAAATTGTTTTTTCTTTTCAGAGTCGTCCGTCGCTCGCTCGCTGTTGCTGTTATCCCTACTTAAATTCCAGTTCCAGTTTGATTAGTGGCAACTCTTATGAATTTTGCCAGTGTCAAGTGAGTCATGAAGGTGACACAGTATATAAATTTGGTCCAAATGAAAGCCGCGATGTTACTTCCAGCTGAGCAGTCTAAAACAAAAGACAACACAACACAAGTTAGCCCAACACCAGCGGATTACTATCTACAGTTTAATCTTGTTAATTCTAATATGGTATGCTAAAATTTGGACAACCTCACAGTCAAAAATGTCAGTTGTCACTTGTCTATTTTTTTTTTTTTTTGGAAAGAATTTAGTTTTTGTATAGTTTGTGAGCCAAAATGTTTTCTGAGAGCGATATTTTCAAATATTTCTTATAACTATACTAAGGTTCCAAAAATTCTTTTGAATAGCTAAGTTGATAGTCTTTAGTACCGGCTTTTTTTAGGTGTACCTTTTATTAGGGGACAAAACACTGGCCCAAAAATGCTGATGTCTTTTATATATATACATATATATTAAATATATAATATTAAATACATAAAATTAATAAATACCAGCCATTTGTTCGCTCAGAAATAACTTAGAAATCATATTGACAACCACGGAGAAGATAAGAGGACTTTCAATGATTTGTTTTTTCAATATTGGCATCAAAATAAGAAACTATTTATTTATTTATTTATTTATTTATTTATTTATTTATTTATTTATTTATTTATTTATTTATTTATTTATTTATTTATTTATTTATTTACTTATTTACATAGAATCAACAGCATTATTGCAGAAATTATATTATATTATAATATTATAAGAATTTCTTCAAAATTTGTCAAATTACAAGATTCTAGAATTTGGCCTAGTTTGTTTTGTTGCCATGACCACTTTCCATTACATATAAGGACGAGGGTCTGAAGGAGCCAGAAGATTGCCACTGGAACTCCTTATGGACTTTATGTTAGTCGTTTTTGTACTAAAATAATATGTGATAATCATGATGGAGCTTGTTTTTAAAATTATTTTTAATATATAACTTATTCAGACAAAAAATACTTACAATTATGTGACTTCCAATAACAACTGATAACTATCTTTATTCTTTATTGCACAAGAAATATAAACAGATGACAGTCAGAAAATTTGGTTGGTGGTAGGACATTTTAAATGTCCGCCTGGCTAGCTACCACCATCTTATCTAAATCTGCCGCCAAGCGACAATGTTAATAGCATTATTGTGTTCCGGTTGTCAGAGATATGTGTTGGGATTTCCGGGTCAGTACGCTTCCACCTTCGACCTCATCTCCACTTAACATCAGGTGTGATTGAGGTCAAGTACCAACCCGTTGCGCATAAAAAATAAATATGTACAAAGGTGAGCTTATCTTTATAGAGATCTCTTCCAGCCAACTCAACTATCTATATATTCTTCACTGTATTGCTATAAGATTATTGTGAGAAAGAAAAAAACACATTGAAAGTTAATTAAAAATAATAAATAAATATTTCGGACACTTACACCAATCATTTAGTCCCAAACTAAGCAAAGCTTGTGCTATGGATACTAGATAACGGATAAACATACTTAAATATTTATATAAACATCCATGACTCGGGAATAAATGTTCATATTCATCACACAAACATTTACCCCTCGCGGGATTCGAACCCACAACCGTTGGTTTGGCTGATAAGGACTATCCACTACACCAATCGGTCGTCTAAATCCCCACTAAAATTCATTAATTTTATACATTGTAATTTTTTAAAGAACGTGCCAAAGGAAAACTATCTCGAGCCCTATTCCATCTCCATTCCAACCAATCCCAGGGAGGTTATTAACAGAAAAACCGAATGGAAACGTCTGGATAATTGATAAATTGGTTAGTTTCTGCTGGGGTGGTCTTACCGCAAGTATGATGTATCACGAGGGAAGCTATCCGTCTTGTTTACACGCATAGCACTGGCGTGGACAAATCGTTTCATTTCCTTCTACCGCGAGAACCTAATGGGACCATTGTTTAATGGACGGTAGCATACAACCCTGTTTAGTATGTAGAGTCGTATAAGAATGTGCTTTATCAGTTTTTAATCCCCGATGCAAAAAGAGGAGTGTTAGAAGTTTGATTTTGTCTGTGTGTATATTTTCGATAGCTGGTGTTTGCGAAATGATTCATAGCAATGTTTGATGATCTTTTTTTAAGAGCTTTTATTTAGTAAGCAATGATCGTATGTAAGTTGTCCGTTTCAAAATTTGCAAGCCATTTTTCAACCACTTCCTGGTATCTGATTGAGTTGAAATTTGTTATATCATCATATTTGGTACTTAATGTCCACTGCTGAACCTATCGAGTTACACACTAAGCTACTAGGGTTGTATTATAGATACCAGATGGCTGATAAACTACACTAATATATTTTATTTGTAAATAAATACATAGTTAAATGAAAAACATCCATGTGTATCCGTGTGTATTCATCATACAAAAACATCATAATAAATAAATATTATTGACTGATTTTTCATTCGTAAAGTAGTCATCATTATTAATTTATCTTCTAAATCAAACGTTGTCTTCTATCATTAATGCTGAGTACATTTGTAATTGGTAGACATATAAGAACTGTAACCACAAACCATGTCACATCGCATTATAATATATGTACTACTGTTAATGTGCCTAAAGTAAATAAATAAATAAATACAAAGATATACCCCTAGCGGGATTCGAACCCGCGATATTTTAGTATAACAGCAGAGTTTCTAACCACTACATATAACAGGTCGTTAAAAAAATCTCATCATAATCATTATATCAGCTACATGACGTGTACTGCTAAATATCCGATCTATATAAAATATCAGATCCCCCTTCCTGGAAATAGAGCTCCCTCATAAAGATTCACCCAAACGCTTGAAGGTGGTCTACATCCAACGACTTCCCGAGACCTTTATCAGATAGTCGGAAAGCGGTCGTCAGAGATAGATAGCCAGTTCCACAAATAAGATGAGGTTTCTGGGTCATTACGCTTCCACCTTCGTCATCATCTTCACTTGACATCAGGTCAGGATTGAGGTCAAGCCCTAAAGCGTTGTGCATAAAAAAAATATTTACAGAGCCTCAAATGAAAGTCACTAACGTCTAATAATAGAAAACGATATTAATTGTCGAATTAACTTTTCGTTCTATGACACAAATGATTTTCAACCTTAGTATGATAAAAGAGTATCTTTGTCGACTGTACAATATAATATGTTTGTCGCCTGCGGCAGATCGCATCCGTTACGAATTTCCTTTTATATGTGTACGCTGGACAGCAAATTATCATGTTGGCTTTTCTGTTGGTTGTCACATAAGTTGGCCCTATTATCTTGTAGCATTAGCGTCACAATAGGGTAGGTAGGGAATAAAATGGCTCACCTTGGAATAAAAATATTTTCATAAATCTCAGTACTTACTGCATTCTACGAGTATCTATGAAACCACGAGAATATACTCACCTCATGATCTGTTGGTCCAAAAATGTTATTACAGCTTACACGAATTCTTAGATGACAAGTCCATATAATTGTATTGTAACCAATTGTAACGTACCTATTAATCATATATGCGATGTATTTTATTTGACATAAAGAATTGTATTAGTAAATTAATTTAATTTTTGTAAATAGTAACTGCTAAAATGTGGTCATATTGTATGCCTTTACGGCGGAACATAGCGCTCTAAGGATTTTGTAAGACCAAATGCTACCTGTGATTCACAAATAAATGTACTTTGACTAAGTTTGTATGAAAATCCCGTCTGTTATCAAGCTGTTATCAGAAAAACAAAGGTTACCAAAGAGATTATAATCACCATAACTTCATGATCACGATGACAGCTGTCAAAAATAATAATGTATACACATTTATCTATAAGACACTGTCAACAAGCTTTGCAATATGAGTTATGAGTCATCGTAACTTAAATCGTAACGTAACGTAAATTTTTTTTAATTTTTTCTAGTTTATATTTAAATTCCATCTCTTTATTTGTTACTGTTTTTAAATAAATATATTAAAGTTTACTACCCATAAAAAAACTAATGTCTAAATAATATACGTACTGTATGGACCAGTAAACAACCACCGTACATAATAAAGTGACACAAAAAGTTCCTCTTTGTATCCCTTACGGACATCCCTAGCCGTGTTACCTAGAAAAAGTTTGTGTTTTTGTTTTTATTAGATCACAAAAGAAAGAGGAGACGCCGACTTCAAATACGTCTAACTTGACGAGTGAGCGAGTGAGTGAATTAATGAGTTACGGAAGGCGGGAACATTTAACCCAATTTACGCGGACCATTTTGTTTATCCTAATTCGTCCCTAATTCTATTCTTCTTTAGTAAAACCACTGTTACAAATACGTTACTACTATTACTGTTACGATAAATTAGAAGTCCGTCCGGTGTTCTACAGCGACCTGGTCTCGAACAGACGCAATTTCCAAGCTTTCAAGCGTTTTTGTCACTCATACCTATTACTGGCACTACTACTCGCGGTAGCCTTCTGCTATCGTCCCGTTCACTGCATCTACGCGCAGTCGAGCTTCACTCGACCTCCTTCTCCATAGGGTTGGCATTACAACCGTTTGCATTTCATTGGCTACATTTTTTAAATAACAGGTTGACTTAAGTTACACGTAAAGTTAAGTAAAGATGAGGCCTAAAGTGAAAACGCGTTGCCTAGAAATTACTGTTGCATTTGGGGGACTGGCTATCTTCTGACTAAAGCGCTGGCCAAGTGGACATCACAAATCAGCTACCGAGCATTATTGGAGTCGGTCAAAAAGACCCATTTTCGCATTTAACAGTAGGAGATTATTTCACAAACTTGATTTTATGTATTTACCAACTGAATTCTGTACTAAGTAGGTAACAGGTTTAGCAAATGGAATTCGTACGTACGCTACGGCAGAGAACATTACAGGGGCTTTAAATGGTATCAAGGCCAAGCTTCTTTACACAACGTGACGTTTTCTAAAACTCAGTATATTTATAGTACAGTAGCGGATGTCAAGTTTTATAGACCGGGAAAAGTTCCTAACCCCCAGTAGGCTCGATTGGAAGAGATCTCTTTCGAGATAATCTCACCTTTGTTCATATTTATAATCTGTTTGTATTTCTTGTGCTATAAAGAATAAAGAAAGTTTCCATGATGATCAGAACTATACCGGATGAGATATTTTACCGTAAAAAATAGGGCATATGAAGTAAGTGAAATAGAAGGTAGTTTAATTATTTTTTTTCAAAACTATCATCGATTCACACTCTGCCGGAAATTGATATGCGATATATATTAGGTCCTTACCTATGAAATTGGCGTTTTGTATCAAGAATTTCATTAAGACTGTTTTCTCCACACAAACATTTTTGATTTTTTTTTCTGGGAACGGCAAATCCAAATTTAGCTAAACTTTGTGTATATTATCGGATAACATTACATTAAGTATAGGCAGCGTTTATTTTTAAAAGTAACCGCTTTATAAAAGTTCCAGCGAATATAACAAATGATTATAGCAAGCTCATGAAAAGAGCTCTGTTCAAATTTTTTTTATTATGTGATTTAGCTCACAAATTAAAAAATATTTCATGTGAAACCTTGAAATAATATTCCATTTTCCAAATAAAAAACAAATTTGGATATAGCTTTGAAAATCGCAGGAATTGGTACATATGATTAACGAAGAAAAAAAACTCCAATTTCATAGGTAAAAGACCCAATATATTGATAATATATAATAATGATGTACCTAACGAGACGACTACGAACGCGACGTTGCCAGATCGTACAAAAGTATTGCGTGTGGTTGTATGAGTGCAGCGACATCAATCAGTTTTATTTGTGTACTGATATTTTTCCTATCTTATATTTTCTCCAAGTTTTTTTTACTACAAACTACAAACATGACCGTCAAATGACGCAACGCTATATTCGATGATGGTTTTGAAAAGAAAATTAAACTACCTTTGCCAATACCTTCTATTTCACTTACCTAATATGCCCTATTTTTCTTTGCGGTAAAAAAAACTCATTATTACAGGTTATTAGCCATAATTGATATACGACCGATATGGAAATCCTTAAATTAGCTTCGAACCCAGGTCAGCCGCAGCAAAGATAATCTGTGCAGTTTCTCCCATAGTGGGTGTATGGAGTCTCCTCGCAGATAATGGATCATCTATTTATTATCTTGCTTCGCGTGTTCTCTCAGCTGCACATTTGACGACCTTAACACCACAGAGAGTGGTGTTAGAGTGGCTAAGTTTTGGTCGAATAAAAATTTAAACTTGCGTCGACTCGAAAAAAAAGCCTGTATCAAAAAAAAATACACCAAAAGGAGCGTCAAGACAGTATTCATAGTAGTATAGTATATTGGTACATAAATTCCGTAAATATCCAATGCATAATACGTCTTTAAACGTATGTGGCACAACTTAAAACTAATGTAATTATTTTCTTTCTTAGAAAAAAATAGTTTTCAAGCAAACAATTACATCGAAGTCCTATAATTGAAGTCAGATTAATACAACGGACTGACAAACATTGCCATTGTAATTTCGTAGACAACTCGTGTTGTGATAGATAGGAAACATACAAAATTGATCAGGTTATATGCTAATTTTTTTTTTTTTTTTTATGCATAACGGGTTGGTACTTGACCTCAATCACACCTGATGTTAAGTGAAGATGAGGTCGAAGATGGAAGCGTACTGACCCGGAAACCCCAACACATTTGGGGGACTGGCTATCTTATCTCTGACAACCGGAACACGACAATGCTATTAACATTGCAGCTTGGCGGCAGATTTAGATAAGATGGTGGTAGCTAGCCAGGCGGACATTTAAAATGCCCTACCACCAACCAAACCGAGTACTTAAACATGTACCCCGCTGGGGATCGAACCCGCGACCTCCGAATCGTAAACCCAATGTTGTTTACATTGAGCCACAGAGGCGGTTAATTGTGCTTAATTAGGTATTCAAATAAGTTAAGTATTTAACAGACAGCATTGTGTGTCGGATTTTTGCCGTATTCCTTTGACACTTTGGGGATAAAGACGAATCGAACGACACCTCGCACTTCAAAATCGGTTAGTCCGTTTAGCCAGGAGGTCACATAGAAATCTACATACAAACGTACATCCGAGAAACACCCTACTTTATGTGGTAGTCGGTAAAAAGAAAAGACTATGATGATTGTCGTGTAAATTGTCGGAGTCGAAGAGTGATGCTAAAAGTGTCTCCAATCCAGTATGGGTTATGACTGCTATTCTTTTATGCTCGTTCTCGACACGCTAGGCAGGCTCGATAGGAATCGCAATTAGTTTCAAAGCTCAGTAACTGATAAGCTGATATCTATCGATTCTATGTTTTATGCAGTTTCTATCTAGGTCATTCATTAGTTATAGTTGTTTGCATTCCACAAAGGTACTCTCAATAATTTATTCGCTCCATCTGACTACGACTTCTTTGGGTCTAGGAATATAATATTTCTGAATATTAATGAAAACTTTGTTGTGTTCCAGTTGTCAGAGATAAGATAGCCAGTCCTCCAAATGTGTTGGGGGTTCCGGGTGAGTACGCTTCCACCTTCGACGTCATCTTCACTTATCATCAAGTGTGATTGAGGTCAAGTACCAACCCGTTATGCATATAAAAAAGCTCATTCTTTACGAAATAATAAATCATTTACAAAATCCTCCATCGGTATTCCTCCGCTAAACGGTGAGTGGACAAGTCACTAACTCAAAAGTCATGCACAATATATTAAATAACAAACTCATGTGTACTTTATAACGGACTTAAAAAGGAGGAGGTTCTCTTGTACATTATATTATGTATACGATTGTTTTTGTCATGAGTGGAGTTTATATGAAAAAATCATTCCATATATTTCTTTCTTTAATTATTATGGCTAGCAATAGAGTCACGTAGGCGACGTGTCAAGTACCACTATTGATTTAAACTTATTGGAGTTACATGGGAATAATGTGGTTCTGGTTTAGTCTTAAGTATACTGATACCAAGCGTCTGCTGATGATCTTGATAGCTATATTCCTTAGTGTCAGATGACCAGGATCCATATGGTTCTAATCTCGCACTGATCGATGAGATAGGCCGTGTTTCAGGGTTTGTGTGTTTTCCGCTATCGTTGCAAATCTAATTGAGTACTCGGAATGGGCGAAAATACTGACCTATCTGTGCTGAAGCTGGCTCAATTACCACGAAACTAATGCCAGAGCGCCATGGCCGGAAATGTAATTCGTAATTGCCAGTTTTTTGAAATTTATCTACTTATGTCTTGTCTGTATGAGCTCCATAACCTTTGTCTGTCCAAATGGACACACTTCACATAATAAAATCTGTTTAGTTAATTATAATAAAATTAAAATTATCATCATAATATCAGCCGAAACACATTCACTACTGGACAAAGACCAATAAAAATATTACAAAACTGTTATTTTTTTTTATTGGGCTTAAACATAATAAAATACCTTTAGTATTTTTCCGTGATGCTCGTTCAAACAAACGATTTACAAAAATATATATATTTAATTACTATAGCAAACAAAATAGTAAAAAGATAGCCAAAAATGTTATGGACTCAATTTTTTTCATCTTCAGTGTCCCTACTTGTACTATTATTTGTACGTGTACTTAATTAACTGTCAACCCAAATAAAATCCAGGAGGGTGAACCTGAGCTCGTATCAATTAAACATAATAGGTAATTATTTTTTTACTTCTAAATTACTTTTTGCTTCAAAGCTGAGGATAATGAAACTGTTGAAATAAAATTATAAGTGTACAAGTAACGAAATCTGAGATATTTAGCTTTCTTGAACTTAACAGAATTTACAAATATGGATTATGTTCTCATCATCATCATCCCATCCCACTGCAGGGATATAGGCCTTCCCTCGTATATGAGGGAGTATGGGCCATAGTCCACCATGCTGGCCAAATGCGTGTTGGGGACTTCACATGCCTTTGAATTATAATTTCTCAGGCATGGAGGTTACCTCACGATGTTTTCCTTCGCCGTTCAAGAGCAGTCGGATAAATACAAATAAGTAATTAATTTAATTACGAGCAAACATTTCATTTCAGTCGGTACCTATCGGACTTTTGTATGAAACAGCTGAATTTTTCGATTTCAGAGTTAGTTCCATAGTTGTTCAGTTTCATGGTTTGAACAATCATAAAAAACTTTAATTTTACACAATTTACACCTATATATTCTCAATACAAGATCAGTGAACAAAAGTGTGATTTATGTTATAACAATTTATGCCTACCTACACCTTTTATATGAAACGTACCTAGCAGATGTCATGGAACGAAATATTTTTGGTGTGGAATAGCACTAACCTTTCTCATCTGTGCAAATTTTATTGTACGACTAAGTAATCGCGAGAGTAATAACATACGACTACACCACTTGGAAGGATATTATTGCATTTTTACATACGCCCTGATTTCTGGGAAATATTCCAAATATGCCCAGGAGAATTTCCCTGATCGAAAAGCCAATAAGTAATAGACAAAATACATTATGTCAACAAACGTGATCAAACTATCGTCCAGGGACAGAAAACAAATAACAAACTCGGTTATTTCCAAAGACTAAGTCGACATCGCCGAAAAACTCGATAATACAGTTTCAAATTTCAAAACGAAATCTCGAGTAAGCAATGAAGCGTAAATATATAAAGTTTCGAAATGGCGTCTAACTTTAAAAACTTTTCCAAGGAATTTGGTGAAAGGTATTCCTTATTCCGCAGGTATTTTCGTGAGCAAACAATGAGATTGTCGGTCCCAAAGTGATTGTTGATAACGTAAACATTTTTTAATCTGTTACCAATCCGACAGCGGTTTTGTTTGGATAACCGAGCTTTCCTTTCAATAACGGATCGAGTGGCAATTTTCTATATTCCGTACAGGGATTCAAATTGTTTGTGATAATAACAAAAGATGAAAATATGGTTGAGAGAAAGTTATTTTATAATTTAGACAGAAGCTGTAGAGTTTCCTTACAATTTGGAAATTGAGAAGAACAGGTTTGTTGTAACATGTCTATGTTAATTCTCGTATGTCGATTGACATTAGTATATTTGTCATTTGGCCAAGGACCTAAGTGACAAACCCATCGACACTGAAATCTCAAATGCGAGAATCAGGAGTAGATTCTCAAAATAAAATGACGAATGTCGAAACAGAAAATTCATATTCTCGTATATCTGGACAAACAAATGTAATGTTTCACGACCTTATTATAATGTCCATCACGGGCTGCATGGCACGTCTATGATGTCGATTTTTACGACAGTGAAGACGAAACTATATCGATAGAACAAATAAAACTAATTATTCAATTATATTCGTTATGTATTGACACCCTTTTCGTAATGTCACATCGCTTGACATACAATGTGTAAACTGTGGCAGTCGACATCACGATGCATCTGAACTCGAATGTCTTTACTATCGATAGTAGACTTTGAATAACTATTTAATTATTTAAAAACCAAAAAACCCGACAACATATTTTGTATTTTACTTACGCCATATTGGATTATTTACCATAACATGTATCCTACGATACTCCGAGTACCAAGATGAATCTAACGATTCCATGCACTTCGAAATCGGTGAACCCGTTTAGGCTACAGGACGCGCCAAGCGAACGGACATACATACATTGACTCAAGAAACATTACTATCCTTCCTTGGGCAGTCGGAAAAACAGATCGATAGGCCAATATTTTGCGATGCTATGTACACTACATGTACTGCTACAGTATCGTAGGGCTAGTGGGTATTTATATTACACACACACAAATCTTAAAGTAAATAAATATGGAAAGTATGTAATAAATATAAATAATATGCAGATGTAACTGTACTGTAATGGCAGAGCGGGGCCATCTGGCACAAGTATTTTGTAAAAGTCGTACAACCATGCTGTACTTAGATAAGGATTAATTTGTAATCTCAAATATACATTTTTGATTTTTTTGGATTTTGAATATTGATAATCAAATCAAATCAAAATCAAAAAAATATTTATTTCGTAGGATAAATATTATCACTTGAAAACGTCACATTTTTTATCTTATTATTAAAATTTTTGACATTATTACTCATTCACAAAGCTGTTTCCCCAGAGATGAACGAGCAAGAAACTCAAAGGTTGCTCTTTTAAATAAGTTTGGGTTACAATTATATTATATTGCATAATTAGACTGAATATCGCCGAGCGGTCTATGTCCATGCTTGCTTATCATCCACATAGTCAGAAATTTTATAATAGCCTTTGGTAAATAATGTCTGTTTTATGATGAAATATATAAATAAAAATGCTTATGATTAAAGCACAACAATCGATAATGGTGTCGATTCGGATGTACCCCAACTAAACTAAAACCAGTTTTAAAATAGTACTGTCCCTTTCTCCCTGGAACAGTACGATGCGACGGCACCACTCCAAAACTGGTTTTAGTTTAGTTTAGTTGGTGTACATCCGAATCGATACCAATATCGATACTTTTGAAGTAAAAACTGTTATGAGATACTATCAATACAATCCATAGTAAAATTAATATCAACAGTATTGTAATATGGATATTTGGTTAAAAGGCAACAATATTGTTCTGGGATAGGATAATTTATTGCTGGTCACACTTAACCACTTCCTATACCAGAGTAGGTAATATTATTGTATTTTAAGCGAATATTGGTATTACAATACTGTAGATTGCAATAGGGCTCTAGCACACCCTGCGTCTCTAGCAGCCAAAAATATGTATAATTTATATAAAATTGCTGTGCGACGGAAGAATTAGCCATCTAGTACATAAGTAAGCTGTACCAATGGAGCGCCATAGTCGCTTTAGACTAAGCTAAAGCTAATAAGATTAAAAAAATACTGTAGATGCTGTCGATAGATTAGTGCTGTATGGTTTCAGTATATAAAAAGAATAGAATCAACCTGACTCTTCCTGTGGGTATCATAAAAGGCGACTAAGGAACTTTCCACCAAAATAAATCAATAGATTTGCACGTTTCAATAGCGATGCTATCCTTCTGTCACGTTCTGTATATATCGTAAAGTGGACCATCAATATTGTTTTGAGCATTAAACGCTTAATGTTTGGAACACCCGAACATTGTTTTTGGGATATCTCTGACCACCCCATTTGGGATAAAGATTTTGCCGTTATGTGTGTATGTAATCGATAGCTTTCCATATAAGTTGCACTAATAGTATCCTTACTTTTCGAGTTCAATGCTATCAACAGTTTTGTCTTTCAGCAAAGATATCGCAAACCGATACTACCGTAGGCTATCAATATTCTTACTGTTTTTCGAGGTTTCAATAATATCGACGTTTTATACTATTGCTTGCAATATTACTGACAATTTGACTGACGTATACACGTCGTCGTGGTTATGAATACTCATAACCAACGACATTTTATCTCTAATGACCTTCAGAATACGATTCTTTCTTATTTTAGACATTTTTTGCCTAGTTCCAGATTATACGCCTAGACGGATAGTGGACCCAGTTTTTCAGTAGGGATATCTTTTTTTCTTAAACGCATTTCTTTCAAAAGGATTACGTAATATTCGCTCGACTGATATGAATAGGGTTAACAGCTGTCGCATCTCTATTTGTCACAAGGTTATTCGTCAATTTCTCTAGCTCTGGAAAAATGAAGAACGCAACGAGTTAGATTAGATAGCTTGAGAAAGTGTTTCTGTAAAACGTAGGTGTAGCTAGTGATTTGTTAGTCTGCATAACAAAAAACCTGTTGAGGTCAATGGTATATTAAAGACTAGGTTTCCGCCCGCGGCTTTGTATTGTATATCCCACGGGAACTACTCACTTTGTCGGGATAAACAATATCAAAGTCAAAGTGAAAAATGCTTTATTTTGTAGGTACACAGAGTACACTTAAAATAGTCAATTTTACATTTTTTAAGTTACTGCTTGTTCGAAATGCAATTTTCCCCTGAGAAGAACAAGCAAGAAACTCGAAGGGTTGTTCTTTAAAATCAGGCATTGATTTTAGATAAAGGTTTTATATTACAAAAAGGTTTTTATATTTCATTATTAATTGTGAAATAGCCTTTTTTTTTATGCATAACGGGTTGGTACTTGACCTCAATCACACCTGATGTTAAGTGAAGATGAGGTCGAAGGTCGAAGCGTACTGACCCGGAAACCCGGAAACATTTTGGGGGACTGGCTATCTTATCTCCGACAACCGGAACACAACAATGCTATTAACATTGCTGCTTGGCGGCAGATTTAGATAAGATGGTGGTAGACTATCATTTTGACGTTCAGAAAAAATAGCGCGTCACACCATTTTAAATCAGCTAAACCAAATTAAAACCAAAAACGTTCCGTTCGAAATGTGAAACCGTTGTAAAATAGCGCGATTGGCCTCCAGCCCCCATAGCATGACAGGCACGAGAAACGTTTATATCGCGCAAGATTATGTTTGTCCTGCTCATTCACTGGAATGAAATAAACAACTATCTCTCACTCCTACGTCACGCGCATATTTTCACGAATTGTGAAATCGATGGAACATTTCAATCAATCAATCAATCAAATACGCTTTATTTGTGTAAATTTGTGACACAATTCTCAGTAGATGCACTATATTCCCGAGTTATACCAACGTAGATATTGGAACAAAGACGTACTATTTCTATTGGCAATCATACAGCCCTATTTTACATGATTAAGGTAGCATTCTGTCTATTTAAGCTGTATATATCATCCCATCATCATCAAGACCTCAGGTCTAGACCTATCATTTTGACGTTCAAAAAAAATAGCGCATTACACCATTTTGAATCAGCTAAACCAAATCTAAACCAAAACCGTTCCATCCGTTGTAAAATAGCGCGATTGGCCTCCAGTCCCAATAGCATGACAGGCACGAGAAACGTTTATATCGCGCAATATTATATTTGTCCTACTCATTCACTGGGATGAAATAAATAACTATCTCTCACTCCTACGTCACGGGTGAATTATTCACGAATTGTGAAATCGATGGGACATTTGTCTAAATTTATAACACAATTCTCAGTAGAAGCACTATATTCCCGAGTTATACCCACGTAGATATTGGAACAAAGACGTACTATTCTATTGGCAACATAAAGAATCCCAGATATTCATATTTCGTGCCCCAATCGCATCTGGCACCGTTCATTCGCATTTTGAAAGCAAGCGAACTTCGTAAACTATCTTTATATATTTCAGTTTATTTGAATAGTGACGAAACTTTGCTTTTTACCTTTTTTTCGGAGGGTAGAACTTTGTATGACGTATATAAGTGTTTACGTCACGTGTACCGAATAAATGAATAGATAATCAGGTGTATGGTGTCAGAATTGGTGTAACTACGTCATGTAAATTATAGTTTCTCTTTTATTTTTGTTAAAATATTCTGATCACGCCTCAGCACGGTGTGGGCCACGTCATGAGAGTAGAAGAGGGGTAGCCGTAAAAATGTTGAATAAGGTAGAGTGTTTTCGTAATAAAGTCACGAGGTCTCCCCATGAATAGGACCCCATCTCTTCGAATGAAAGGTAAAGCTATAATACAGGCCTGAGATGGACAGCAGCGCCATTAGTAAAAGCCCCAAAAATTGTAATGCGTCAACCAAAAAATATGTATAGACTTACACGTTTTAATGGCGATGGGCTCGCCCATCTTAGCCCAAGGAAAATACGGTAAAAAATTAGCTTAGCTAGACGTAATTCAGAACCGACTTATATAATTGATATTGCTAATAATTAAGCCTAAAAAAACGAGCTAAAAAAAACTAGATTTATATATTTTTTTTTTAACTTTAGCTTATTTCTATTTTTCAACTTTAGCTTATTTAGTTACTTGTATAGTACTTGCGTTTCTTATAAATGCTTAATTTTTAGCAATTGTTACTACATTTACAACACTTTATTAATTGTTTCAAGAAAATCGCGGTTATTCGATTTTCCGAGGTGAAACCGTATTATGCATGGGCTATCTCACGTCTCATCTTGAAATTTGAACCGTGGTACACCCAAGCTTAAACTGTAATTTTTCGAACAACAAGTATTATACGTTTTTGTTTGGAATAGCTTTGACCACCCCCTTTGGGATAAAGGTGATGTGTAAGAACAGTGACACTAAGGAGAGTCGGAGCAACATGGTTTGGTTTATTAAGTGATTTCTCCTTTACATTCGTTTCCGAGCAAATCTTTCTACGAACTGAACGCACAAGCGTTGCTTAACTTTGGTAATCGAAAATGTAGCCCATAAGCTAAAATTTAACGAAGTTACAAACCGCAAGAATCAAATTTAGTATCTAACGAGGGCGCCACTGGACGGAATAAAACCTCTTAAGTTCCTTGTAAACCTTTGTCTTACATAACTTGTTGTTTTTAAAATCCTCTAAACTTATTTCGTCATATAACAATCATATTAAAATGTGTAACACTCATTATGACAATTCCTTAGTTTTTTCTGAAGAATACCTAAATTAGTCTTCTGTGGCCAAACAGTGATACGAGTATTCCAAGGCATTTGCCGGGAATTTCAGGTATTTTTCCTGAAAATTTCCCAGGACAGTTCCACTGGGAAACGACAGCGCATCGTCTGTTCATACACTTTTTTCTAAGATGAATTAATTAACGGCACAAACTTAATTATAAGCAAGGTTTTAATTTTACACAAAACATAATGAACTTTTTAAAATGGTAAAAACTGGGTCAGTTTCTGTCGAGAAAGTCAAAGTACATTGATTTCTGCTGGATACCTAGAGGATTTATTATGTAGAGCATCCCTGGATCGCCGTAGCGTTTATTCGTGTCCCCAAAAACAATTAACCACAACGGGCCTAAGAGAATTTTTGTGTCAGTCTTAGATTTCCGTAGCCAAAAGCAAACTAGGGATCCTTTCAATTTTGTCATGTCCGTCTGTCTGTCCATCCATCTGTAGGTCATACACATTTTACTCGCAGATTATATTAATATTACGAAGCTGAAATTTGGTATGAATAAATTGGTGTACCTACATGTAGGGTAATTTTTTTATACATACAAAATTATTAATAATAATCATCTTTATTTTTTCTCACAAGGCAAACACGTAATTTAAAGTAAATATAGAAGCTTAATATTATAATAATTTGTTAAAATATTTGCCTTATCAGAGTCTGGTGTCTGCACTAGGATACATATCACAGATCACCAGGCTCCCACTCCTCGGAAACCGCAAGACGCCTGTATCACATAGAAGTAGGCAGAGACATAGATTTCCACTTGTATTTTTTCAATTCTTGTCCCCAATCGTGTCGCTTATAGTCTGCGATACTTATTCTAATAGCTCTTTCAAAAATATTTCTCCTGTGGCTTAGTTTTTTTTTATGATTTACTGGATACTCATTTGACAACAATCTCACATGATGGAAAGCGATATCAGTTTTTTCAACATCAAGCCACGAATTTCTAGTATTCGATTTAGTGGGTATTTCAATACCTAGTATCACTATCTTAACTGATATAAATGCAATAAATGATTTCAGTTTGAGTTTATTAACAGTATCGCTCTTGCGTGATATCGAAATATCCCGTTAATAGGTCTAGTACGTACTATCAAACTAGCGTGCGTCGCACTACCGTTTGTCGATCTTCAGCATCCCAATTGTGGTAGCTGGCAAGGCGATAATATCCTACCACCAACCAAACTGAGGTACTAAACATACACACCGCTGGGATTCGAACCCGCGACCTCCGGTCTGCAAACCTTGGGTTATTTATCTTATGCCACAGAGTCGGTTAAATAATGTACTAAGAACTAAATAAATAATAAATTTGTTTTTGAAAAGCTGGAATCAACCTGACTAAATGTAATAGCACGAGGAAGCCATATTATTCACTTGGTAACAGCTTCCTAATCATTAATATAATTAGTGTTTTTGCGTAACACATCTGTTATTTCTTTGAAATCCAATACTGTTAGATAAGCAATTAATTACATCATAAAGACTGGCCTTCCTTAGTCTTTCAGAAGACGAATATTCCAGCTGACTCACTACCCGAAAATATACATATGTGGCGCTTTCGCGGAATGCCAAGAGCGGACAAAAGAGCTGCTCTAACAAAATCCAAGTCCGAGGAAGTTGTTTGTTGGCCGAGAGAGCTATCGACCGCGACTACGTCTACTGTATATCTATGTATCCAAGAAGACTTTATCAAAACAGTTTTACAAGGTTTTCAACTTAACGTTTTATACAAGGTGCAGAGTGAATTCCAAACAGCCTTCTATATGTGAAATCTTTCGCAACGTGAATAGTAGTAGTATTTTTCATTTATTTATGTATTTATTTCCAAAAAAAAAAATGTATTTGTGTACTTTATCAACCATCTGGTATCCATAATACAAGCCTAGTTGCTTAGTGTGGAACTAGATGGCGCTGTATGTATGTGCAAAGATATTTATTTATTATTTACTATTCAGTTATTTATCTCATCACAATGTTAGTTTTATTTTAAACCTTATAAACTTAGGAAATTGTATGTATGATATGACATTTAAAAAAGTGAGGTAAATTGCGTGTTTTATTCCGGACATAATGACGGAGCGCGCATATTGATTTATTGGTTACTTATTTTAAATTAGCCTACTTCCTTCTCCAGATGGCTCAATGTAAAGAACATTGGGTTTACGAATCGGTGGTCACGGATTCAATCCCCAGCGGGGTACATATTCAAGTACTCGGTTTGGTTGGTGGTAGGGTATTTTAAATGTCCGACTAGCTAGCTACCACCATCTAATCTATATCTGCAGCCAAGTCAGAGAAAATAACGTAGCCAATCCCCCAAATATATTGGGGTTTCCGGGTCAGTACGCTTCCACCTTCGACCTCATCTTCATTTAACATCAGGTGTGATTGAGGTCAAGAACTAACCGGTTGTGCATTAAAAAAAAGTACAGAAACACTCGTATAAAAATGCCATTAGTGATCACCAATAGACGTTGCTTACCTTCGTTAAACGAAAACGAATAGCAAATGCAGCTACTTAACATAAAAGACCGTATAAAGCTATTTTAAGAAAACGTAAGCTTCTTATTTTAAAATGCACTTCTCTCTCACAATGTCTAGATTGGACAAAAGGTTTGTTCAAACATCGACATCATTTGTTAGCCAAGATAGTGTACATCGCTCAGCCTTTGTCAGTCGCGGGCGCCCCAAATGGATCCATAGTAGCTTTATGACTTCAATATTTTCTGACTAAGTTTACTCGTACAATATAAAAGTTAAGGTTGAATGAGGACTATCAAGGTTTCTATTAGTTGAATGTACCTCATTGCGTGTAATATATAAATACGGAGGCTGAAAACAGTAGAAGTGATTTGACATAAAGCGTAACTCTGAGACATTTTTAAATTATAAATTAAACTCAATTTTAACAAAAGCAAAGAAATCTACTCTTGTCTATTGTAGAAGACAGAAATTCCATTTGCCTTATTGTGTGAATCAGCCTAATTCAACACATTTTTAAGACTTGGGAGTGCTCACAAAATGCTAATTTTGTGTTGCCATCTATATTTAACTGCGTTGATCACAAAACATTATTAATGAAATTGAAACATTACGAATACAAAAAAAAATACAAAAAAATACAAAAATTTTTTATTTGCTAATAAACAATTTTACGTAAACGGCATTGCACGTTGATAACCGCATTAGTCATAAGACTGAGTCGCAGGTATCAGCGCCCAAACTCCGATACTTAAGGATCAGTTGCTACAAATAATGAAATGAATTGAAATCTGTGTAGGAATGTGTGTGCGTGAAAATGAGTGAGTGAGTGTGTTTGAGTACGTGTATGTGTTAGTGTGAATGTGAAGTGTGAATGCGTACGCAGTGAGCGTGTTAACAATATAATAATTTAAAATTCAAATTTAAGTTCAAATAATTTAAATTCTGATCAATTACAATTTAATTAATTTTTCTACGTCAGCGTAAGTAAGAGTGTGAAGCCATACTGTCAGTTTAAGTTTGCATTCTTGGTATGACAAGGGATATATTATATTGATTTCTTTGCAAATTCTATTATAGACACGTGTACTAAGATAGTCAAAATGCCGACCAAGTAAAGCCAATCTAAATCGTTTTACTTCACAAACCCCGTCCATTCTCCTTTTGTTTTTGAATAAATTCGGATTTAAAAATTACAGCCTTAGTATAATTCAATCATATTTAGAAAATAGGATACAGAAAGAACAATTTCTATCGGTTACCATGGGAGAATATGTCATAATCCAGCTCACCAATAATGAATCTTATTACGTACACAATCCCTTAGGTTCTACTCTTTTTTTTTATACACAATTATTTAATTAGCATTGACCTCAATCACACCTGATGTTAAGTGAAGATGAGGCCGAAGGTGGAAGCGTACTGACCTGGAAACCTGATCTTATTTAGGCGACTGGCTGTCTTATCTCTGGCAACCGGAATACAACAATGCTATTGACATTGCTGCTTGGAGGCAGATTTAGATAAGATCGTGGTAGCTAGCCAGGCGGATATTAAAAATGCCCTACCACCCACCAAACCGAGTACTAAACATATACCCCGCTGGGGATCGAACCCGCGTCCTCCGATTCGTAAACGCAATGTTGTTTACATTGAGCCATGGAGGCGGTACCATGAGATCATTGACCCTATCGATTGATGTTATTTCGGCATTTTTATTGATTAAAATCTAACCTCAAATGTGCATATAAGGCTATATTTATTTTGTTTTGCTACACATCTGCTATTCTTGCGCTGTACAACTTTGAAACACTATGTCGCTTTATATTCACTCGCACCTACTATAATAATAATAAATATATTTGCAGATATATACAGCGCCATCTAGTTCCACACTAAGCAACTAAACTTGTACTATGGATACAAAATGGTTCATAAACAACAAAAATACATTTTTTTGTAAATAAATACATTAATAAATGAAAAACATCCATAACTCGGGAACACATGTCATGTCTGTATTCATCATACAAACATATGCCCCTAGCAGGATTCAAACCCGCGACCTTTTGGTATAGCAGTCAGAATTTTTAACCACTACACCAAACAGGTCGTCAATGTACTATCACTAATCGATCACTATTTCAAGAGTCTCAAAAGTGCTATTTACTTATTGTTTGCTCTTGATTGGCTTCCACGTTGCTCTGCTCCTTAGAGAATAGCGGAAAATCAGTGTTTCCCTCAATGAGCAATCTAATACACTGAGCTATGACCCATTTATACTGCTGCAGCACATACATGCGTTAGTGTTGGAAAATTATTTATTTATTTATATTTAACACTTTATTGCATATAAGTATACAAACCTACATTGAACAAACATTGGACAGAAATTACAAAACACAAAAGGCGAGCTTGTTTCCGTAAGAGATTTCTTCCAGCAAACCCTCGGAAGGAAAAACCAATTGAAAGTTTTTTATTGCAGACAAAAAGCGATACTTAAAGGTATTTATAAATTAATGCCTAAATTATCAATAGAAGTGGCCACTTTTGTAGTCGTGAATTCTGGAAAATTTACTGGACGGAATAGACCCTCTTAATATTAAAGATACTTTCTCTCCGGGGGTTTTTTTCACCTGTGTATTACGAGACCCGCTTGTCACTGCCGGATAGGATAAATAAATCAAATCAACGTGACAGGTATTTCCTTTTCAATTTTACTAAATGGATTTGATGTGATCTTGCGGAATAGCTTTACATCAAATGCGGAGATTAAGGTATGTATTGAAATTTATATCGCGAAGAAATATGGGCCCTATGAAGGCAATTTAGTAAATGTAGCCTGATCTTCATGGCTTTTTTAATTTTGCGACTGTTGTCGAATATATTATAATAAATAAATATTTCGGACACTAATCATCTGGTCCCATACTAAGCAAAGCTTGTTCAATGGATACTAGATAACGGATAAATATTTACATTAACATCCATGACTTGGGAATAAATGTTCGTATTCATCACACAAACATTTTACCCCTCGCGGGATTCGAACCCGCAACCGTTGGTTTCGCTGACAAGGTCATTATCCACTATGGTGTAATCAGTCGTCATTATATAAGGCACATGAAGGCAATTTAGTTAATATTGTAACGGTGTCGTTCTTTTGAGCTGATGCTCATTGGTGGGTTTGGGTTATTGAAGTTCAAATTCGAAATTTAAAACAGACTGACTGACTAATGAACTGACGGATCCTTTTTTGGCACATTAATTTCCAGATTTCAACTCAGTCGCACCGTTATTCTAATTATTTTTTTACATCTCAATAGTTAATTTTTTAGTTTTAAGGCCCTTTCGATCCTCTGTACGACCTGTTTCATGCAATAAATAAGTTGGTGTGGTGATCCGTGTTCTGTTTTGACCCTGGCCTGAGCTGTTCCACCTCTTCTGTACATATACACCTCGTGACTCGACCCAGCTGGGCATAGGTGGGTTGGGAAGGTCACAATATAGCCTGAACTTCAACACTTTTTTTAATATTACGAGATATGGGTGGGGGTAATCTCGAGGGCAGCTACCCGAACACCCACCCGTAACATTAGCAATAATATTGAAGTATGATTCACTCCTGAGCTAACGCTGCAGCTTAGGTAGTTACACAGACGGTATATAAGCCGGTACATATCAGCCACTCAAGATTAATCTCTTCAATGTTGAACATTACTGCTAACATCACCCCAATGATGCTGGGCGCTCCTTCGTTCATAACACTACAGTTCTGTCACACTGTCCTTGCCGGCGTGAAAAAACTCGCATTTCGCGCGCCTAATGCGTATCGCGACATAGGCACGATTAATAAGTTCTTAAGTTTTTCCAAATTGTGTGTCAGAGACTTTATAGCGTCGTTTCTCCTCTCTGACTATACATATTAAGAACTGATGGTAGTTATGTCTTTAAATTAGAAAAGTAACGCCCTAAGCCAATGTTCAATGATGCGAAAGTCTTTTTACATGATGTTGCAGAAGACTGTGGGCAGAGCGCTCTCGTGCTCATCCCCCTGCTCGTGTCGCTAAAAAAGCCCGTGTAACCCTTAATCAAAAAAAAAGAGTGTCACACATATAATCCTGTGTACGTTACGTAAAAAAGGAGAAATGACATAGAACCTTAGCAAAAATAAATACGTGGAAAAAACGTGTTCCAGTCTATTTTCGCGCTAATATCGTCCCTTTTGTTTATTTTTTGACATCTTTGTAAATAGCTCCTTTTTTTCTTTATCATAGTGGATAAATTTTATCATGTATCTCATGTTGAAATAATCCCTAACAGAAGTCTTATAAGTAAACAGTCTCAATACGTACATATCATAGCATAAGAAAAGGTTTTACGCTAAATTCTTCGCCTGTGTACACAATATGTTGCAATTCCCACAAATATTAGAGGTATAATAGTCTTAATACCGAGAAAGGGAAAATAAGACAGCTAAAGGTATAAAAGATAAGCGAAGTTGACAGGGTTTTTCGATATTTTATTCCCCTTCTGTAGTGGGTAACGTTTAATGCCTTAAGTACTTAAATATATAAACAAACACAATAATCTAAATTAAAATAAAATTGTAGTGATTGTATGAGTACGTCTACATGATATTGTTGAACCATTTCGAATTCTTTATGAGATAAACAAATAAGGTAACTTTTCTAAACGACTGAATTAATATGGGACCAACTTTCCGATTTATTTCAATTTCAATTTATTGCATTTATGTTGTACATAATATGATCTTAAAATATTTTTAGGTATCAAACATAAACCCTGCTAGGGCACAACAATTAAATTTAAAATGCATGCACATAAATATACGGATTAATTAATTAATTACAACTACAAAACAATGTAACACTTAAATGTCCTCAATAATTATATCTATCTTTACATTCATATTTATAAATTTATATATATTATATTATTTATATTTTTATCGTCTAGAAACTATTGCAGCGAGTAGTAGAATTTATTTATTAGGTAATTCTTGAGCAACGATTTAAATTTGTATGGGTTTTCTTCGTTTTTAATAATAAAATAGCACTTTTATTTTCTCGTGTTTAAAATATAAAGAACATTAATTCATTGTCCTATAATCCAATGGACTATATTTTATTATATTTTACAATTTCATTCTAATTCACCATCACATCTCACTCAAAAATGTTTCCGTAGCAAAATGCTACGACGTAGCTGAATCGTGTAGCACTACGCTAGGAAAGATGAGTTTGAATTTGCAGGAGAGAAACGATAAGTGGATTCACGCTATGTCTAAACTACCCAAGGAAATTTAAAAATATCTGTGGTTATTTTCAAAGTGTGAGGGAGGGAAAAAAATCATAATTTTTAATATGACGACCTACTTGGTGTAGTAGTTAGAGACCCTGACCGCTATGTCTAGAGGTCGCGGATTCAATTCCCGCTAAGAGCATATATCTTTGTATGATTACCGAAGCTATAAGTCATTAGAATATAAGTAATAATACGTCGAATAAGTATTCAGCTGTCGCGGTATGGTTTATCGTACATGCAATTTACAGACCAACAGCGTAAAAGCGCTGTGTGGTTACACACTTTAGTTTATCAACTACACTTCAAGTTTACTATTTGTCTTCGATGTTAGTTTGAACATGTTGAACATACCTGGGAGTTCTTTAAGAAATATTCTGTCGTTGCATGGTTTATAGCACAAGCAATGTCTCGACCTACAGAGTATCGGAACTACGTTTCTTACTGAGTTTCGTAACACGTTGTTCGCATGTTTGTATGTAAAATATTAAGTTTACCAGTTCTGAAATAGGTAGATATAATATCCTTAGACATATATATTATAAGTATTTATTTGCAAAAAAAATATGTATTTGTGTATTTAATCAATCATCTGGTATCCATAATACAAGCCTGTTGCTTAGTGTGGAACTAGATGACGCTGTGTGTATGTGCAAAGATATTTATTTATTATTATTATTTATTTATTTATATAACGCTAACAACGACCTTTCACCTATACCAAGGGGACAGTCCCCAAAATATTATTTAAAATTGCTTCCTAATTAATCATAGGATTATCATCACAATTCAATTGTAGGATAAACTAACTTTTCCTATGCTAAGCTACGTATACTGCATAAATACACTATTTACACAATTTTAACTCGGACTGTACATACACGCAACCACAACATTTACCTTCAAATAAAAGCAAAACAAGTCACGAAGATGGACAGCAAACACTTAAGCGAAATATACAGGTCATTGTGCCCTACAGTACACAATATGTTATACCCCTAGATTGGAAGCCTACACTTGTAAATTTTTGATCACCTACGTAAGACGAAATGGGAGCCAATAGATCTGCAAAGTATATAGGGTTAAGTGAGTTAGATAGAGCCAGTACATACGCCATCTGCTCAGTTGTTACTCAATCACGCTATAACGCCTTAATCGATTAAGATGAATAATAATAGAAAATGTCTTTTTTAAACATAAATATGCGACCTGTTTGGCGTAGTGGTTAGAAATTCTGTTGCTATACCAAAAGGTCGCGAGTTCGAATCTCGCTAAGGGCATATGTTTGTATAATGAATACGGACATGTGTACCCGAGTTATGGATGCTTTTCAATTATATATGTATTTATTTACAAAAAAAATATATATTTGTGTAGTGTATCAACCATCTGGTATCCACAACACAAACCTTGTTGCTTAGTGTGGAACTAGATGGCGCTGTTTGTATATATATTGCTCTGTTAACTTTTCGGAACAAATTCTCTAAATGACAATAAAAATCGTATAAAAATTAATTGCGTAATTTAGAGCAACTAAGCGCACAAAGAGACAAACGCTAATATAGTCCAGTAAAATAAGTAATTTTGTGTACTTACTATAATCTAAAAGATTCTGATTTTTTGTAGAGGCAATACTCATCAGTAATAAAATAAATATAAATAAATGTTTCGAACCCTTCCACCAAGCATCTAGCCCCAAACTAAGCAAAGCTTGTACTATGGTTTCTAGATAACGGATACACATACATAACTACTTATATAAGCATCCATGACCTGGGATTAAATGTTCATATTTATCACACAAACATTTACCCCTAGCGGGATCCGAACCCGCAACTGTTGGTTTCACTGAGAGGATCACTATCCACTACACCAATCGGTATTCTATCAATAAAAATTCTGTAGCTTGCTCTAAGTATAGTATAAGTATTTAGTTACAAATCCTACAAACTTAATGAAAGTTACCACTGCGAACTTCATTAACATTGTTGAAGATGCTTCTCCTAAAATAATTTTCTAAAAAATTAATCAATGGCTACTTTATATTGTCTAAGAATAGTTTTTCCACTCGTTGAAATTTTTCATAATTATAAAGAACTTATTGATCGGTTTATGGAAATAGTTACAGGACTTCTTTGTATATTCTCCGACGCAATGAAATTCACAGTGGTAATTTTAATTTAATAATAATAATAATAATAAATAAATATTTCGGACACTTTCACCAATCATCTAGTCCCAAACTAAGCAAAGCTTGTGCTATGGATACTAGATAACGGATAAACATACGTAAATATTTATATAAACATCCAAGACTCGGGAATAAATGTTCGTATTCATCATACAAATATTTACCCCTCGCGGGATTCGTTGGCTTCGCTGATAGGGTGACTATCCACTACACCAATCGGTCGTCAATAGACTATGTTTTATTATTAAATGTCTACACTATATCTAAATCAAGCTACTGATTTGTTAGAATACATTTTTATACTCTCACTGATAGATAATCTCTCCATGAGCAAAAATTTACGGTCTTTAAAATTATAGGAAGTTAAAAGTGTATTCTTACTGGAATAATAGCGACTTTGTTTTATACTATTCAGAGACTAAAGAAGAGAATAATGATTATATTCGATAACTTGAATCTATACATTTAAATAAATAAATAAATAAATTATCCTTAGACATACACACAACGCCATCTATTAAGCAACTATAGGCTTGTGTTGTGGATACCAGATGGTTGATATACTACATAAATACATTTTTTTTTGTAAATAAATACTTATTTTAAATGAAAACATCCATAACTAGGGTACACATGTCCGTATCCATCACACAAACATATGCCCCTAGGCGACCTTATGGTATAGTGGCCAGAGTTGCTAACCACTACACCAAATAAGTCGTCAAATACATTCAAAACGTAGTGCGGGTCTTTCTGTGTACAATAGTACTTATGGTAAAAGTAACTTAAATTTTAAAGGTATAGAGTTGTAAATTTGAATAATGAAGACTGATAAACAGCTCGGCGAAATTCAGTCCCGCTGTGGTACAATTCCACGTTTGTGGATAGATTTAAATAAATTTACTTTGTTATTATTTTCTTTTGTACAATAAAACGCTTACAATCAAACAAACACACAAATCAGTCTATTCTTTTTTTATCCTTTGCTATATCGAACCATAAATTGAAAATACTTATTTAAAAAGAGCTACCCCTGAATTTCTTGCTCGTTATTCCCTTGGGAGTGACTTTATGGATTTGATTTGAGATATTATAATAAAGATTACCTAAATTGTGATTTGCGCGCGAATGAGTGTGTATTAAGCCGCGTCCCCACTAAGCGGCATTATCTTCGACAAATATTGCGTAGTGAGGACGCGGTTTTAGAGTTTATACCTCATCATGCTTTAAGTCTTTAACCGGGTATAGACATAATCTTTAGCTAGACATGGATGATATCATCATTCGCATGTACTTTTATCCACAAAATTCCAAATAATTTCAATGGAACGATACTAATTCCACGCCCGAGAAGTCATAGCAAAAAGCTAATCTAAATCTAAATAATATTATAAATGCGACTGTTTGGAAGTTTGTTAGTTGCTCAATCACGGCGGAACGGGTGAACGGATTTGTATGAAATTTCGTGTATAAGAAAATTGTTCCCTGGATTATGACATAGGATATTTTTTATCCCGATTAAGTAAGTAATTCCCTCGGGATAAACAAATTCAAACATATCTGCGATAAAGTTATTCTAACGCAGGTGAGGTCTCAGGTGAAAGTAAACTAGTAAAAGATAACGTTTAATAACATGTCATCGTTTCTCGCAGCGCCGAAACTATCACATTATAGCAAAATTGTATACATTATTCTGTGTTCTGCAGAAAATTAATTTGCAATTACTTTTTAATTAATTTTAGAAGAGCTCAGTGTATACCAAACAATAGGTCTGTAAAGGTCGCAGTGCTTTAGTTTGTCGCTTACTCGTAATTGCCCTAATTGAAATATATAATACTTACATTGTTGTTGGTTTATGCGTATTTCATAATAATCTTTTATTATCCGCAGGAATATGAAACTCTTTTTATGTTTTTTTTTTTGCATTTTGAAAACTTTTTTTATTAGTTGTAAAGATTGGGTCTACGCCACGTTTGATGGGAATCGGTTATGCAGGTTTATTCTGCACAACGGGTTAGCACTTGACCTCTATCACACCTGATGAAGGTGGAGGCCGAAGGTGGATACATTCTTAACCGGAAACCCCATCTTATTTAGAGAACTGGCTATCTTATCCCTGACAACAGGGACACAACATTGCTATTAACATTGCTGCTTGGCGGTTGACTTAGATACGGTGGTGGTAGCTAGCCAATGACGGTCAATTACCCAATAAATTTTTTTATACATGTTTGGCGACTCACAAATCGTAATTAGAGCAATACTTGAATTTTTTGCACGATCTTTTCTGTATGAGCGGTAATTGTATATCACGACCATTTAAAATATTAACTTGTATAAATTACGAAATTAATATATTTTTGATTTCATGTGAATGGATCTTATTTGGTGAAATATTAAACCTATTTTTAGAGCTAAAAGTAATGTATTTATGTTTTTTTTGAGAATTTTTAAGAAAAATAGCATAATATAAAATAAACATTCAGCACATGCTTTTTTGTAATATCGAAGTTAGGAAATGGAAAATATATTTTAATTGATAACCCACCATACAGCTCTTTTCCTGTTTTAAAGAGATTTAGCCTATGTCATAATATTAGCGAGTGATAATGAAGGATAACATAGAAATAACCCCATCATTCCAGGCCCGTGATTAGTTTTTACTAACGGATAATTTTTACTTTCCTTCTTCAAAATTAATGTTATTTATAAAATAATTGATAATGCTGTACAATTTTTTATACAGATTTATTGTATAAACTGGAGAAAAACTTTAGGCCATTTTAAACAATAACTAGCTTTCTGCTCGCGACTTCGAACGCGTAGAACTCAATATAAAAAAATATCCAAAGTTTTACTTGTGACTTTAATTTGTATGTATGATAATCATATAACACTGTAACAGTAAGCTAAATAAATATAAATGGTACATGGTACATGGTACATGGGGTACATGTTTAGTACTCGGTTTGGATGGTGGTTGGGCATTTTAAATGTCCACCTGGCTAGCTACTACCATTTTATCTAAATCTGCCGCCAAACAGCAATGTTAATAGTATTGTTGTGTTTCGGTTTTCACAGATAAGATATATAGCCAGTCCTCCAGTTTCTTTCTTCTTTCTTTCTTTAAATGCACATGGGACAGTGGGTCGCCGTTTAAACGTGCAAAACTATAGATGTTGTTTGGTGGAGAGGCCCTTAGTCGCCTATTATGACGCGGGAATTGGTGGATTTTAGTCCGTCTGGGTACTTTATGGGGAAAGAGTACGACGCGTAGCATAGCGTAGGACGGATGATCTACTGAAGGACATGGGAAGTCGATCACTATGGAAATCTATGGGGGAGGTCTATGTTCTGCAGCGGACATCCTGTGGCTTATATAAAGATGAAAAATGGGACAGTTTGTTTAAACTTATACGGGCTACTACGGAAAAGATTTAACACATAAATGGACCATATCCTGTGGGCTCCTGTATAAAATTCCGTTAAGCTGCATCACAGTTGAATTAGCCGTATTTGTTATTCTGTCAAGATGCAAATTGTTCAAACTCGTTAATGAGGTTTCCGGGTCAGAAAGCTTCCACCTTCGGCCTCATCTTCACTTAACATCAGGTGTGATTGAGGTCAAGTGCTAACCAGTTGTGCATAAAAAAAATATAAAAAAAACAACTTTAATAAACTTATTTGTATTATTATTATCTACATATAAACCTACCGGAAGAAAATCTATAAATATAGTGAAATCCGTATCGACATCCATTGCATAGTTTAGAACAACGTAGCGCACAAACAGACAGACACGGATAGCTACTTTGTTTTATACTATTTAGAGACTACAGATAGAGAAATTTGGTATAGAAATTATAGAAAGAAGGAAAGTCAATAGCTTATTTGCTATAAATAGGCACATAGTGTACATTTGTTTAAGTATATATCATATTTATTTATAGGTTTTGTATTTATTTATTTATTTATTTTTATCATATTAGATTATATATTTTGTTATATTTATTTATATTATAACAACACCATAATTTAAGTATGTATGTCATCGACGTGGTTGTTATTTCCTCTATTTATTAGTTGTATGTTTGTTTATAACTACTGTTTTTGTAAGTGTACGTACTCGCTGTCTACTTTTACGTTACCTCATCAATTTGTCTCCTTACTGAGGTTTGCTGGAAGAGATCTCTTATAGAGATAAGATCGCCTTTTGTATATTTTACTATTCTCCTGTTTTTTTTTTGTTTAGTTTGACCTGTATGCTTATATACAATAAAGTGTTAAATTAATTAAATTATACTCCAGTAAGGATACACTTTTAACTATCTATAATCTCAAAGGCCGTGATTTTTTGTACATGGAAAACATGTTTTCTAACAAATCGGTAATAAAACATAGACCATTAGATTATAATTACCACTGTGAATTGCATTACGTCACAGAATATACATCAAACTTCGGTAACCATTTTCAAAAAAATCGACTAATAACTTCTTTATACTCATGAAAAATATTTGAACTCAATAAACTATTTTTAGAAAATATAACATAAGCCACTCATTAATTTTATAGAAAATTGTTTTAGGAGATCTTAGCATCTTCTACAACCCAATTTAGTTCACAGCGGTTACTTTAATTTTATATTGATGGTTCTATAACTAAATACCTATACTATATCTAAAGCAAGTTACAGAATTATTAGAAAACATTTTTATTCTATTACTGATGGCTACTCCATCCTTCTACAAAAGGAATCAAGTACTTTATGATTATAGACAGTTACACCCCAAAAATTACGTTTTTCAAGTTTCAAGTTTCAAGTCATTTATTGCTCTAGTTACAGGTATAATTATACGGATGTCATTCACAAAAAGTCCACTGTAACATGTGTGCGAGTGTGGCAAAGAGGAGTGGGACTCAGCATTATGCTCAGCTCCAAGAACTGGGCGCTGTTCCGTCTTACCCTGAGAGAGGAAAGCCATGTATAAAATGACTGTGTATTGCTATGTGCTTGTTATGTAGCAGGAGAGTATTGTGTTATTGTAAAGTAGCTATGCATCGAAAGAGTGCAGTGTGCATCTTGCTGATTACTCCTATTAATTGTAATTGTTATTTGTATGTACATTTCTTGACCAGTGTCCGTGCGTCATTTGGAGGCTCCACTGAAAACCAGCGTTGTAGTGAACGGCTACAAGCCATGCTGAGTTGGAGACCTTTTTGACTCCACCTTGCGACACCGACAATTAGATGGCAAACAATGTTATTTTTTGCATGTGTCTCGCCTGTGTAATATTTGTACCTGATTTATATATATATATATTTATATTTATATTGCAGACACTTACACCAATCATCTAGTCCCAAACTAAGCAAAGCTTGTACTATGGATACTAGATAACGGATAAACATACATAAATATTTATATAAACATCCATGACTCAGGAATAAATGTTCATATTCATCATACAAACATTTACCCTCGCGGGATTCGAACCCGCAACCGTTGGTTTTGCTGACAGAGCCACTATCCACTACACCAATCGGTCGTCGAATCGATTGTTTGTGTCATGAGATGGGTTTAAATAATTTTTTCTTTCTTTCTTTCTTTCAGTGTGTGAAAATGACATAAAAGATAATAAATAAATATTTATAACACGCCTCATACACAACTGTACTAATGCTAATAATACTACAATTATAATACGAGTATAACAATATGAATAATTGCAATTATTACAAGTTAATATCCAATTAAAAGATGTTACTATTTCAGTTGCGATTTCAGTAGAGTTTTATTGTTTTAACATAATATTTGATGTAACCTCGTTTTTACGACTACCTCACATCCAGTTCACTGTTTGCCTGCAACATTTTACGATTTCGCATTATTATCGGGAAGCAATAAAAATCCGATCCATGTGATTTAACTTCGAATAAAATCGACAAATTGTTTCCTTCGTGCATAATCCGAGACTTTTATTTAAGTAAGTAAAAACGAAGACAGAAAACAACTCACCATTATTTTGAAATTCCCTTTGAAGTGCTTCTAAAGTCTTGGATAAAGATCTTGTTATGTGAAACAAAACGTCGACAAACAGTCGTTTAAAAAACAAGTCACAATTACACGAAAGAAAAATTGTTTTCAACTTGTCAAATTAATCACCGAGAGCGGCCTATTTAAACCAAACGTCACAACACTTCAAAGGAAAGCACTCGTTTAAAAAATAAGAATAAACAAAAAAAAACAAAAGCTGTGATCGGCGTCTTCTTTTGTTTCGCGCGCAAAAAGTTTTCGAAATTAGAACGCGCTGTTACGCGCGGCTTCGATATTTGAACGTGTTTTTTTGGAACGTACCCCTACGTTTGGCGGGTGTTCGCGGGTGTCCGTTACGTCGGTAGGACTGCCACTGCGAAGCGACAGTACAAGAGCGCGTGCGTAACTTTGCACCGCGGCTGCCCTGCACTCTAATACATTTCTGCTTCAATTAATCCCTTCTCTGTACTCAATTACACCTACAATTGCTGTTCTCGTGGCGGAATTAAACTGTTGTGCACTAATTATTACATACAAATGGTTTCAGTTTCAGTTACCCCTTTAATTTTTCATCATTTACCCTAAAAACCTCATTACTGTATTATATTCCAGAAACTCAAAACTTCTACTTCAAGTCTCAAATAAGTAGAGATTCAATTACTTGATTGCTGACTTGTTTCGTTTAGCTTAATAAGTTATTATAAAGCAAAAATCTTTTTTTGTAAAATAATCTGTTTACTTCATTCAATTTTAATTACATGAGATGAATGGACTATTTGAGAATATTTTTAGAAAATCTTTTAAACAAGTGGCTCTAATGTCAAATGGAGTATGACTGCGGTCATTCGCACCAGAGATTTCTAGATAAGACCCACACATTTACATTATAAGAAAAATGTGACGTGTATATTTTGTAGCCATCTGAAAAGGAATAATGTAGGATTTCTAAATCTATGGAGTCTCTACAATCCAACATGTATAGTGTAAGTTTAGAGAGGTAAAATATGTAACATTCGGCACTAATAATGGACTTAAATAACCCTTTAAGTACCCAAAACGCCTATGTAACTTTGTCAGCTTGCCATCAGGTTACAACGAAGATAAAACTAATTTTAGCGTCTATGAATTACAATTTTGTGCACTCGTCGTGCAAACCCTTTGTAAGTTCATAACAGGAGCCTTGTAACTTCTACGAATTCGGCCGTTACTATCTACCTATACATGGTGAATTTGAATTCGTGTAACTTCCATTGTCTGGTGACGCCACTCTTGATTACGAACAACTTTACCCAAGGAGCTATAGCATAATGCAGGCAAACCTTGTTGTACTTCCTTAACCGCCTCCGTGGCTCAAAGTAAACAACATTGGGTTTACGATTCGGAGGCCGCGGGTTCGATCCCCAGCGGGGTATGTGTTTAAGTACTCGGTTTGGTTGGTGGTAGGGCATTTTAAATGTCCGCCTGGCTAGCTACCACCATCTTATTTAAATCTGCCGCCAAGCAGCAATGTTAATAGCATTATTGTGCTCCGGTTGTCAGAGATAAGATAGATAAGGTGTTGGGGTTTCCGGGTCAGTACGCTTTCACCTTCGACCTCATCTTTACTTAACATTGTGATTGAGGTCAAGTACCAATCCGTTGTGCATAAAAACAAAAAAAGAATAGTAAAGGTGGATGGTATGATAAATGGTGAATGGTTTACTTTGTACGGGAAATCGAAAATTTTTTAATCGAATTCGGTTTTTGTTCTTAGCGGAAAGTTGTTCGTAATCAGGATTGGGGTCACCAGTAAACAGGAATTACAAGAATTAAATTTCACCTTATATTTCTTTATACAAAAAATGTGTATTGGACGGCTTAGGCTTAGGCCCAAATAAGATGAGGTTTTCGGGTCAGTACGCTACCACCTTCGGCCTCATCTTCACTTACCATCAGGTGAGATTATGGTCAAGTGCTAACCCGTTGTGCATAAAAAAAAAAAAAAAAAAATCATTCAGTCATCGGATGGGTTTCATTCCCACACATCATTTAAATCGGAGTAGAAAGATAATTTTTTCTTACGAGCTAAATGCCTTAGGTTTATCGTGAAATATTTTTTCTACTAACATACATACATAACGTCACGGCCTTTAACCCAAATAGGGTGGTTAGAGGTATCCCAAACAATGGTGTTGGGGTGTTCCAAACATTAAAAGTTTAATGACGGTTCACCTTATGACGACCGATTGGTGTAGTGGATAGTGACCCTATCAGCGAAACCAACGGTTGCGGGTTCGATTCCCGCGAGGGGTAAATGTTTGTATGATGAATACGAACATTTATTCCCGAGTCTTGGATGTTTATATAAATATTTATGTATATTTATCCGTAATCTAGTATCCATAGCACAAGCTTTGTTTGGGACTAGATGATTGGTGTAAGTGTCCGAAACATTTATTTATTTATTTATTTGTGAGAAATGCACACGTGACAGGTGGTGAGCCCATTACCGTTGATACATACAAATCTATAGATGTTTTGTGTGGAAAGTCCCTTGATCGCCCTTTACGATACCCACGGGAAGTACAGCAGTACTGAAGTTTCCAGGTAACGTATTATTAAGCAATGGAGTACCTAGTTAGTTTCGTTAGACTATTATTGAAAATTTTACAATTACGTGTTACCTAGTATGTCAAGGTGCTAACCCGCTGTGGATAGAAATGTTCAACTGGAATCTGCTTCTATGAAATCCAACAAGATTTTTATTTCTTTTTCCGGTATAGTTATGATAAAGATTAATAGAATGCATGGGGCCCTATAAAATCACGGATCAACGGGCCAATCGGGAGTCGACCTTCACGCTCCGTTTGCGCATACTCGTGATACTTATAAAAACCTTTCCCTTCCGTTATAAAAGGAACGGGGCTCATCGCATCAGTTTTATGATGCCGCAGGGTCGTAGAAAAAAAATATCGTGTCTTGATATACCTCTGGATGAAGTCATGAATATCGTAGAAGATACAATAGTTCACAGTAGAATAAATATTAAAGCATATTATAAAATATGATAATCATCCATGGACTTAACCAGCTCGTCTGCACGACGGGACTATTTCACAATTTTTTTTTTTATATTTCGGACCAAACTAAGCAAATCATGTCCACAAGCCAGAGCGCAGACCTAGTTCTCAAAAAAACATGGCCGCTTGTTCGCCGTGGTCTATTTACATACTAGAGATCGGTTATAATAGATAGATTAACATTCTTACATAAATATTAGGTACATATTTTTTATTTCACCAAAACTTCACATATGACTGAATAGAAACGATAGGTCATATACAAAGGTGGACTTATCTCTATATCTTCCATCTCAACCAATATTTGTATCTTTTGTAATATAAAACCTTGTTTCGTGATCATCATCATCATATCAGCCGAAAGACGTCGACTGCTGAACAAAGTCCTCCCCAAAAGTAACTATAAATTTAAAATTTAGAAAATCCCAATTAAACAAGTGATTTATCATCCAGATAAACTAAATAATCTGTGTTAAAAGTATCTCCGAAATGGCTTAACTGATTTGAAAATCAGTTAAGCCTCAGAACATATGAATCAAACATGGCTAAAAAACCAATCCCGGAGTATAATATTCAACATATTAAAAAAATTAGAAGTCCCAATGTCAAAGTCAAAACTACTTTATTTTATAGGTACCTAGTGTTCATACACTAGGTACCTATCATACATGACACTGTAGATCTTAATTGGTAAATCGCACGAACAGCTCGTTTCTGCAAAACAAAAATTATATTTATATGCACGATAATTTCCTTACAGCAGGTTACCGTAAGACATCAAGCTGTGGAAATAACTAAAATATACTAATCTAGCAGTATTTAGGTCTCATTTATGTCGTATTAAAAACTAATGTAATAGCAAATAAGGTTACCGTTTGCAGTCGTAATTAGTGGTTTATTTATTGTCATGGTGACACAACATCTACAGCTGACATGAAATTTTCATAAATCAACAAAACATAATATTTACCATGCCGTCGAAAGATCGGCATAATATCGCCTCTATTTTGTCAATCAATCAATAACCCATGTTTCGGGAATACAATTGAATAAATAAGCACAACATTATTATATTTCTCTTTTATTCCAAGTTCTATTATTCAAACGAAGACAGGATAATAACCTATGTGACAAAGGTCATACAATGTTGTTTCGGCGAAAGCTTATAATACTCGTACAACTTTAGTCGACTACTAAATTATTATATTAATTTAAAAATTATAGATAGAATCAGGAATAGTGTAATTAGGGAGTTATGCAGTGTGAAAAAGATATGCTGAGATGATTCGGAGAGGATGAATGACTTCTTTCATTCTAACGAAAGAGATATACGAAGCCAATGTGGAAGGTAGTGTTGGTAAGGGGAAACTACAGCGATCCTACCATGAATCGGGAACGTCTCAAGACGGTTTATTCCGTCCAGAATTGTTTTGCCTTACAAGTTATAGTTGCAGTGAAAAAAATTCTTGTTCGAGTGCAGGCCAAAGCAATATTTTTTATTTATTTAGAAAGGAATCTTAATTTACCCAATGAGGGTGTTACTGGACGGAATAAATCGTCTTAAAGAAAGGCCAAGACAAGAATACCCTAAACCGACGAGCATGTATGAACAACATTATGAGAGTGAATGAAGCAAACGAGGTGTGTAGGGACCGTATCAAGTGAAAGTCTGTGGTCTCTGCCTATACCCCTCGTGAAACTAATGTATGTATTAATATATTGTACTTTTTGAATGCGTTCGTATTTTTACGTTTTCGCGCGCTGGGTATTATACTACCCATTGGCCCTTTAGCGGATAAACTAAAAAAAATATTTGACTTTTCTTAGTTTACAGAGGAATAGTTCATTATCATCATCATTATTAGCCACAAGCCGTTCACTGGCGAATATAGGCATCCCCCATTTCGAGAGCAACCTGTTGAAAAATATCTCAAAAAAATATAGCATCATTTAGGAAAAATAGTGATAAACATGATGTCAATACAAGAAATAAAGATAAACTTCTAGCAGTTTTATGCCACAACAGTCATTGGTCCTACGCGCTATGTGCCCTGCCCACTGCCACTTACTAATCAGGTGGGCTGAGCATGTGTCTGTAATTTAAATGCTAATTAAAGAACAATTTCAAAAATATAAATTAGTAATGTAAGTATATCGACTTTTATCCTAAACGGGATCGTCAGGGATATCCCACACATAAGCATGTAGGTGTTCAAAGCATTAAAAGTTTCATGGTTCATAGATTGCAAGTCTATATCAATATTTTTTTATATCAAGTCTCTTAGACTATCTTTCCCACCCACGGGAGGATACGGAAGCTATTTTGTTCTGGTCACCTGATCTGCATTACTAACTAGAATTTAATAAACTAAATTATTTATTAATGAATATGCTAAATAAAATCTTACCTTTTTTGCGTCAAAGATACTGAGCGCCCCTGGATAGCTCCGGAGTAATAATTAAAAGTAATTGAAGGGTCGATCTCTAAAATTTTACGGTACCGTCATCAAACGGTTTGTTAAACTTGCTTTTATTAATTTTTACATCTTTTTGACGATCCGCAGACTACCTGCAAAAAGCTTTACAGAAAATGTAAAAGAAAAATAAATCTTTCAAGGTATAATTGCTTCCATTTTTATTTTTTACTTACGAGACTTTCTCTTTGGCACTACTCAGTTTACAAACATAATAATTACTCTGATAATGAAGATGAGTCTGAAGGTGGAGAAGCGGATTAAGGCGAGGTTATAGTGTCTAAAAAAATCTGGCATTAGGTAAGAGGTGCCTAGGACCTAGAAGCTGTTGTAGGCTCCCCGCCCGGCGACTCTGCACCTTTGCAGTAGCAGCAATAGACCTTAGTAAAAAAAATAGTATTATTAAAAAAAAAAAACTACCCTAAATATCACCTTTGGTCCGATTTCGTAAATCACTTCTCTAGAATAGAATATAATTCGTTTGCTTTTGAATAAGGTACAGTCATGTGATATACTAAAATTCGCCATCTTCATCATCATAGCAGCCATAGGACATCTACGGCTGGACCTAGGCCAAAATTTAACGTTCAACAACTTAACGTTTTATTCCTAGCTAGTTCCCTCAGTTTGGTGTATTTCGGGAGAAAGCGCTTCTGTAAACAAATCTATTTATTTTAACATGCAGTACTGGAACGGTCATAATGGCTGTTTATATTTAAGATTAAATCATAACTAAGTTACTTAATACATTAACAATAATAAGTCAAAACAAGTATGCACTCAATCTCAACAAAACAGCAATTCGAAGAACATTTTTGTCGTTCTCTAAAAATCCTTTAACAGACTTAAATGTGTATTTAAGAATTTTTTGTTTTTTTTACGATTTAGAGGTTTCTAACTATTCGAGTATATTAGCTAGTTATTTAAACGGACAAAAAACTACTCCAAAATATGTATCAGCAACCAAACTTTGTTAATATTAAGGCTCCGAGAATGTTTTGTGTATAAATATTTTATCTGTACAAAATGTAATACAAGGTGTTCAGAGTTTGAAGCATTTTATCTAGACAATGGTAAAGTTGTAAGCCACGTCTCAGTGTACAATCGGTAACAGAAGCCCATAACTTCCTGTATACTTACCTACTAAGGCGAACAACGTTGGTGGCTCAGCGGTTAAGACGCAGTCTCCCAATTTGGGAGGTCCTGGTTCGATTCCCAGGCAGGCCACGTACCAATGAGTTTTTAAATTTGATTTAATTACTTATGTTCATTTATCCGACTGCTCTTAAACGGTGAAGGAAAACATTGTGAGGAAATCTGAATGCCTGAGAAATACTAATTCAAAGGCATGTGAAGTCCCCAACCCGCATTGGGCAAGCATGGTGGACTATGGCCATACTCCCTCAAATACAAGGGAAGGCCTATATCCCTGCAGTGGGATGTTTACGGGCTGATGATGATGATGAAGGCGAATAAAGGTTAAGATTTTAATTTTTATGTATGACATCTAACTCAATTCCATCTCATCAACGGCCTTACACGTCCCCAGTATTGGGGCACAGCCTCCTCTCACTGGAAGAGGGTATGGATCTTAATCTACCACGTGATCCAGTGGTTGGTGGATTCTTGTGTCAGAGTAGGGTCCACTTGACAGTTAGTGTTTATAAGCCACCCCTGTAGGCCACCGACTTAGCTCAACGACTGCCTACACTAAGATTCCATTATCTAGCTCCGGAGTGCATCATCACATTTTAACCAAATGTATATAGGGCCAATCTGGTGGTGAACTCTATTAAAAATATGTTATTAAAATCGGTTAACAGTTTACCAAAAAAAAAAAAACACACAGACAAACATAGAACACCCTAACCTAAAAATTAATTCAAATTGACAAAGCTGACTCCCCAGAGAAGAACGAGCAAGAAACTCAAGGGTTGCTCTTTTAATAATTTTTGGGTTACAATTATATTATATTGTATAATTACACTGAATATCGCCGAGCGGTCTATGTTCATGCAGACAGGCAGAATTTTTTTTTAAATAATGGCTGTTTTATGATGGTTTTGATTTTATTTATAGGTAAATTTTGAATGTCAATTGGAACCTTATTATAAAAGCGTATACAATGCCACTTAAATGACTTAGTGACTTTGTGTAAACGGCTGACATGAACAGCAAGTTTATTTTTAAATCTTGTATTAACATTATGTATGTCACAATTTTTCTTAAACGATTCTAGATTTGATATTGTTACAAATTTCAGAAAATAAAAATTACATATTGATGAGGGGCAGAGAATTTGTGGCCGCGCCAAGTAATCCTATCCGCTTACGTTGTAGTTTAGGTAGTCTTCGCACTTTACGTTGTGACTGTACTATATAGTGTTTGTCTTCGCGTAGTTAATTCCTACGGGAGCTTCCGTTGCGCGCGATATAACTTTTACTCTTCTTTCTGCTGATCTAATATGATAACTTTTTGCTTCTAGACAGATTCCTTCCATGTTGATTTTAAATAACTTCAACAGCCTAATCTGCAATAGTACTGCCTACTATCGGCTCCAATGCTGGTTTGGGGTTAGTATTTACAAGCGTTTGGCGGCAGTCCGATTTGGTTTCTTCTTCAATTTAAAAGCTATGCTCTTGTCGGTGGAGTAATGACCACATCTCTCTGCTTTCCGCCCTCGATTTAACCTCTTAGTACGATAAGACATTCACCTTTTCCTTTACTTGGTCAAAGTTATTGGGCCTAGGCCTTCCCCTTTCCTTCAATCGTTCACTCAATTTAGTTTTTCTAAAAAATGTACTGTCGTATCGACCTATCATATTTTCTCTTCGGTTCTCAACTGTGGCCAACAGGCATCTCTTCTTCTTTACCATAATTAACACCTCGTCATTTTTTATTTTCTCTGTCAGCTTATTCCCTCCATTTGTCTCCAGCAACAATTGAGATTTGTTGCTGGAGAATATAATGTCTTTAACCTTTCGCTATCCCTTTATGTTAATGTCCAAGTCTCACAGGCATATAAAGCTATACTCAATACATAGTATTTTAGTAGCCGCTTTCTAACAGTGTTGCTTGCACATGTTGCTTACCTTTAAACACATGTTTTTCGTTTGGTTTATCTATACTTACAATTAAATGGTGAGGGAAAATTTGAAATACCCTGATATACATATTTGAATATCCTGGCAAAAGCAGGAGTCCGTTATGTAGTGTGTGAGTCACAACCCCCATACGTAGCTCTTAATTAGGTTATAAGTTAGTATTAATATATTGATTATGGTGCCGTCAAAGGCAGTCAATATACGGTTGTCAAGGAAGATAGTTTGTTTCATTCGTCTCTCCAAGCTCCCACATCGCATTACTATAAAGATTCTATTGTTGATAGACCTAAGTTTATCACTTTGCAGTCGCACATAAGTGAAAAAGCTATGGACATACCAATGTATACAGTGAAGTTCCGAGTGCATTACAAGCGGACTGCAAAATTTACCTCGTAATGCATTACGAGTTCTTAGATCATAATCACAATATGAGCGTCAAATCCGTGTTTCGTATATTTTTTTTTTGTTAAAACAAATGACTATACTAGGATATAGGCTTCCTGCCATAACTTCGAACCTATTCCTATTGCGCTGCATACAAAATAGAGATAAATTACATCTTAAGGTCAGGCAAACTCCAGATGATGAAGTCTTAAAGATAACGTATACGCGTTATAGAAATTTCTGCAACACGTTGTTAAAAAAACTCAAGAGATCTTTCGAGAAGGAGCAAATTGACAGAGCTGGGAAAAATAATAAAAAGTTATGGGAAGCCATTAAAAATATCACGAATACCTCAAAAGTTAAAAACTACCCTAAAGAACTATTATCGATTGCCGACTCTGCCCAATTGTCAGTAAACTCCGTCAACAATTTTTTTGTAAATGTAGGTAAATCCCTCGCGAAAAATATTCAAAAAGATAAGCATACTCACCAAATATTTAGCAATGACCCAGTAGTCAGCAAGATTGACTCTTTTGTATTGTTGGACACAGATGAGCAAGAAGTGGAACGTTTAATACTAGGGTTGAGAGATAATTGTTCAATTGGATGGGATAAAATCTCAAATAGGTTCCTTAAAGAGCATAAAGACTTTCTTGTACCTCCTTTGACATTTATTTTTAATCACTGTTTTCAAACGGGTATTTTCCCCAAGGCCTTGAAAAAATCAGTAATTCTCCCAATTCACAAGGGTGGTGACAGAGACAACATCAGTAATTATAGACCAATTTCCATCTTGCCCTCGATTTCAAAAATATTAGAGAAATTAATAAATACTAGACTTGTTAAGTACTTGAACGCTAATAACATTTTGTCCGAGAATCAGTTTGGCTTCCGTAGTGGTAAATCTACGTCGGATGCAGTACATGCACTTACGGATTTTATCACTATGAATCTTGACAAAGGTAAGAAATGTATTGGTATTTTCTTGGACTTGGCAAAGGCTTTTGATACTGTCTCTGTCCCCATCCTGCTGGGAAAATTAAATGGGATTGGAATCAGGAATAATCAGTTTAAGCTTTTTGAGAGTTACCTGTCTGACCGTGTCCAATGTGTTGAAATCGGGAATTTTACTAGTACTGATCTTCAAGTAACACATGGTGTTCCACAGGGTAGTATCCTAGGCCCAACCCTCTTTCTTGTTTATATCAATGAACTATGTAATTGTAAGCTATTTCAAGGTAAACTACTATCATATGCAGATGACACAGTTCTTCTTTTTGCCTCCAACTCATGGAAGGAGGCGTATGATGCGGCCCAAACTGGATTTAACGCTGTCTTACACTGGTTATTTAGCAATGTTTTAACCTTAAACACTGATAAAACAAAATATATCTCCTTCTCCATGCGAGGCTCTCAATCATTTTGTAAGGAATATCATATTTTAGCCCATAAATGTTTTCAGCAAAACAGGAACACCTGTTCTTGCAAACCTGTTGAACAGGTAAATGATATAAAATATCTAGGTATTATAATAGATTCAAACCTTGGTTTTAAACAACATCTGGTATCTTTAAGTGGAAGAGTGCGCAGATTGATTGTGATTTTTAAAAATCTTCGTTATGTTGTTGAACCCACAATATTAAGACGAATATATTTTGCTCTTTGTCAGTCTTTGATTACTTACTGCATCGTGGTTTGGGGAGGAGCCCCGAAAACGACTCTAAAAAGTCTCGAAATAGCCCAAAGAGCAATTCTTAAAATCAGCACTTTTCACCCTTTTCTATACCCAACCAACTTACTTTATCAATCATGTAAGGTGCTGAGTGTTCGGCAGTTATTTCTTCTTAGCATCACTCTTAAACAGCATAGTGAATTAGCTTATGACCCTCAATTAAAACAAAATCGTAGGAATCATCTAGTCTGTAAACACTCTGCACAGTTTCGCACTTCATTCTCGCATAGATTTTTTAGATTCTTGGGACCGTTTATTTACAACAAAATAAATAAGATTGTTCCAATTTATTCACTTAACACGGTGCTCTGCAAAAACAAAATCACTACTTGGCTCCTATCACTTTCTTATGACCAAACGGAGGAGTTTCTTACTGTTGTATCTTAACATTACTTATATTAAGTTAATTAAAACATTCGCTGTGTCTTATGTACACTCCTATATTATATCTTATGTACACAAACACGCCCAAACACACACACATGCAGGCACACACGCATGCACACAAGCACACACGCACACACACACACACACACACACACACACACACACACACACACACACACACACGCACACACACACACACACACACACACACGCACGCACACACGCACATCACCATCCACACGCACATCATCATACACACGAACATCCCCACGCACACAAACACACCCCACACACACGAACACACCCCACACAAACCAACACACATATAAACACAATTACATAACTCATAATACACCTCGCCTATACTTACCAATTTTGTTACACATATACTGTTAATTCTTTAGTTTATGTTAGTTTTTAAGTTAATCGATATTTGTGACACGTTTTGGGATACTGCATCAGACACAATATGCTTTTTATTGTTTTATATGTCGAGAGTCAAGTTGTATCCCTACACGTGTCAATAATGTTATTATTATGTTTTTAGTTATGATGACTATAAGGCTAGTGATACTGTCCTATGGGGAAGGGCACTGTATGCTGAAATACAGGTTTTTTCAACCTAGTTCGGCAACAGGGGCTATATTATTGGAATACAAAATTACTAGCTTAATATAGATTATAAGATAAACTGTAAACTTTTTTGGAATAAAGTTATTATTATTATTATTATTATTATTATTCACTAGTCAACACTGGCTTTAACGAGTTTGAACAATTTGCATCTTCACAGAATAACAAATACGGCTAATTCAACTGTGATGCAGCTTAACGGAATTTTATACAGGAGCCCACAAGATATGGTCCATTTATGTGTTAAATCTTTTCCGTAGTAGCCCGTATAAGTTTAAACAAACTGTCCCATTTTTCATCTTCATATAAGCCACAGGATGTCCGCTGCAGAACATAGACCTCCCCCATAGATTTCCATAGTGATCGACTTCCCATGTCCTTCAGTAGATCATCCGTCCTACGCTATGCTACGCGTCGTACTCTTTCCCCATAAAGTACCCAGACGGACTAAAATCCACCAATTCCCGCGTCATAATAGGCGACTAAGGGCCTCTCCACCAAAAAAACATCTATAGTTTTGCACGTTAAAACGGCGACCCACTTTTTAAAGAAATTTAAAGCATTTAAAGAAAGAAAGAAGAAAGAAACTGGAGGACTGGCTATATATCTTATCTCTGAAAACCGGAACACAACAATTGCTGTTTGGCGGCAGATTTAGATAAGATGGTGGTAGCTAGCCAGGCGGACATTTAATATGCCCTACCACCAACCAAACCGAGTACTAAATATGTACCCCGCTGGGGATCGAACCCGCAACCTCCGTAACGTAAACCAAATGCTGTTTACATTGAGCCACGGAGGCGGTTAATTTATCAACCATCTGGTATATACAAGCCTGTTGCTTAGTTTGGAACTAGATGACGCTGTGTGTATGTGCAAAGATATTTATTTATTATTATTATTTATTTATTTATATAACGCTAACAACGACCTTCCACCTATACCAAGGGGACAGTCCCCAAAATATTGTTTAAAATTGCTTCCTAATTAATCATAGGATTATCATCACAATGAGCTTAATCCAAAACGTGTCTGTTGATAGCAAAATTGTGACAAAATTAATTTCGTGTGGTTTATAGATTAGTTCACTGGCCGAATAATAAGCCAAATTGGAATTACTAGGCGATGATTTAATATAATTGAATAAATCGTCAACGGTTTTCAGACAGCATGAAATGTATTTGAATATTATTTTCGCGTTGACAGCTGTTTAGTTAAGTTTCATACAAAAGGTGTCATATTAGGTCCTTACCTATGAAATTGGCGAATTTTATTAAGACTGTTTTTTCCATACAAACATTTTAGATTTTTTTTTTGGGAACGGCAATACCAAATTTAGCAAAACTTTGTGTGTATCATCGGATAACATTAAGTTAAGTATAGGTAGTGCTAATTTTTAAAAATAACCGCTTTATAAAAGTTTCAGTGAATCTAACAAATGATTGGAAGCACATGAAAAGAGTTCTGTTCATTTTTTTTTATTATGTGATTTAGCCCAGAAATAAAAAAAATATTTCATGTGAAACATTGAAATAATATTCCATTTTCCAAATAAAACACAAATTTGGATGTAGCTTTGAAAATCGCAGGAATTGATACATATGATTAACGAAGAAAAAAAACTCCAATTTCATATTCGATTTCGGGTATTTTGGGCTCATGCATTTTAAGTAAAGGCATTATGTTTTCTAACGTTATAATATGTAACCGTTAACTACCCTGACTCGCAGTAAGTTTGATGAGTGATAGTAAGTAGCCATGGTTGACCATCATCGACAGCCTCACGTCACCAACTGTTGGGGCATAGCCTCCTCTTACTGGGAGAGGGTATGGGTCGTAATCCACCACGCGGGCTCAGTGCGGATTGGTGAATTTGTGTCAAACTAGTGACCTGATAGTCAGTGTTTTTAAACCGCCCCTGTAGGCCACCGATTTGGCTTAACGTTTGCATTTGTGGCACTACTCCTGGACCAGACTTCAATTGATTATTCAGGAGTAGGCCGCAACAAATAATAAATCAGGAACACTTGATCGAATAAAATTGTAATAAAAAGGCATTCTGAAAAGGTATAAAAACACTGAATATGAATATAAAAGATAGATTGAATAAAACACATAAGAATTTGGAATAGATACCGAACACAATAAACACTACAAAACACTCACGTTATAAAACAATGCCTTTACGAATAATAAGAATATAAGAATGAATATAAGAAATGCGATAGCTCCAGCGGAAATATAATACAATAGGGTTATAATATAATAAATTTGACAGAAACGTCCGAGCTTTAGAAGTACTGAAATTATAATGACGTTGTTTTGTTCGGCCGTCTGAGTTCGAAATAGGAATTTGAATTTAAATATAGAGAATCGAAAAGGAAAAAGAACAAAAAGATTACTAACTAAAATCACCAACGAGACGCAATACCGTCACGTTACACATTCAATTGAAAACCACCAGGGCCGACTATTTAACGTGCCCTCATGAAACACTCGACTAATCCAAAACGAATAGTGAATGCAATTGCACCAAGAGTGCTTCAAAAACTATATTAGTGCGATTTTAAGATTGCCATAGCATTCCAAAAAAATGCAATAGGTATGCTTTTAAATCGTATAAAGTTTCATTAGAATCGGTTTATTCATTTCGGAATATTTGGACTTGAAAGTTTGTATGAAATGACTTATGAGATAAACCCTACTTAAATCTTGTGTTGTGGTTTTATATGAAGTTCGTCGTCGGTTTTTCCCGACACTTACAACCTTGGGATCTTCAAGTCTAGAGTGAATAGGCATTTACTGGGTGCGCGTGATACATCTTCGGCTACATCGTCACTTTCAATTGCCAAACGCGAATCCAGTTTTTAATAAAAAAAAAAAAAAAAAAAGTTATAATTTCTTATCTCCAATGCACTTTTCTAATAAGACGACCTATTTGGTGTAGTGGTTATACTCTCTATATAACTCTGACTGCTATACCAAAAGGCCGCGGGTTCGAATTCCGCTAGGGGCATATGTTTCTATGATTAGTACAAGCACGTTGCATTGCACGTTTCGTCACACTATATCTCGTGTGCATTTCTGTATATTTTGTAAGGTGAAACGTGGATGTTGTTTCAAGGATAAAAATGTTTTATGTTCGGAACATTCAAACACTTATGTATAGCATATATATATATTTTTTAGATATATGTCTTGACATTATGTCTATGTGTATAGAATAAAGAATACAATAATAATATTTTCGTAGAGAAAGAAAGAGCTAGTTCCTTTTTATTAAGATTCATCTTCATTCAGGAGTTACTTAAGAGTTCGTTTTGACCTTCCTCGGAAGACATTTTTATTTAAATTCTACTATGTTATTCAGATTTTATTGAGCGAGCGACCGACAAATCTAATAAACATTGAAATGCTTTGAGTGCGAAGGAAATGTTTAAACATAGATATACATTTATATAGAGGAGAAACAAATTTGGATAGGTCTAAGAAGTACTAAAAAATACTTCTGGGCAATTAGACCTTATATAAAATTATAGCGTCGCATGGGTGCAATTGCTTTTTAATATATCACTTTACATTAAATAATGTTTAATTTTTATCTATATGCAACTGTTATATTTAGTTATATGGATGTATTTGCACTGGTACAATTGTCCGAATCACATCGGAGGCTCTTGACGTTGGTGCTCCTCTGAAAATCAGCGCTTTAGCAATTGCTATACAGCATATGCTGAGATGGAGCCCATTTTAGACATCACACTGCACTCACCGCATTTTAAAATCTCCCTGTTTCCTGTATAGTGTTGTAATTTTCTTGTTATTGTTATAATTGTTGTTGTTATAGTGTGGTGTCAAATAAATGTCTATGTCTATTAAATTGTGCATGTAAAGCTAGATACTATCATCATCACACATCATCATAAACACTCACAGACGCCCACGCACCCGCACACTCGCAATCGCTCATGTACACGCACACTCGCAATCGCTCATGCACACGCACACTCGCAATCGCTCATGCACACGCACACTCGCAATGGCTCATGCACACGCACGCACGAACATACACACAAATTCATACTAGATCACGAAGTAATATAGTTCAGTATACTATTCGGTGTTAGGTATATACCTAATTACCTATACTATACAGGGTGAATTTGAGTTTGTGTAATCGCCATTAACTGGTGACCCGATTGTTGATTACGAACGACTTTCCACAAGAAACCATAGTCGAATTCGATCAAAAATTTTTCGATAAAAATTAAACAATTTTAGAACAATGGATTGGAAGTCCAACAATTTTCGTATGCATTCGGCTATGGTTATTAATGGAAAGTTATTCGTTATCAGTAGTGGAGTTAGTAAACAGGAATTACACGAATTAAATTTTGCCCTGTTTACTTAGAATGCTTGTTTAATATGCAGCAAGGATGTCTTCATTATATCTCTTGTTTCGTCTGTTTTCATCATTTTAATAGGGCTAGGGAGACACTAGGTTCTAAAATACAGGTTAAATATTTTTTCCTAGTTTAAATACTAGAAATGTAACCATATTCTTTCATGATAACTTTTATTTAAATACTCGTACACATCATACATTTTAATATTAATAAATAATAAATAAATATCCTTAGACATATACACAGCGCCATCTAGTTCCACAGTAAGCAACTATTGGCTTGTATTGTGGATACCAGATGGTTGATATTATACATAAATACATTTTTCTTTGTAAATAAATACTTATTATAAATGAAAACATCCATGACTCGGGTACACATGTCAGTACTCATCACACAAACATATGTCCCTAGCGGGATTCGAACCCGCAACCTTTTGGTATAGTGGTCAGAGTTGCGAACCACTACACCAAACAGGTCGTCATTTAAAAATGGAATTTTTGATACAGATGACAGTTAACATTATACCATAATTGACATTTTCAATTGACATTCAGTTTCATCATAATTGTTGTTAACACTAAATTGGAATTGGAATACCTTGTTGACATAATGTTGTATGTAGTTTATTGCATGTAAAAGTAATGAATTAATGCAAATGTAACATTTCGGAATTTCATGACATTTTTATGGATTTTTTTATGCACAATGTCATTACTTTATTTTATTTAACTTTATTTTATAGTACCTAATTAGTTTGAACTTGTATGCCTACGGGCGGAACACAGCCGTAATAATTTTAATGTAACATCCTTAATCCTGTGATTCACAATAAATGATATTGATTGATTGATTGATTAAAACTCTGTTTGCTCAAATTATAGTATTTTGTATACCTAAAAACCTTCCAGATGAAATTATCTAAATGAAACCGTGTCGTATCAAAATAGGTAAAGTCGGCGTCATGGTTATTCTTATATGGCTGTTCTACATGATCAATTATAGTAGTAAATAGTATGATCCCTATTAAGTTACTATATACTTAGATATAAGTATACTAACCGCAATTAGCGAGCGTGGGTGGCTCAGCGGTTAAGACGCGGTCCCCCAATTTCAGAGGTCCGGGTTCGATTCCCAGGCAGGCCATTTACCAATGAGTTTTTAAATTAAAAATTAAATTACAATCTTTTTTTCTGTACCGCAATCAAAGTGATTTACAAAAAAAATTACCGTACAAAGAGAACCTATGTATGCAGTTCGTGTTATATTAACTGAAACGTCGGTTCAAAACTAACCCAAAGCTAAAGCAAACGTTAACCGCTCGAGTGTGATTAAGCTCCCGGATTTGGCTGCGTTTGACATGCAAACATGGGGTTCCGTATCACATACGATGGACTATTCTGGCTTTGTGCTATTTGATTTGGCTTGTTAACGATTGCTTGAATATTTAGGGTAACTTCATTAAAACGGAGAATTAAGGAAGACGTACACAGGAGTTATGCTTCCAGGTAATTACAAGATTCGAATTTTCAAAATTGAATTCTGCTGTTTTGATAATGTCCAAATTGAGTTTTTGAGGTAGTACCATTTATGGGACTTGTACTTTTTAAAAACGCAAGTACCCAAGGAAGGAGCACAATGTCTTTCGAATATATATTATATGTATGTCTGATCCTTTGGTGCATACTCTATCCTAAATGGCTTGACCGATTTCGAAGTGCATGATGTCGTTAGATTCATCTTGATATCTAGAATGTCAAATTGGTAAAAAATTTAAATCCGCGTCCGCAAAATACAAAATATGCTGACGGGGTTTTTGGTTTTTAAATAGTTATTTGATATACAAAATTGTAATTAGTAAATCGACACATATATACATACGTCAAGACTTCAGAGATATCCCATAGCATTTGAGTGTTTCAAACGTGTTTTAAACAGAGAATGAATCCATCGCCGTTAAAACTTGCAAATCCATAGATGTCGATGGAAAATTGCATAGTCGCAATAGCTCGCAACACCCACGGTAAGAGACGGAGTGATTCTATTCTTTTTAACTGCCAGAAACACAAAACAGTATTTCGTTAAATGAGGATCATGTTACGCCAGAATCCCCTCTAAAATGATTAAATATTTTTTTAATTACAATGGAACGATTTTTTCCTCTGGACAATATTTGGGTACATTTAACAATTTCAATATTTGACAATATCAATATAGCTGAATTCCACTGTGAGGATTATAGCAAGGATCAGCCATTCGGTACTAGGACCACAGATTTTTTGGAGCTTCTATTACCTTCTCAGATTTAAACCAAAAACGTACACAACTGACTACATCTTACTGTAACCGAGAACGACAGATAGATAGAGCTCAATCTTTAAACCTTTTATTTCAACAAGGAGATATATGATATCTTTTGTTTAAATCTATTAGAAATAATAACAGTCAGTCAGTATTATGTCCAATCTACTACCGCTTTGGAAAAGGAAATCATCTGTGGTAAAAAACGGCGCATAAAACCCACAGAATCATTGTACCTTCGGGTGCGAAACCCTAAAACTAGGTAAAAGTATTTAAGATTACAATATGTACCAACATTAACAACATAGACTAGTGTAGACAGCAGCGTCATTTGTACGGAACCTCTAAAACTTCCACTGCGAACGCCAATCCGGCTCAACATGTCGATTAGAAACAATTTTTCATAGATTTCAAAATGAAAATCAAAAATATATTTATTTCGCTGGATAAAAATTATCACTTGAAAACGTCATATTTTTTAACTTATTATTAAAGTTTTTGACATTATTGCTCATTTACAAAGCTGATTCCCCAGAGAAGAACCAGCAAGAAACTCAAGGGTTGCATTTCGATGACAATATAGCCATTGGAGAAGCTTATATCTAAGAGTAGACTGCCATAGACTGTTGATGTGTGATACAATGTGTAACAAAAGCCCTGTTGTAATTATAACTTTGACTTAAGGTATTCAAGAAGGCAAACAATTTTTCACAACTTTTGGAAATTCACGTAAAAATCGACTTTTAACCCTCGACCATACGAAGTGTATTAAGTGTTTGACAGGGTTGTGTGGTGTTCAGTCTTTGTCCGGACGTATCTCAGTATGCGTAGTGCGATTTTATTGCGGTTTCTTTATGGGTGTTTAAACTAAAGATGCGGGTCCAGTTCATGTTTGCAGGAAATGGGTAAAACCGTTTCGACGGTATTTAGCTTTTAACATAGTTAATTTTGTTTATCTGGATGATATAATATTTTTTTCTTTCGGGGGTTTTATAAATTTTCACGTTATATTATGTATGGTGAGATCAATCCATTTCATAGCGTCCGCTATATTGGATTTATCATAATCTCCTGGGACCTGCACAAATTTAATGATGTCTCATTTGTCCAAGTTAGCTGAAATGTTTAGGCAACATGCGTACACGCAGACGTGTTGAATGTATTACACTATGGCTTCGCCGTAGACGGTTAATAAAACCGGAAAATTACGCGTTTATTCTATAGACCATTATACAAATTTGTTCGTTCGACACTGAGCAACTAGGCTTTTAATACAGATACCAGATGGTTGTTATACTTACTACACCAATACATTTTATTTGTAAATATCCCAATCCCACCCAACTAATGTTATAAATGCAAAAGTTTGTGTGTGTATGTATGTGTGTTTGTTACCTCTTACCGCCTAAACGCCTAGACGGAGTTGGATGAAATGTTCCACGCGTGCGAACGAAGAAACAGCTGGTAATTTTATAAATAAAATCTTCTATATACCTTTAGCGGGTTTTCGAAATCGTGACATTTTGGAGTAGCAGTCACTTTCGAATCACTTCACTGTCACCATTCTTCAATAATTTTCCTGCCCTTATCCCACATAGATGCGGTCGGAACAAAATGTCTTCCTCTTCCTCTCACTTTAGCAGCCGTCATCTCCGTACTCACCCCCTTTCATATACATTATCATTCCTCGCACAGTCTACCACTCCGTCTTCAATCTTCCTCTAACTCTACAGGGTAATTTGAATTCGTGTAATTCCCATTAACTGGTGACGCCACTCTTGATTACGAACGACTTTCCCAAGGAAACCATAGTCGAATTCGACCCTTCCAAACTTTCATTCGTCGTCGCAAAATAGTACAGATTCATTTAATTAAAATTAAATACGTTCCATAATAGGTCCATTTAATCAAAACCACCAATTTCCGAGTCCGAGTTTCACATCGCAATTGCAATAACCATATTTCCCAATTACCCAAATGGAATTCGTCTTCCAATCTTGAGCTTCCAACGAGCAGTCACTCAATTTTATGAATCGGAGATTTGCGTGCTCAGTATTTGACGCGATGTGCCACTTCAACGAAATAACGAACTACTGACTCGGTAAGGAATGAGGCGAATATAAATTGGTGTTATTTTTGCGGAATTACAGATAGGTTGGTTGGAAAATGATGTTTCCTGTTGAATTGAGACAGGTAATAGTCTGTCTTTTAACCACGGACACAAAAGAGGGATATTATAAGTTTGAAGCCTATATCTGACTTAGTAAAACAAATGGTAGTGCCAAAAAGCATCCACTCAGCATAATGTTTATTTATTTATTTATCATTTATTGCACACAAGAAAAAAAGACATACAGATACAACATAATAGAGACGACACAACAGGTTCTGCTTATTTCTACAATGAAATTTCTTCCAGCAGACCTACGAAAGAGAGATATGACTGGAAGAGGCAGATAAGACGTGCACAATCTAAAAAATGGATAAATATGATAGATAAAAAAAACCTAACTGAATATAAATGTAACTACATACTAATAAGTACATAAATACATAAATAAGTACATATTTCAATACATACGAATATAAAGTATTTAATATGTTGGGACATTGGACTCCTTAGAATCCAGTAACGCAATGCTGGTATTCTGTGGACACCGAAGGAAGAGTACTACACCGCAAAGTAAATATGCAAGTATGCAACCATCAAATTTCAAGTGCTGGCTAATAAAGTTAAATAAAATAGTGATAAACATGATGTCAATACAAGAAATAAAGATAAACTTGCAGTCACATAAGTCGCCTCCGCAAAGTCAGTTATTCATTCAAAGGGTTATGTATACGCTTTTTCAATAAGGTTCCAGTTGATATACAAAATCTGCATATTATAAAATATCAGACTATTTAGATGATAATCATCCCTGGACATAATTAGATCGTTCACATGCCAGGCTATTTCACAAATAATAATGAATTATAAAAACCTTTTTGTAATATAAAACCCTTTATGTAAAATCAAAGACTGATTTTAAAAGAGCAACCCTTCGAGTATCTTGCTTGTTCATCTCAGGGGAATATTGCATTCTGAACAAGCAGTAGCTTAAAAAATGTAAAATTGACTATTTTATGTGTACTCTGTGTACCTACAAAATAAAGCATTTTTGACTTTGACTTTGACGACTTGAAAACGGTTTCTTAATTTCGATAGCTGACATTTGCGAAATGGTTTTTTTGGAAATTGTTTTAGACATTTCGAAGTTACTTAGCTTTAATACGGTTTCTTTGTATACATGGATGATATTATTTCTCGGTTCACAGTCCGTCTGGTGTTTTCTAAGTTTTTAATTTATATTATGATAATTTAAAAGCGAATAGTTTTCGCTGATTTAAAATTTGACCACAATAGTATTATCCGAATAAATATCCCCAACATAAGCATTTGGGTGTTCCAAATATTGAAACTTGACGCAAAATCCATGGTTCACATTTGGAAATACAGAATAAGTTTATTTATTTTATTTAACAAAAAAATAGGGCACATTGGTTAAGTGAAATAGAAGGTAATGATGTAGTTTAAAGCGTTGTGTCATTTGACGGTTGTATTTGTAGCCTAATCCACATAATTACATCATTAAATTAAATAAATTAAATACTTGGAGAAAATATGAGTTCCAAATAAATTTCGCATGATATAACCCTACGAATCCCGCCAATCGCATATCAATCTCCGGCCGGGGCGTACGTCAATGATGGTTTTGACAAAAAAAAATATTAAACTACCGATGCCAATAACTTCTATTTCACTTACCTTATATGCCCTTATTATTTCCTTAAAAACTCATCCGGTATATTTTTTTTATTTTTTTTTTAAGCACTACGGGTTAGCACTTGACCTCAATCACACCTGATGTTAAGTGAAGATGAGGCCGAAGGTGGAAGCGTACTGACCCGGAAACCCAAATAATTTGGGGAACTGGCTATCTTATCTGTGACAACCGGAACACAACAACGCTATTAACATTGCTGTTTGGCGGCAGATTTAGATAAGATGGTGGTAGCTAGCCAGGCGGACATTTAAAATGCCCTACCACCAACCAAACCGAGTACTAAACATGTACCCCGCTGGGGATCGAACCCGCGACCTCCGATTCGTAAACCCTATGTTGTTTACATTGAGCCACGGAGGCAGTTAATATATAGAATAACATGTGACAAAGAGTGAGCCGTATAGATATCTTGGTGTAAAATTCCTCAGTCGCCTTTTACAACACTCAGGTAAAGATGCTGGTCGCTTCAAATGATTTTGCATCCCCGAAACCACACGGATGATACCAATAGGTTAATAATTCAATATTCTATTTCAAATATTCGCTATTCGTTTTCATTTAAATTAATGAGTGTTTCTGTGCTTCGATTGCCTCCGTGGCACAATGTAAACAACATAGGGTTTACGATTCGGAGGTCGCGGGTTCGATCTCCAGCGGGGTACATGTTTAAGTACTCGGTTTGGTTGGTGGTAGGGCATTTTAAATGTCCGCCTGGCTAGCTACCTAAATCTAAATCTGCCGCCAAGCAGCAATGTTAAGTTTCCGGTTGACAGAGATAAGATTCACTTAACATCAGGTGTGATTGAGGTCCAGTACCTACCAACCCATTGTGCATAAAAAAAAAGAAAATCACTCAAAATTGTCGCACCCGGTTGTTTTTAATTGGAGACAGTCAAAGCCAAGTCGGTAGTAGTAGCAGCCACGGAGCCTACGGAGGGGGCTTGAGAACATTGACTGTCGGGTGACCACTAGTCTGATACAAATCAACGGTCTATTATGGCTCACACCATTTTCCACCCAACAGTGGGGAAGTGTAAGGCTGATGATGATGATACTCGTATATCTATTATTCACCAACAATGGTGCCCATTATATTATTTTTCCTCAAAAATTTAGGCAGTCATGAGTACCGGGACTGCATCTCATCGAATTCTATGGTGTTTGACAAATAAACAAAAAAACATTAAAAATCAAAAATATTTTATTCAAAGTAGCATAGCAATATCACTTATTGAAAGTCAACATGTTATTATTTTTTTAAACTACATCGCTTCACAAGGTGTTATGGTTAGGGACAAAAAGCGACAAGAAACTCCGCAACAACACATCTTTTCAATTGGTTTCCATCTTTACAATAATATTACATTTTATATTACATATTACAAAACAAAATCAATTAACATAACGACCAGCTAACACCTGACCTGCTTATCGCCTAAATAATCATCTATCCTATAATAATCATTATTAATTAACACACCATTATGTAGTTTACACTTAACAAAAAAAACAATTCATTTTGAAAATAATCGATTATTCATCTTATCCCCTAAATACACTAACTTGGAATTAGGTAAAAGACACCAAAATCAGTTGAAATGATGCCCGAAGAAATAACATTCGGTGTCCAGTAGCTACATACAGGAAATTGGTTCTAACAAGTTTAATTGGACACAAGAAAAACTTTTCCAATCTGCCTTTGTAAGTGGCTAAGCTTTAAGAGCTGAGATTAAAGCGGTTATTAAGAACTGTTGCTTGGGAAAGATGTACAAGTACATCCTTTATTCATGGAGCTTTTAATTTTAAGCTGAATACTCGTCATATTAAAAGCTTCAGTAAGACACCCACCTGTAAAACTTTTCATAATTCCTCTTTATTGTTTCGTAGCGTTTCTGTAAAAAATACGAGTTGTATTGCGAAGTTTGTCACGAAATCTTGCATCTTTCTACATGTCTATCTCCTTTGGTTTATCTAATACATCGTAGCGAGAAACGGCCTGTGTGATTGTTTTAATATTTTTAGGGTGATTCCTGAGACACGATTTCGGGTCTCACAGCATTATATGGTCCTTACCTATAAAATTGGCGTTTTGTATGAAGAATTTCATTAAGACTGTTTTCTCCATACAAACATTGTTTTTTTTTTTTGGGAACGGCAAATCCAAATTTAACTAAACTTTGTGTGTATTATCGGATAACATTAAGTTAAGTACACGCAGCGTTAATTTTTAAAAGTAACCGCTTTATAAAAGTTTCAGCGAATCTAAGAAATGATTATGGGAAGCACATGAAAAGCGCTCTGTTCAATTTTTATTATGTGATTTGGCCCAAAAATTAAAAAGTACGTCATGTGAAGTACGTCAGTTGAAATTATATTCCATTTTCCAAATAAAAAACAAATTTGGATATAGCTTTGAAAATCGCAGGAATTGGTACATATTATTAACGAAGAAAAAAAACTCCAATTTCATAGGTAAAGACCCAATATAAATTATCATATACAACACACAAAAGTAATTAATTTACTTAATTAATGTAGTATTGAGGTATTAATCGGCATCAATATTTTATGGAATTTACAGAGTGAATTAGAATTCATTCATTAGTCGAATTAGATCAAAAAAATTTCAATTATCCATACAAATTAAATCATTTTGAAACAACCTTTAGTATGGAAGTTCAACTTTTGGCTGAATTCGTTTATGGTTCCCAGTGGAAAGTTGTAAATGGGTTGATTTTACAAGTTTTTACATGACACACGCGCGGCGCTTGGTACATTTTTGTTTATTACTTTATTTACATTTATATATGCGTTAATTTATACTTTGTTGTATACATAAAGAGTACCTGTATCAAATCATGTATCGTTCTAATATAATTAAAACTCTTGATATACCGCTGCAGGAAGTCCATTCCACAAGGTTGGTCGTACGTGGTAGGAAGTTTCTTGAGAAACGTACAGTGGGTAGACTTCCACTCATCCAGGTTTACTAAAGAAGTTTTGTAAGTAGTATTTTTTTCTTGCGGAGTAAATATTTTTTTTTTATTTATCGCAGTATTGAAATTTCATTCACGGACAAGACAATGGAAACCAATAATAGGTAAATAAAATCTGTGAATTTACATGCCCTACTCCCCGGAGGGTCAGGGTCTCATAACTCGTTAGCTAATCAATGACGAGTTGGTAATTTATTTGTTGGAATTAGTTTATCCCAACTAGTAATATCCCGGGAGAATTACTTGAAGTATCGAAATAATAAGAACCCATGTATGTATTAATCGACCTTCAAATCGCGACTGAACGAACATTATCTTAAATTGTCTTAATAAATGTTACTATTATATTTTATTCATGTAAATATCTATAAGTATTATTATATAACATTATATTACATTATAACACCAACACATATTAGTATTATAAGTTTGTAGTCGACATTTTTGTTATTTTTTTTCTTTAAATTGTATGCTTACTTTATTAGTCATGTACTGTTAAATTATTCTTCTATTTTTGTAAATATACTCTTTGTCTACTCGTAAGCTACTCCTCAATTGTCTATTTACTGAGGTTTGCTTTAAGAGATCTCTTATAGCGATAAGCTGACCTTTCGTATATTTTAATATTGTTATGGTATCTTTATGTTTAATGTGTTTGATTTTATGCAATAAAGTGTTTCATAAAATAAATTATCCAAGTTATTCTTATCTCTGATCCCCCCCCAAATCTATGCAACTAAACTTAAGAACAAAGAATGTTTTGGAACTTGTCATTTTTCTATATTTTAAATATTTCGTATGTGATAGCTGAATCAGAACTTAACCTCCTTTTTGCATTATGTATGATAATGTTTCTCACCTCACACGCCCGAAATTTCTATTCTCTAAAACCATCTGCTATCAAACCAAATTAAATTTCCCAGGAGACATATTTCGCGTGCATGTCGCTAAGAACGTGGGGATGCCAGTGTAAATAAATTTGCATATCAGCTGAAAGTCAGGAACGCAGCGTGTTCCATGCCAACGCATATACTGAATTACTGGCGCCTTATTGTGGGCCACTAGATAAGCGGACGAAACGCCTTTGATGTAAACTGAGGAACGTTTTGGTACACGCGGTCGCACGACGACCGTCACCGATAAACTTTGCGTTCAAATTTCCGAAACCGTCGCGCGGAAAACTTACGCAGGTGTTACGGTCGTTGTGTAGTCGACTGTACTATTGCAAAATGTTGTGTATTGTCATGCAGCCACATGAATGATAATTTAATCATTAATAAAAACTAATACTGTACCTATATTTTGATATCTATCTGAATCTCTGGCGTCCGCTATATTGAATTAATCATGATGGCATTTACCCTATGACTCTCCTGGGACAAATATGAATTTAACACCTCATTTGTCCAAATCTATATGCTGTAGGTGGTTATATACAGATGTGTTGAATTGAATATATTAGCCTCCCTTTAGCTTCACGGTAATCAAATAAAAAAAGAGGTGGTTCCCATCCAATTTTATTCAAGATCTGTTGATGACCTATATCCAGTACCTTAATTTTAGAACGTATGGGTAGACCAAAACTCCTTAACAGTGGAAGCAATATGAGCTTGTGAGTCATGTGTATTTTACATGAAACTTTTTTGATGGTGTAACATTTCTTTTTGTAATATGAATCGCAATCGTCTATTACTGATGCACTACCGAGTCACTATACTCTGGTTATTTCCAAATTATAATAACCCGTTATAGCCACTGCAGTCTTTTCCTTCAGACTACGCCTATATTATGTTTATTTAAGTATTTATTTATTTTATTGCTTTTGGGATAACAACAGCTTTATATAATTTATATCATGAATCTTAAACTATACTATTCAGGAAGCCAATTACAGTTATCCACTGGATTATACACATAAAATAACAGTAAGTCGGCATTTTCTCTATATATACATACACAAATACACATACCGTTGTAACGAGGTGTACAACCTCTTCTAAATTCCGTCTTCTTTTCGGTAATCTCTTTGGCGTTTTCTTTTTTGGAACATTATTCAAAATTCTGAATTCTAAATAATTTTCAAAAACGAGTCGAGTCTTGACGCAGCTTGCGAGCTAAACTATTCTTTTCTTTTCCTTTTATTTCTTTCTTTAAATTATTATTACATTATTGAGTTTTCAAGTACGTACGTACACATACTTATATTCCAAACATAATACAGACATACATAATAATATATACATGGATACATATTATATAATTATATATATTAAATACACATACATGTAGGTAATAACGACATATACACATACCTCGATACGAATATATTTTATTTTACACAATATTGCGGTAACTCCCACCATAGCTATTAAGTCGACCAAAACCCCCAGCGTAACTCAGAACGTCGTGGAATAACGTTGCCAAAATGACAGTATTATATACTTATTTTATCGCGATTAATCATTATATAATTTTTGATTAACAAATAATTTCACCAGGTAATTTGGTCTTGATGGTTTAATGGCCCCACTTTCTCTGAACTAATAACGATACACGTAAATAAGTTCCAGTCGCTTCTTCGTATTTCAAACTCATTCGGTGAATGAAAATGAACAAATTTAATTAAACTGATTGGAATTTAGAACGGGATCTTATTTTTAAACTCTGACGCAAATAGCGAGTTATAAGTTCGAAGGTTGGTCTGTCCGTGTTTGTTCAAACGCAGAACTTTGCGAGATGTTTCTTAAATAATAATAATAAATATCCTTAGACATATACACACAGCTCCAGCTAGTTCCACAGTAAGCAACTGTGGTACCCTGTGTACCTACAAAATAAAACATTTTTGATTTTGATTTTGAACTGTAGGCTTGTGTTGTGGATACCAGATGGTTGATATACTACATAAATACATTTTTTTTTGTAAATAAATACTTATTATAAATGAAAACACCCATAACTCAGATACACATGTCCGTATTCATCACACAAACATATGCCCCTAGCGGGATTCGAACCCGCAACCTTTTGGTATAGTGGTCAGAGTTGCTAACCACTACACCAAACAGGTCGTTACTATTAGCTATGATTTTTATCACAGGTGGTTTATTTAAACGTGTATTAACAGTGTTAATGGTGTTGATATATAAACACATATTTATATACACATGAAAATGAAGGCAGGAATTATACGTCATCTTTTGCAAATATTATCTGGGGGCACGGCAGTGCCCCCGCCAAGTCGAGCGCGAAGCAAACACTGCCGTACCATTCTTTACTGGAACCATTTCGCCGCATTTTCAGGTCCCCTATTTTAGAACCTCTGGATAAGACTAGAACGCAGAAATTTTCGTCATCCAGTAAGCTATAATCACATACTTAAAATCCAAAATTTCAAGTCTGTAGGTCATTTAGTTCCGAAGTTAAGCGAAAGCAAAGTTTCGCATTTATGACACTCACTCACTCACTCACTCACTCACTCATGATCATCAAAATAGAACTAGTACTTCCCATAAACTCAGAGAGCTGAAATTTGGTACAGAGTTATGGTTCAATGGCCACATAAAGGGAAAACTATAAAAACTAGGATAATCGAAGATCTGGAGTACCTGGTGACCCTGATTAGGAAACACAAGAGCCCAACCAAACTATTAGAGATCGACATATACCGCCTTTACAAAAAATATTCAACTTGGTGGGCCGCTTCATTTGATGTCAAAAATCGAAGGTCTGAAGTATCTGATGAAGAACCCTCAGCTGGTCTCAGCTGTATTAGAGATATGGTAATGCCCCCTTCTACTATTGGTACATAGAAAAATCGACTGTCATTGCAAAAATCCAGCGTAGTGGGACACATCTTCTAATTTAATCTAGCCTATAGCATCCCACTGCTGGGCGCATGCTTCCCCTTCTGCTTATAATACGCATATAAATAAAATTAAAGGAAAACTCAGGATAAGACTACACTGGCTTTTATACTTATACTTACAAGTTTACAAGAAGAAATAGTCCAACGATTAACTTTATATCTGACGAAGAATCCTCAGCTGGTCCCAGCTGTATTAAAGATATGGTAATGCCCCCTTCTACTATTGGTACATAAAAAAATCGACTGTCCAGCGTAGTGGGACACATCTTCTAATTTAATCTAGCCTATAGCGTCCCACTGCTGGGCGAATGCCTCCCCTTCTGCTTTTAATACGAATATAAATAAAATTAAAGGAAAACTCTGGATAAGACTAGACTGGCTTTTATACTTATACTTACTTATACTTATTACAAGTTTACAAGAAGAAATAGTCAAACGATTAATTTTATTCTACTCGAACATTACACAAATTAAATAAACAAACGAAAATTTGGTCAAAATATAATGCATTGGCTAAGAGTGGCGGTGATACCCGCACGCGTCGCTAGATGGCGTTGACTGTATTTTAAAACGCGCTTACGTTTTGTTTTTCCGATAACCTTATATGGCAAAGTGGCAACCGGCCGCGTTACAGTCGTTTACGACATTCTTCTATTGCGCTTGAAAATGTTTGCTAGGGATTAGGAGGGATTATTTGCATTTCGTTGATTTCGCTGATTATTTCGTGAGGTTTGCTAAGGTTAATTGGCAGGTTGTTATTATATTAATTCAAAGATTTAAACAGGTTAGGAATTATATGGTTAGTGACGGATTACTGATTATTACTTAATTATCAGAATTAAAAGAAGTTTCAATTGAATACTTTATTTAATTGTTAATTATTTAGTACCTACTTTTAGTTTTCTAGGTTTAATTTACAGTTAGGCAGTACTTCGATCGCGTTCGTGTTTATAAGTACTTTTCTAGTATTCTAGTTTAGTTTATTTAGTTAGATATTACTTCGTTTCGTTTAAAAATATCATTAATTTAGCTGTATTTCAATACTAGGTAGGTAGCACCTTTGGTAGAAAGTTCATTGATAATTAATTATATTGACACTTGTCTAATAATTAAGAGTTAACGTTTTGCTTATAGTTTGTATAGATTGAGTAGGCAGAGTAATATTTTGTTTAAGTTTTTTTTATTAAGACAAAAGAAGTCTTAAAGATATAAGTAGGTTTTAGTCTAAATATTATCGGTATTTCTTATTTGTTGTCCATATACTAAAGGTCGTTGAGTTTAATTCTGTTGGATTTCGCAAGATAATAATTATCGTAAAAAATGTCGATAATATTAGAAGACGACGATGAACTTAGTGGCTACCAAGTAGTTGGTATGCCCAAAGACGGGTCTTGTCTCTTCCATTCAATATATTTCTTGGTGTATGGTAGAACTGACTCAACTTTCAGTATCAAGTATATTTATAGAAACGTGGGCATATATATAATATGGCCACGTTTCTACAAAAAGAAGTGAAATCCCACCAAAAACATTCTGTAAAAAACTAGCCAAGTCTCGATGGAGCTGCTTGATTATCTCTAAAAAGTAATGAAATCTATACAAAGTCGTGCCAAGTGTAAGGTTCCTTACTGCGATTTCTTTATTATTATAGTTAATGTTGTGTGACTTGGCCGTTGAAGGGTACACAGGGGTACAAAACCAGGTGCTCCATGACACCATTGCACCAATCTGTCGCCAGAACCGCTACGCATTGACGATGGAAAATTGCCACTTGGAAAACGTTGATTCAATAACCAGTCAATTGTAGGCTTGATAAAGCCACTAACGTATAAAGAATGTAATGTAAACGCCACACAGATTATTCGCTAATAGTTTGCCGTTGAACATTCTTAATAACATAATTAATAACATTAATAGCGGTTCTGGCGACAGATTGGTGCAATGGTGTCATGGAGCACCTGGTTTTGTACCCCTGTGTACCCATCAACGGCCAAGTCACACAACATTAACTATAATAATAAAGAAATCGCAGTAAGGAACCTTACACTTGGCACGACTTTGTATAGATTTCATTACTTTTTAGAGATAATCAAGCAGCTCCATCGAGACTTGGCTAGTTTTTTACAGAATGTTTTTGGTGGGATATTCATTTCTAAATTTTCATTAAGTTCACTGTTTTAACCGCCTCCGTGGCTCAATCTAAACAACATTGGGTTTACGATTCGGAGGTCGCGGGTCCAATCCCCAGCGGGGTACAAGTTTAATTACTCGGTTTGGTTGGTGGTAGGGCATTTTAAATGTCCGCCTGGCTAGTACCATCATGTTATATAAATCTGTCGCCAAGCAGCAATGTTAATAGCATTGTTGTGTTCCGGTTGTCAGAGATAAGATAGCCAGTCCCCAAATGTGTTGGGGTTTCCGGGTCAGTGCGCTTCCACCTTCGACCTCATCTTCACTTAACATCAAATCAAAATCAAATTGTGATTGAGGTCAAGTACCAACCCGTTATGCATAAAAAACAAAAAAAAACTTGCATCCAGTCAAGTTTAAAGTATGTTAGAACAAAGGAAAAAATAAAAAGAAGATGTAAGTTCTCATCAGCTTTCATTAATTCCAATGAAAGCTGTTCGAAACAAATGATTAGCCGTCTGTTGATTAAAACGAACCAGGAATAACTTATTACATTACTACTTGTTAAAATCGGTCGTGTGTTGAAGAATTGGACAATTGTAGAATGGTCATTTGTAGAATCAGTTATTTATAGAATCGGTCATTTGTAGAATTGCACATTTCAAGAATGGGTCATTAATAGAATACTAGCTTTCCGTCCGCGGCTTCGCCTGTGTGGATTAACTTTATCGCATTTGCTTTTCCCGCGGGATTAAAAATATTCTATAATTTAATCCAATGTTTGACCACAATTTCACCTGATGGAAAGTGACGATGTGGCCGAAGATGAAGCACGCGATCTCAGTAGATGCCTATTCACCCTGTTCTTGAAAATCCGAAGGATGTAGGATTCAGGAAAGACTGACGCCGGAAGGAAGTCCCGTGCCTAAATTATATACCAAATTTCATCCAAATCCGTTCATCCGTTTCGCCGTGATTAAGCAACAAACAAAGATACTTTCGTATTTATAATATTAGTTAAATGAAAGTACCTAGTCATTTCGAGAATCCGTCATTTGCAGACTAAACGAAAATTATACTTGTTTTCTCTCCATTATATTTACGTAATCTCGCTGTAGTTGGCAAGTGTTTAGCTTAGGTAAATATGGTGGGTGTTTCCAACGAATCGATACGCACAGGTTTCTTACAAAGGTTGGCAGAAGGCCAAATGCAGTCGCATTTTGTACAATCAAAGAGGAAAGTGCCGGGTTACGAGAGCTGTGGTTTAATTATTGTGTTTTGAAGACATGACGTACAAAAATAAATGCAACAAAATTCATCGATTTTAGTTGAAAAAAAACCATCACAGACTTCTTTACAGTTCCCTGTTTCAATGAGACTCAAAGAAGCGATAGTCAAAAGAAATAAAAAACGAAGAATGTAATTATTAAAATACTGGCTTTCATTCCTTGTCTATGCTCTCGTGGTGCTCTATATAATAAGTATCCTTTCATATATTATTACCTTTCTCTACTCCTACATGACTGAAATAAACATCAAAAATATAATCTTTTAGAGTTAAATACATCGGTGTTTAAAGACGAAAGCCTAGCTTATTGCACTGAATATGGGCCTCAATCGAAAGCTTCAAGTCATACGACGAGATATGAACGGCTTTAACTACAAGATCGAATCAGGAAAAAGGAAAATCAGTAGCTCCAAATCACCAATACAGCCTCGCTGATTGGTAAATTGAAATGGCAATGGCCAGGGCACATAGCTCGAAGAGCTGATGGTCGTGCATAGGACAAGGTGGACGACCGACTTAAGAAAGTTCGCAGGAAGTCGCTGAATATATGCCAGGTTGCTCTTCAAATTATGTTAGCCGTGGACGTCCATTTGGTAATGCTAACAGTCATGGAACTAAGTTCCAATTTAAGCATGCGTTGATTCACTTTGATTATCGTTCCACAAACACTAGACCGGTATCAAAAGGTGACATTAACTAATGACTCATCAAAAAGCATTTTTCACTGCAACTGTACCCACCGACTTCGTGCCTAGCTGCACAGAGATTTATTCTCTCTAACATTTTGCTAATTATTTCAGTCATTTCACTAAGAGCCCATCCTGTAGTGCTAAAGCGGGTTTACGATTCGTTTGAATAAACTGGTTAACGTGGACTTAATTAATAAGTGAAGCATCCTAGCGATGCGCGACTCCGAATGATTTTAATGTTGATTTTACTCGTAATATATGTATAAGTACTAATTTGACCAATGAAATGAAATTTAATGTCCATATTCGAATAACGACTACTAATTATCAAATACGAGAAATAATGTAATAGAATTAAATCTAACAAGAATAGATAGGATTAAATTATTATTTGCCTAATTCGACCCGACCCAGCCCGAGTCGATTCGGATTTATCTGACGACCTGTTTTGTGAATAGAACCAACCCGTCTCTTCCCGTGGGTGTCATAAAAGGCGACTAAGGGACGTTCCACCAAAAAACATTTATAGTTTTGCACGTTTTAACGGCGATGGGCTCATCCCCTGTCACGTGTGCATTTTTGTACCTATATTAACCTATATTATAATATGTAAGGTGAACCGTGATTTTGTTTAAATTATTAAACTTTTAATATTTGGAACACCCAGACACTACTTTTGAGATATCTCTGACCACCGCGTTTTGGGATAAAGGTCGTGACGTTATGTACTTATATGAAAACGGTTTTTTATTTTCGAAAGATGTTATTTATTTATTTTTTTATGCTTAACGGGTTTGTACTTGATCTCAATCACAACTGATGTTAAGTGAAGATGAGGTCGAAGGTGGAAGTGTACTGACCAGGAAACCCCAACACATTTGGGGGACTGTCTATCTTATACCTAACAACCGGAACACAACAATGCTATTAACATTGCTGCTTGGCGGCAGATTTAGATAAGATGTTGGTAGCTAGCCAGGTGGACATTTAAAATGCCCTAATACCAAACAAACTGAGTACTTAAACATGTACCCCGCTGGGGATCGAACCCGCGACCTCCGAATCGTAAACCCAATGTTATTTACATTGAGCCACGGAGGCGGTTAAAAGTCGATTTAAGGGTCCATTTTAATTAACTGAATTTGTAAATTCATTGCGTGTTATGATTTGCGTACGTACGTGCACACACGCACTGATGCGTAGTAGCGTAGGTATCTGGCCGTGGTGGTTGGGAGTTGGGTGGCTACTTTGCTCACTTGCTTTCAGTCTCGTTTTATTAACCCTGGAAGTAAAACGACGTGTGTTATGTTTTTAAGAGCGTTGCATGTGTGTGTGTCCAGACTATATTTAGATTTACCTCAGTAACGCGTGGACCGATTTGAGTGCGAATGTCTTTATATTATAGACTAAATGAGGTCTAAGTATTTTATGAACATCGGCTAAGCCTTTAAGAAGATATTAAGCTTAATACAATTGGTTTGATTTATCTGGATGACATAATCATTAGTGTTCCCGAGGGTTTTCTAAATTTTCAATTTAAGAATAAGAATATTTTTATTGGATACAGAAATAAATATACACAACAAAATAGTGTTGTAGTTGGAAACTGTAGTGTAGATATAAACGCCCATCTCCAAAACGACAGCGTACCAACCTGATCGGTGTTTACTATCGAGAGGAATTTTAACCTATTTTGACACAAAAAGTTTATACAGTGTGAATTTTAATTCGTGTAATTCCCATTAACTTGTGACGCGACCCTTAATTAGGAACAACTTTCCCCGAGGAACCATAGTTGAATTCGATCAAAAAATTTTCGATTCATACAAATTAAACCGTTCTGAAACCACCGTTAATATGGAATTCCAACAATTTTCGGCTGGTGACTCCACTCCTGATTACGCACAACTTTCTACTATACTATTTCCATTTCTTTATTTTCTCGATGACAGATCTAATTTGATAGTTGTAGTGTTGTGACTAAATAAGTAATGATATCGATCGCAGTTCTTGTTTTATGATGTTACATTAAACAGGGGCTTAGCTATGGGAGAAAAACTTTGTCATGTCAGTGGCATCGGTAATCTAATCACTTTAAGAAAGAGGGACTGAGGAATTTTGAGGAACTTTAAGAAAGGAAAGGTCAGCTAGTATAAAATATATATATACAATATCGATACAATATAGATATTTCTATCATAACATCACTATTCATATTGCCATAGAAAGTAACTTTATTAAAATGTTGGTTATTTATCGTACTTTAACAAAAAAATACTGCATTTATGGACTCAATTTGTCTTGGATGAATATTATATGGGATAAAGGAACAAAATTAGGCAGTTGTCGTATTTTTTATACCTCGCATTTAAAAGTTAATTTTTGCGTAAAATGCGCAGTTACATTCTACAGGAGCTGTCATCGAGAAAATAAAGAAATGGAAATAGTATAGGAACCATAGCCATATTCAGCCGAAAATTGTTGGAATTCCATATTAAAGGTGATTTCAAAATGGTTTCTTTGTTTGGGTAATCAAAAATTTCTTGATCGAATTCGACTATAGTTCCATGTGGTCGTAATCAAGGGTAGCGTCATAAATTATAAATTTCACCCTGTATTTACACGTAAGTGAATAAGTGTGTGTACAATGTTTTATAAAAGAAAATAACATCATATTCGTATTGGCAACTTTAAAGGCAGTTTGTTCAATATTTTTATTGTATTCAATCGCGTTTTCGGATTTATATGACTGTGAGTTATGTCTTTTGAGAACATATGAAACTTTTATGACCCTTTGTTCCATATTTCACTGTTATAGAATCGTCACTAATATCATATTAGCTACTTGATACAAATATGTTGTGTTTAAGAATCATTTTTACTCGCGTGTCCAAGGAAGGAGCGTAATGTTTTTCGAGTTAAACGGCTTGTCTGAATTCAAAGTGCGTGGTGTCGGTCGGTTCGTCTTAATTCCTGAAGTGTCATTGGATACATGGTGAGAAACAATAAATGATTATTTATTATTATATATAGTATAACTAATAAACCTTGGAAGTCACAACCTACTTCCGGTTATTATCGTATCGAAATGAAACTTGGTATGTATACTTACGTAGTTCGGATTACAATATTTTAATGTGGTATCTTGGAGCTGATCTAATGATGGAGCCAGTAGGTGGATGGTGGAATTCTTCAGTGGATACTAGTAAACCCTGGTTTGGACTTGTATGATTCGTTTCGACGAGACCAATTTGCATTGGTGTCGAGGGTTTGATGATGGAGTCGAGAGGTGGGTGGTGGAACCTAGCGCGATTTTCATTTTTTTACCCTACTGTCCAAGGAAAGAGGGTAATGTTTTTCGAGTGTATGTATTTATGTATGTATGCTCGGTTCCTTTGGCGCATCTTGTAGCCGAAACAGCTTTACCGATTTTGAGTGCATTAGATTCGTCTTGGTACCCGGAGTGTCATAGGATTTATGATAAAAATCTAATATGGCGTCCGCAAAATACTAAATATGCTGTCTGGTTTTTTGGTTTTTACATCCTTAAATAGTTATTTAAAATACAATACAATACAAATACTCATATATATTGTATATATACAAAAAAATATATTGTAAATTATTTTGCGCAATAAAGAGTATTTGTATTGTATTATAGTGTATTAAACTAGATATTTTATTAAAAATTTTACTGATTGGTTATGAGCAAACTCCGCAACGTACTCGGTATTCGGAAAACCAATTCGACATACCTTCCGTAAAACGTGATATTGTACCCAGACAGAACTGTTGTCTTCCTTGTTACTGGTATAATTCTTTTTGTTCACAAACTCCAAAATAGTTTGATCTCAAAATTGGAGTGTACACACCGAAGCAGCAATTATTTACGAGTAGGCACTGGTACGTGCTACCACCAGTCCGGGCCTAATTTGCATATTAACAATCAAGGCAGGCCGCTGACGTTAGGGCGTGGTGGGTGGCCGTTAGCAATCTACGGGCCATACATAAACTACAATGCAAACTCTATGGTATATTGCGTTGTACGATAATTAGGGGCTATTTTGAGCTAATGAAAGTCAACGCAATAAATAATAAACAAACATTGAATCTCTAACCCCATATTCCTATTTCCAAAACTAATTTTAATAGATCCTGAGATATGGAGCAATAAAAAAAAGCAGATTGACTCACTCACTCACTGACAGATCATCAAAATATTCAGACCACTTCCAGTAAATTACGAAGAGACAAAATTTGGTATGTTGCAAGTAGCTTATGTGCATATTAAAGGGAATAGTCAGAAATTGGACAAGTGTGTGTCGAAACGTCAAGTTCTACACTAAGTAACTAGACTTGTGTAATGGATATCAGATGTTTAATATACTACACAAATACATTTCTTTTTTGTATGCATATTTATAAATAATGTCATGATGATTTCAAACTTACGAAATAAAACATTTTTGATTTTGATTTGATTTAAAAATGTAGAATGTGACTATTTTATGTGTACCCTGTTGTAACTACAAAATAAATTGATTTGATTTGATTTGCTTTGTCGACTAATTGGCCCATGAAAATTGTATTCATGGACATATTCAATTCTCTCGCCATTGCTCGTTAGATTGTAACATAATGATACTAAAATTTCCAGACTTAACAAATTAACGTGACATTATGCTAAAATAGATTTTCCATTGTTCTAATGCCTGAGCGTTTCACATAGTTTTACATAGGTCTTAAGCTCGTTAGTTTAATGAGCTGAACGAAGCGTGGAGGTATGTACACTGTATTTGCATTATGTGAGATCGAATTCCGCAAATGCACCGCTTACGCAAACCATACACAAACACAAAGCTGTTGTTGGAATGCTTTCGGTCGGAGCTCAAAGTAGGGTACCAACTACAATGGGAAATAAATTAAACAAATTTCAATCAATCAATCAAATACTCTTCATTGCACAATTAACAAAAGCTACATTAATAATACAGCGTACATCATTAATCGCACAAAAAGGCGGCCTTATCGCTAACAGCGATCTCTTCCAGACAAACCTTAGGGTAAAGATACAAGCTACCAGTAGGTGAGGTTTGCACTAATAGTAACAATACGGGTGTATTTTAAAGTTGGTAATTATATGGTAATTTCAAATATTAAAAGCCAAAAAACCCGACAGCATATTTTGTATTTTGCGGACGCCATGTTGGATTTTTTTCCATCAAATATATCCTATGGCACTCAGGGTACCAAGACGAATCTTACGACACCATTGCACTTCGAAATTGGTCAAGCCATTTGGGCCAAAGGAACGGACATACATAACTCGAAAAACATTACCGTCCTTCCTTTGGCAGTCGGGTTAAAAAGAATTAGTAAAATGAATTCTTTTCTTGTATTATAATTGTTTCCTCAAAATAATTTCCAATGAGCTCCGATAGTTATCTGGGAATTAAAAAATATATATATGAATAAATTGAAAATTTAGAAAACCGTCTCATTTCCATATACGCAAAAAGTTATATAGTTATAAGAACCTTACCCTAGATACAAATTGTACTACTCATTATTGAGAACCTACATCCGGACAAATACTGGATACTTACTTATACATACACAGAATACCGGCAAACATAATTATAACACCCGTCGTTTCCAATCGAGTATATAAAATTCAAGTATTCGTAACCTCGCACTGCACTATTATTTCAAATTAAGAACAAGCTAGCAGTGACAAACAGCCTTATCATTCTTAATTTAAATTTTTTTGGACGAGCGTCTAAAGGATTTACTATCAGATTCACCTCGTTCATCAACCCGCTTTAAATTAAGAAAAAAGGAAGCAATTTTATATTATACTCCATATTTAAAATGCTGCCAAGCACCACATTCTAATGTTTATAAGGAAATTAAAGCATAGTTGAAAGAAAAGAATATTCACTGTCATTTCAATTTATTTCATCCTCATAGTACTCGTAAATATCATCTGAATTATTATACATTAATCTATGGAACTCCTTGTTAAAATAATCTGTGATCATATTCCAGACATTAACTGAATACCAGACTATAACTGATATAGAAAATATTAAACGAAATAGTAATCCAATCATGTTTAATCTGGCTCTAAAATTTATACAAAAAAATCGTTTTGAAATGGATGAGAATGGAGAAGTAGAATAAAACGAGATGGAAAGGCGAGTTGAAGGCGTAGAGACTTTTCAGTCAAAACTTTTATTATACTATGAATTGATTTGTCCAGATATTTTATCTATGTTTACCTTATTAATTGATGTGGATTACTAATAAATGTTATAAACTGTACTTAGTGTATAGATCTAACTATTCGATCAAAACAGACTATCAGGTCCATAAATCATTTCGGCTACAATCTGAGCAGCCGTCTGGAAATGTGGATACACTAGAGTAGTTAATAGCACAATACTATTAGCTATGACAAACAGCTTCATTGTGTCGAGGCCATCAGCTGACCTGGAAAAGAGAAGTCAATAATACAAAGAACTGTCTTAAAGCTTCTCCAACCGCCACTGCCGTGAATGGGCGGAGCGGGGAATATGCTTAAAATTAGAACCGAAAAAGATGCTCTACGATAAACCAGATACCATTGTATCCCGTACTAAAAATCGAACCCGCTACATCGAGATTGGTAAGCCACTCGACTAGTGGCTTGTCCACTAGGCCACGGTAGCAACTAATTCCACGCAGACGGGATAGTAAATAAATTACTTATTTTATACCGTACCTACTTTAAAGTTATGGCTACCGCAATCGTATTCCAAAACGAAATGAATTGAGTATACGAGCACCATTCGCGATCGCAAGAACCGTAGATCGACCGTAGCGGGTTCGATCACCAGTGGGGTACATGAAATCTGCCGTCTAATAGCAATGTTCATAGCATTGTTGTGTTCCGGTTGTCAGAGATAAAATAGCCAGTCCCCCATTTGTGTTGGGATTTCCGGATCAGTACTCTTCCATCTTCGACCTCATCTTCACTTAACATCAGGTGCGATTGAGGTCAAGTACCAACCCGTTTAGCATAAAAAAAAGGGTAATAAGACACAGACAGACAGTGGCGTGCGCAGCGTTTTGTCACAGGATATGCAGTGTGATAAAATTTGCTATTAATTGAGAAAAAATAAAAGTATAAAATAGTAATTTACTCTTATAACAATCTTGGCAACTGTTTAGAATTTTTTTCTGTTCACATAGTATGAATCAGTTGTCTTGACAATCAAATCAAATCACTTTTATTTCGGACAAATAAATCCATAGGTCTTAGTTACAAGTAAAAAAAGTTGTGTTAGTAGGACTATAACTAGACAACACTAAAAACGACGAGGCTCTGCGACAACAGTCGCATGCAGCCGCATCCACCGCGCCCACAGGGCTAACGCACGCTCAAGATGCCGTTCGTGCTGGCACGAACACGATTTAGTAGAGAGGCGCTACGCTTTCTCATAATTGAAAAAAAACAGTCCGTATGCGCCTCAGCTAACATGTTAGACGCACTACAGTGTCGTGGCAGTCCAACAGCATCCTGAACGCGTTATTGTACTGTACGCGCAGCGTGCTGTATGCCCGCTGAGTGTAGCTGACCCACAGACTGCACGTGTAAAACGTTTGACAATAGGCTTTAAATAGTGTCAATGCATTTTGAAGATAGCTTACAATTTGCTAGGGTAGGCACCGCCTTTCTGCCTGTGTGGAGGGCACGCCACTGAAAATAGACTGCCGAATACTGCGTCACTGGGTACAGAGACATAGGCCTCTACTCAGGAGTTGCATGGGGGAGCGCTGAGATAGATATGTGTGTGAATTACTTTACTTTTTCTAACATAGCTTTACTAAAAATATAATGGATGTTGTCTTAAATAAAGAGAGTTTAATTATTATTTTTATTTATTATTCTTTACATTAGCCCTGTATGACTAATTATGGATCCGACTGTAGAAGCTCTTAGAAGCTCAATGATTATGGGAGGCTATTTGTGCTTAAATAATGTAGGCGCCTGTAATACCATTCTGGTTTCACCCTACTCGAGTGAAGCGAGGATGCTTTACAGGCTACTGTCATTAGCTATTAATAATCATAACGTTTAGTACCTATATGGTAAATGTCTATACAGACCGACATGTTCAAGTTAATGAACAAGGTCTTTAAACCAAGGCTAAAAAAAAAAAAAAATCTATCTACCAAATGTAAAGAGTAACGAATTATTATCACTTATTAATTAGGTAATAAATAAATGATCTGTAGCTGTACTATCACAATTGTGATCGATCACTTCATGTACAGTCATTCTAAATTTGGTTCGACGAGAAAACCCCTTACCTAAGCCAACCTGCAAAACCTTGCTCTTCATCCAAAAGTTCCGGCTTCACTGTGGAGTTATCTATTTTGGGTGATTTCTCATATGTATTAGATTTCGGCGATTTCTGTTTTACTGGCCCGTTTTGTCCATGTCTCCTCATATCTGATGTGAAAAAAAAGGAAATATTGTTTTATGGAGTTATAATAAACACATACATATATAACATCACGAGCTTTATGCCAAATGGGGTGGTCAGAAATATCCCAAATATTATCGGTTGGGTGCTCCAAATATTATAGCTTAAGCTTGAAACAACATCCATGGTTCACTTTACTAAATATACAGAAATGCACACGTGACCGACAGTGAACCCACCGCCGTTAAAACGTGTAAATCTATGATGGTTTTTCATCATCATCAGCCCGTAAACATCCCAATGCAGGGATATAGGCCTTTACTACTTATGTCATTCACGAACCAATTGAGACCAACTAGTATTGCAGACTATTTTCTGCTAAACTATTTCACTGCAGCAGTATGTTTGCGGTACATTTATTTCGTTATATTGCTAAGGCCCTCTTAACAAATATGAGGCTCGGTTTGATTAATATTATTTTCTGTCTACACCTGGCATTAGTCCAAAATTTCTATTTCTTTGCTCCAAACGCGGCACCACAAAAAATATACGTTCATTGGAATAAAGGTTAGCGGACCAGGTGTTTTTAGATGGCTGAGAAGAGATTGGTAAGCATTATATTAATGTAAATAATCTCAAATTTTGTAACGCAATTGACTTGATCTTATGTCATAGTCAGTTCATTGAATTCGCCTTTCAGTTAGATGCCTGGGCGTATAAGTAATGTACGATTAACCGCCTCCGTGGCTTAATGTAAACTACATTGGGTTAACTATTATTTAATCTAACTTTAATCAATGTGTGTTACGAGTGGCAGTTATGGCACTGGAACGGGTCTCTCACTATGGGCCTCATAAGAAGGAAGGTCACGCAATGAGCTATCCAACGCAACGCCTCCGTGGCTCAATGTAAACAACATTGGGTTTACGATTCGGAGGTCACGGGTTCCATCCCCAGCGGGGTACATGTTTAAGTAATCGGTTTGGTTGATGGTAGGGCATTTTTAATGTCCGCCTGGCTAGCTACCACCATCTTATCTACATCTGTCGCCAAGCAGCAATGTTAATAGTATTGTTGTGTTCAGGTTTTCAGAGATATGATACCCAGTCCTCCAAATGTGTTGGGGTTTCTGGGTCAGTACGCTTCCACCTTCGACCTCATCTTCACTTAACATCAGGTGTGATTGAGGTCAAATACCAACCATGCATTAAAAAAAATGATGAGAATTTCCTATCGAGACCATCCAAAATAGTTTGTCTAAAATTCGCAAGTTTATTTTTATAACAACCATAAGATTATTATTGTATATCCAGATCTAAACTAAAGGCTAATCTAAACTAGATCTAAGTTAAAGGCAAATCGTTGAATCATTCATTAAAATTAAAATTATATACAATACATATTTTGTTTACAATAAAGATATTAAGATATTAAGGTCCTTTCAAATCGTATTATATGGCCAACAGTGCTTGCATCATAGGAAACTGCGCTGTCCAGAAGGCGAGTCCCACAGCGTTGGGGCTACTGGATAGTATCCAAAAGAACCTAACTATAAAAGCAGAAATATCTGTAAATTTGTTTAGGTGGTTCACAGATCTGCCTACGACGTTGTAAGCTTTGGATGTTAGATAGAAAATAAATTCTTAAAAATATACTTGCGAGTTCCACACAAGCAATATTATGGCTCACCTTTTATGCTACATTATAGCTGATTCATATTTTTACTGTAGATAGGGGTGGATGAGAGGTACATAAAATTCACTGAAATCCAAATGAAAGCACGACGTGAGACGATAAATAGTCTTGAATACTTCAAGTTTTACGTTAAATTTTGAACCGAATTGAAGGCGTTGCAAAATGTATTCTTTCCAATTATGGATTTTTACAACATGGCGTCTTCACTGATATTGTTGGGGTGGCTAAAGGAAAATTCAGTAAAATTGTCGTTTTATATGATATAAAAATTCAAAGTTCTAGCATTACATACATACATACATACAAACACAATTACATAACTCATAATACACTTCGCCTATACTTATCATTTGCCACATATTTTGTTAATTCTTAAGTTTAATGTTAGTTTTTAAGTTAATCGATATTTGTGACACGTTTTGGGATACTTACTGTGGGGATATCTTACTGTGGGGAAATGCCGCGGATATAAATACAATCTTTGTTTTACAAAAACGAGCCGTTCGCGCAATTTATCAATTGAAACCTGCAGTGTCACTTAGAGATAGATTTAAAGTGTATAACATTCTAACCTTTTCGTCACAGTACATTTTTGAAAATCTAATGTATGTCAAAAAAAATATAGCATCATTTAGGAAAAATAGTGATAACATGATGTCAATACAAGAAATAAAGATAAACTTGCAGGTCAGATAAGTCGCCTCCGCAAAGTCAGTAATTCATTCAAAGGGTTATGTATACGCTTTTTCAATAAGGTCCCAGTTGATATACAAAATCTTCCACTTGATAAATTTAAAGATACTATAAAACAGAAACTTATTAACAAAGCATATTATAAAATATCAGACTATTTAGATGATAATCATCCCTGGACATAATGAGATTGTTCGCATGCCAGGCTATTTCACGATTAATAATGAAATATAAAAACCTTTTTGTAATATAAAAACCTTTATGTAAAATCAAAACCTGATTTTAAAAGAGCAACCCTTCGAGTTTCTTGCTTGTTCTTCTCAGGGGAAAATTGCATTTTGAACAAGCAGTAGCTTAAAAAATGTAAAATTGACTATTTTAAGTGTACTCTGTGTACCTACAAAATAAAGCATTTTTGACTTTGACTTTGACTTTACTGCATCAGACACAATATGCTTTTTATTGTTTTATATGTCGAGGGTCAAGGTGTATCCCTAAACGTGTCAATAATGTTATTATTATGTTTTTAGTTATGATGACTATAAGGCTAGTGATACTGTCCTATGGGGAAGGGCACTGTATGCTGAAATACAGGTTTTTCAACCTAGTTCGGCAACAGGGGCTATATTATTGGAATACAAAATTTATAGCTTAATATAGATTTTAAGATAAACTGTAAACTTTTTTGGAATAAAGTTATTGTTATTATTATTATTATTATCCCAAATGGGGTGGTCAGAAATATACCAAGCAATTAGTGTTTGGGTGTACAGTAAAAGTTTAATGATTGAAACAACATCACAGTTCACCTTATGAAATATACAGAAATGCACACGTGACAGGGGGTGAGTCTATCGCGGTTGACACGTGCAAATCCATGGTTGTTTTTTGGTGGAAAATCCCTTAGTCGTCTTTTACGAGAACAAACAAACAACAACAAACAAAATATTCTTTATTGTACAACAATAAGAAGCATACAAAAAAATAAGAAAAAGGGGATAGTACAATTTGGCGGCCTTATCACTAAAAGCGATCTCTTCCAGGCAACCTTTGGGTTAAGAAGCATTATGCACATGACATGTAGATAGCGTGCACGGTAAACTAATTTTAATAAAATAAATAAATAAAATAAATAAATCACCTAAATAAATACATACCTACGTTAATTGAATACATACAAACATACATATACATACGACACCTACGGGAAGAGACGGCTTGGTGCTATTCTAGTTGAGTGCCGAAACCACGCAGCACTCTAGCAATCTAATCTAAAGTTATGACTTTATTTAAAAGTCTACTATAGTGGGAATAAAATAAAACAACTTATTTTTAAAAAGTCGCAAATCTTGCCCCATATCCCTGGTCGTACCCAGAAGGCTAACCATAATATATTATTGCGTCGCTGTAAAATGAGACTGATTCTTTGTCCAAGTGGCCAACCATATGATCCTTCTAAATACAAACTAGGCGGTCAGATAATTCACCAACAGCGTGAGCACCTTATCCCCAAGACCCTATAGTTTCTGCGCCATATGGCATTCTTATTGCAAAGTATTTCTTTTTTTAATAATTGACTGGCGACATAAATTATGTCCACGTCCTCAAAACCTAACAACATGAATTTCCACTTTATATAGTTTTTCGTGAAAATCCTTTACGACAAGCGGACATGAGAGAGATCTTACCAAGAGTTTCGTTTTTCATTTTATGCTAAAATCAAAATCAAAAAATGCTTTATTTTGTAGGTACACAGGGTACCTACACTTAAAATAGTCAGATTTTACATTTTTAAAGCTACTGCTTGTTCAAAAGGCAATTTTCCCCTGAGAAGAACAAGCAAGAAACTCGAGAGGTCGCTCTTTTAAAAAAAGGTTGTTATATTACAAAATTATTATTTTATATTATAATATTTCATTATTAATTGTGAAATAGCCTGGTTATGCGAACGGGCTGGTTATGTCCATGATTGTTTATCATCTAAATAATCTGATATTTTATAATATGCTTTCTTAATAAGTTTCTGTTTTATAGTATCTTTAAATTTATTGAAACCTAAGGAACCTTTGTAAGGAACCCTAAAAGCAATGGAGTTACTTTTTTCTCTTTTTGTGCGACACATTATTATGGTAGGGACTAGGTAAGCACGGCAAAAGGTAGGCATTAGATTCACTAGAATTCACAGAAAATCCAATACAAAGACTATCCCAAAACAACATCCATACTTACCCTACTAAATTAAAACAACACCGACCGCAATCGACTTCCTCTACAAAAACACCTTCCACACTTGACTGCCTAATCAAATATTATCCGATCCAATATTACCTTCGACTTGTTCAAAGGGAGGTAGTGAACAACCAACACGCACGCTTTCCAAACGCTAACACGGCTAACGAACCGCATTCAGAAACCTCTCAAATGCTGATCGATATACGTTAACAGGTAGAGGGAAGAAGAGCGATGAGCGGAGCGGATAGCGACACGCCTAATGGCGCGTACAGACTGCTACCATGTAACATTCTGACATTAGTGTCCAAGAACGGGATTCAGTTCAGTGGGGTAAGCTTAAGTTCATCCAGGCCACCGGGGAAATGTTTGCTTAGGCACTCATCCACAACATGAGCAATCCGGTTCACTGCAGTCACATTCTAGTGAGTCTTTGAGGTCTTGTAAAAGGTGATGGTTACATCGGCCAACCACCATTGTCATCCTATTATATAAGGTCTAACAAAATTAACCCGACAAACTTTGGCAATTGCACGTACACGACAATAAAATGATATATTACAAATACAAATACAAATAGTTTATTTGCCAGAACACAGTAAAAGAGATGTTAAGTATAGTTCGTCCACAATGAGTTCAATGCATTAAGGCATCCGGCAAGCGCCGGCAGCGAGCGGCGAGTGGTCGGTTTCGGCGTCTTTAAAGATACCGCGGCACGTGTTTGTTGTGTTGTGACAAAGTACTTAGAGCGCGCGGCCTTTAATGTCCAACTCACAAAATTTACATTTCTTAATTTTATTTTTTTAATAAAATCCGTTAACTTTAATGTTGTATTTTTTTCTTAATAGGTATATCCTATACATACACTCTGCAACGTGTGTCGGGTTAATTTTGTTAGACCTTATATAGCGTCGTCCCAATCCAGCCGAAACCAGGCAGTGGACTAGAGGGGTTTAGGATAAAGTCGCCCATTGGAATCTGGCAGGATTTGTATCTAATATGTATATAGAAAAGGATAGGTATACAGTTTTCATTTTCATTATAACCAATACCTGCATGTCCTGACCGTATGCGATGACGTACCGAGCGGTCGGTCACCACATGTAACCAAAACCTCACTTCATTAGTAACGGTCAACGTTGTTGCTCGACACTAGCTTACTGGAGGTAGACGTGACAACGTGAGTTTATGGCTACCTCGGATCTTAGACTAAATTAATAAAGAAAAATAGGAGTAGATAAAGGTTCCAATTCCACCCTCGGCAAAGCCGAGTGTCATCTGATAAGAAAACGCGGGATTCTACCGCGTCCGTGTAAACGTTTAAATTTAACCTCAGTGAGACTGCGTCAATTCACAAGGCGGATGCGGTAAATATTAATTGCGAGATGCAGTGCCTTGAATACAGTCGCATGGTCGCATGCATATCAGTGTTTATCACATGAAAAACGAGTGGTATTATGTGTATAGTCGGCATAGTGATATATGTGTGGATCTCCAGTTTGGTTTTGTTATACCTGCTTTAATTCAGCGATGCCTACATTCCTACGTTATCGCGGATATGTTTAAGTAGTTTTATTTCAGTTCTACCGATATACCAAATTTCATCCAAATCCGTTCATCCGTTTCGTCGTGATTGAATAAGAAACAAACATCCAAACTTTCACATTTATAATATAATTTGGAAGTTAGATTAGAGATTGTATAACTACGCACATAAAGTCTGACAACCTTATTTTTCTAAAAACTTACATGTGATGCCTCTGCGTCCCCCAAAGATCTCCACAACGATGGGGCCTGCGCTGCCCGCATCCAGCGGCTTCCTGCGATCTTTACCAAGTCGTCGGTCCACCTCGTGGGGGGCCGCTGCGTCTTCCGGTTCCTGGTCGTCACTCGAGAACCTTTCTGCCCCTTCGCCCGTCGGTCCTACGAGCAATGTGCCCCGTCGGGGAACTTATTAATAACATGTAAATATCTTAAGTTATTATCTGTTGTTGATTCTCCATAAAGTAAATATATAAAAAAAATTTAAAAGATTAACCCAGGGGAAATATTTTTAGCTATGTTTGATGAATATCGGTGAGGCCTTTCGGTGGTTATTGCTTTGTGTACTTGGATGATATGATTATGTTTAGTTTCTCTGGAATTTACTATTTTCAATTCAACAGCTACATTTTGACAGCTATGGCTTGTCAGTGCCAACTATCGAATTATTTGGAACATTTTTTTTAAATTTGATACTCTGACGTTCAAACAGAAAAGACGAAGCGTTTGATATCTCATTTGCCATAATCAGTTACTTCGCTGCAGTGGAATATCTAGATTGCACAAACTCACAACGCCCCGTCACAGAATTAATATATACTGCCCCGTCTAGTTCCACACAAAGCAACTTGATCTCTATTAAGGATGATTCACAAACTTACAAATACATCCATAACTCAGATATACTTATTCGTATTCATAATATAAACATTATGTGCTTAGAGGGATTCAAATCCGGGACCTTTTAAAATAACAGTAAAGGTTTCTGACCACTCAACCCAAAGGACACATAACATCGAAATCGATAATAGAAATCCAGAATTTTCCAATTTTCCAGAATTCATGATTATAAAAAAGTGTCCGTGAAATTCTCGAAAATAACCGCAGTTAAAGCTTCTCGAGTGCAGGTCGGAGCGATTTTTTGATTTATTCTATATTTAAAAATAAATATTAACTTATCCAATACCGCTGGACGGAATAACCCCTCTTAAGAAACGGTGGTAGCTTTGTTGAAATACGACCAACACAGCTCAGTTAACCAACATTAGCAAGTTACTTAGGAAACAATTTCACGCATGAATGAATGCCGAAAATTACTTGAAGGTTACATCTCTCATCCCTTTAGCAATGTGAACCAAAGTTCGTTGCAAGAATGAGGAGCGCTGCCATAAAGTGAAACTGAGGTTCTCACACAGACGTAATTGTTTAGGATAGGTAACAATGTATTTTTATAAGCACTCGTGGCAATTCCGCAATTCCTTTTCGATTAGCAAAGTTAAGCATTGTCCGGGGCGGTCAGTCCTTAGATGGATCGCTACTGGAATTCTTAACCCATGATGAAAAATGAGCGGGTTTGTGTGTTTGTTGAGTCTTTGTTATCTCAATAATATTGAGTGGGGTATTAGAATAATACCATACCATTGCATCCCGCACTAGTCAACGCACCCGCGACTTCGAGATTGGCTGTCGAGTGGCTTACCCACTAGGTCACGAGGTAACTAACTCTCACAGACGGGATACTAAATAAATTACTTACCGCCTTACTTACCACACTTTGAAGTGATAGCTACCGCAATCGTATTCCAAAGCGAAATCAATTGCGAATACGAGCACCATTCTCGGTAGCACTACTGGACATAGCAGCATGAACCGTAGATACATCTTTTATCAAACAAACGGTGAGCAAAAATGTTGTTTTGAGCAGAGCTCTCTTGTGGAAACAGTAGTACTTCCTAGTACATATTTTAAAGTGATAGTTACCCCAATTATATTCCAAAGCGAACTCTTAGTGAAAATAAAGCTACCACTAGATACTGTGGTAGTTATTTATATCTTCTTCAAATTGTACTTGGGAACTGGTAATTTTATCTTAAACAGCCGGACAATATTGTTGCGCGTCGGCAGACTACTTGATGGTGGGTGGCAGCTATCTAGCCAGGCGCACATATTATCAGCTAAACCTCTTTAAATCATTCTCCAATAATTTTAAAGTGTACCGGTAATGCAGGTAGGTAGGTATGATACACTACTGTCCATGACTAAACCTGGACTGACATTGTACCGGTGACACCTAGGCAATTATAATCTCTCAATGTAGGCCGGTCGTTTGACAGAGCGTGTCTAATTCCCTTCACACAACACAATGAAATCGCAGTAAGGCCACAGAGTAGCTATTATTTAATCTAACTTTAATCAATGTGTGTTACGAGTGGCAGTTATGGCACTCGAACAGGTCTCACACTATGGGCCTCATAAGAAGGAAGGTCACGCAAAGAGGTATCCAACGCAACCGCCTCCGTGGCTCAATGTAAACAACATTGGGTTTACGATTCGGAGGTCGCTGGTTCGATCCCCAGCGGGGTACATGTTTAAGTACTCGGTTTGGTTGGTGGTAGGGCATTTTAAATGTCCGCCTGGCTAGCTACCACCATCTTATCTAAATCTGCCGCCAAGCAGCAATGTTAATAGCATTGTTGTGTTCCGGTTGTCAGAGATAAGATAGCCAGTCCCCCAAATGTGTTGAGGTTTCCGGGTCAGTACGCTTCCACCTTCGACCTCATATTCACTTAACATCAGGTGTGATTGAGGTCAAGTACCAACCCGTTGCGCATAAAAAAAAGTGCAGCTCCAGGCAAATTGTATTTGTTATAAATTGTGTGATACCTACATAACAAAACTAACAATCCATGTATGTTATGACTTGTATTGTTTATTTTTCTTTTTGTATGCCATTTGGTAGATCACAGTGATCCAGCTATTTTTATATCCTTACCATCATTATTGTACCTGTGTATCACAAAGAAATAAATGAATATGAACATGAATACTCGTACACACCTTGATTCAAAAATCAGCTCCAGTATTAAACATCGCACAGATGCACTGTCCACTTTGATATCCCCTCACCCCGCACTCCCCGCTCAGTTACCTACGATTTGAAACTCGACAGTTCACTAACTGCAAGGAGAAAGAAGAGTTACTGGTTCTGTTTAAGCTGTGGCAAGGCTGAATATTTGGTGGAGCTTGTTTATTACAAAGGCCGTTTGGTTCCTAACAGAGTAGAGCCTCAACCTGTTTCTTCGCGACTTCAGGGTTCATGAGAGTAATAGCATACAGCAATGTTGGACAGCTGCGTCATAGGTCTGCTCTCAAAATTCTCTGATTGCCAATCCGCCTGCCCAGGTTGGCTATTAGGAAATATCCTCCCATGGAAACCGATACAAATCGCGAATGGGTAGATGTCCAAAAGTGGACTTTGCCCGGGTCATCATCACCACCCTTCACATGCCTTACAATTTTTATTTCTCAAGCATGCAGATTTGCTCACGATGTTTTCCTTCGCCTACACCATTTAGATATAACATATTAATTGTTTTTGAAGTCTTGCTTTATTTTGCTTTTATTTTTCAACAACTTTACATCATCTAAAAGCGGCGAAATAGATGAACGGATTTCAATGAAATTTGGTGTATAAATAGAACATACCTCTAACCGCCTCCGTGGCTCAATATCAACAATATTGGGCTTACGATTCGGAGGTTTCGGGTTCGATCCCCAGCGGGGTACATGTTTAAGTACTCGGTTTGGTTGGTGGTAGGGCATTTTAAATGCCCGCCGGGCTAGCTACCACCATCTTATCTAAATCTGCCGCCAAGCAGCAATGGTAATAGCATTGTTGTGTTCCGGTTGTCAGAGATAAGATAGCCATTCCCTCAAATGTGTTGGCATTTTTTACAACATAAATCACCATTTGATACGACAGGTTCGTAAACTAAGTCGGTGTATGACTCACAAATAAAGTGGTGCCATTTTCATTATTTAACGACCCGGTCCATATGCAGTAATGTATAAGTCTATGGCGTAGAATTATTTATTACCCATATTATGTGCATGCCACAACTGTTACCCTCGTAAGTTCGATCTTTAAGAGCAAGGTGAAAAGGTATTTACTGAGGCGGGCTACATCTTCAACCAGAAGGTTTCCATCAGGTGAGATTGTGATCAAACGTATACCCATAATGGTTTTATTTAGCCAATTTTGGTATAGAACAACAAAAAGCAGCAAGTACACGAGTATTACTAATTAACCTGTCCATAGTGGCTTTTCTGTACTATCCACTTAAAAAAGTTTCTTACTCAAGTTGCATTGCTGGGCCCTACTGAATCTAATGAGATACTCATCGCCGTAATTAACAAACTAAAAGTGTACTTCAATCTTCAGATTAACAAGTATTTTTAACCCCCGACGAAAAGCAACAGGTATTATGTATTTGACGGCTTTGTGTATGTGTGTCCATTTGTCCGGATGTATCTCAGTAATGCGTGTTCCGATTTGAGTGGATATTTTTAAATAACAAAAAAAAAACAACCGACTTCACTAAATCAGTCTAATATTATAAATGCAAAAGTTGGGATGTTTATTTGTTTTTTGTACCCTTCGTGTTACGTTGACATTTATGCTTTTTAAATATTATGTCTTTTGAATATTGTGGTCAACAAAAATTATGCCTTTCTATGATTATGCCTTACAGGTTTCGGCCATATGGTATTATGTGTAATGAAGTTATGCTATAACGGTTTATTGCAAATGACTATTATGGCGAGTAATATTATGAATTGTCAGTTTATGGTGAAAAACGTTATGCGTTTCAATAGGTAACCGTAAAACATACCATGGATTAACCTTTAGGCGCGTCCGCCTAAACCGACACCGATTGGTGCCAAAAAAACTTTTATGCCGTCAACACTCGCGGACACCGATCGGTGCCCACGGACACCCGACTTTCAACTCACAATTGTAATGATTATAGAGTTCCAATTCCTTTGGACTGTGTTTGAACTTGTTCTCTATTAAATTCCGCATCCAATAATGTGCGCCATGTTATGTTAGCTATGATATTTAGTCTGTATTTGCGAAAATAATTTTTTTCTCTTTGGGTGGGAGTATAGGCATAGAATTTGACATTATTTTCGAAAATATGACAGGCGCGCCGAGATACTTGACCCTTAGACTTTTTGCGTGGGAACGGGCGACAGAGAGGTTAAGACATAGGAAATATTTTATGCCAATAAAGTGAGTAGTTCCCGCGGGATGAACAAATTTCTGCGATAAAGTTATTCCACACAGGCGAACCCGCGGGCGGAGGGCCAGTAAAAAATAATTTAGTTAAAACGGTCTATTGTTTTTTTTGTTCAAAGTTTAAATTTTTTGTTAGCGAGCTTGTCAATCTCCCTGATCATTTTTGTGCGATGGCGACCCCTCTAGCTCTTACAGGTTAAGTGTGCAGTTGGGGTATATACCAGCTCAACTTGATGATCTTCGATTTGTCACATTTACACCGACCTTCTCTACACTTTTTCCATACAAACCCAAACAGCATCTAGTATTGCTGTGCAAAACTGGACAATCGTCTAAATATTAAATAAATAATAAATATCTTGGTACTTACACACAGCTCCATCTAGGTCTATAGTGGGGCATCTAGACTTGTGTTATGGATACCAGATGGTTGATAAACTACAGAAATACATTTTTTTTGTTTAACTCGGCAACGTTCTATTTTAAGATGTCAGGCAGCAGGATAGAATACAGAGTACAAAAATCTTAATAAATTGTCATACCTGTTATTTCTCGGATAAACCAGACTTTCTGTAATTTCCACAGCAAATTTGCATCTAAGGCGCCCACACATGTCACAGTTTTTGCGGCGCTCATACCTTCAGTTCATACAAGAAAAGGGGTAGACCAGCAAATATTTCGCTGGCGTAGACCCTTGATCGGGTAATCCTCATTGCGAGAATGAGATGTTTTCCTCATTTTAACTTTGTACAGCATGCAATGTTCATATTTATTTGTTTGTAGACGACCGATTGGCGTAGTGGATAGTGAACCTATCTGCGAAACCAACGGTTGCAGGTTCGAATCCCGCGAGGGATAAATGTTTGTGTGATGAATACGAACACTTATTCTCATGGATGTTTATAGTAATATTGATGTATTTTTATCCGTTATCTAGTATCTATAGTGCAAGCTTTGCTTAGTTTGGGACTAGATGATTGGTGTAAGTGTCCGAAATATTTATAATCAGTTATGCACAATTAGCAAGAAAAATGGGATGTGTTGGAGGTATGTTTTATTTCAAGCATTTATTTCTAACATAAAAATACATAAATAAGGTGTATATGGAGCAATCCTCTTTTTAAACCCCCGACCAAAAACGACGGGTATTATGTGTTTGACGGCGTTGTGTGTATCTGTTGTGTGCGTCCTGTCTTTGCTCGGAAATATCTCAGTAATACGTGGTCCCATATGAGTGCGCTTTGTTTTCCTATTAAAGAATAAGCGACGGGCACGGTTCTTAGCCATGATTGATAAAAATCGATAAAGCCGTTACGAATATATTTAACTTTTAACACGATTTTTGGAGGGTTTTCAAATTTTTTTATACATAACATTAAACTTGGGTAGATTTTTAGGTTTTAGAATTTATTTATCAAAGAATATTTACACAACATTCACTTAATTGAGAAACACAAACTTAACATTTAGTAAGTATTTTGTACCAACATTCCCAGAAGGGGTTGCTAAACTAATACAGTACTTAACACAAAACCAAAGTAAATTGAACAGTAAGATAAAAAATGTAGTGAGAGGGTAGGTAAATGTTTCAACACTTTTCATCCACGGATATGGTATTAGATAGTGAGTGGAAAATTACGTATGCGGGTTGGCATGTATTTGTATGTGAAGATGTACATCCTTTGAGTGATAATTTTATAGGATTTAGTAGTTACATATTGTTAATAATTTTTTATTTTGTGGAGTGGAAATAAAGAAAGAGTTGAGATTATAAAGTATTTAAGTATGTGTACATAATTATTTGTATTTTTATTTGAGTAATTTAGACATATTTGATGAAAATCGATTAGTCGAAGCTATTCAGCTTTAACACGGTTGCTTTGGTCTACCTATTTGGTCTATCTACATATATTCATTTGCTTACTCGGGAGTTTTCAAAATTTTCAATATTATTAGCTTAATTTTACTAATTATAACCATAATACACTGATTTGTTGCTTCTTTGTTGTGCTGTCAACCACAATTGATTTATCTGTAATATTTTTTTGGTGTAATAAAGAATATAATACATACATTAATACATATATTAATACAGAATTAATATACTCGGTACTATATGGTTCTTGCCACAACATTATGCTGAGCTGGAACCTATGTCAGCTTGCATTATTATGATTTAATTTAAATTTCTCACAAATTTTCATGTACATGCCCATTGTAAGCTGAATAAATGTTTTTCTTTCTTCTTTCTTTCTTTCTTTCTTTATTACTCATCTATTCAACGATTTACGTGGAATATTTTTATTATAATTCACTTGGATCCTTTTAATGTCATACCATCCAAACGAATCAGCATCTCATCTTGTGTAAAGCAATTACTAGCCCTGACATCTATATCATTTCAGGGATAAAGGTCGTCACTTCGGACCTCCAATAGTTTGCTCACAGATGCGTTTGTCAACCTTGGGATAAAGAATTTTCCACTGGCACTTTTCACATCGGAACAACAATATGTCCTCCATTCTCAAAGCTTGAGTATTTGCGAAACTATCTCGATTTCTTAGTAATCGCTCAGTGTCTTGAGTAGCGACACCGTCTCAATATTCCTAAAGGCGTCGACCCACTCGATTGTAAACGGATAATAAAGACGGCGAACCGACCTACAAATAAAACTGACCTTCCAAATGTTCACAAATAAAATAATCGAGTTCTATTGAGTTCGAAAATGTTTTTACGATTTGTGGATGAAGAAAGTTTTAATACGACGCTCGTGATAAAAGGTTTTGAGTGTGGTCGTGACCTTTTGTTTTATGATATGTTCTTAAACCTGTGAATGTACTGTAGGTACATGATCCCATAATCAGACCACTGCTGTATATCTTAATGTTTTGTCAATTGTGCTCCTATATTGTATAATGTTTTGTTAATGTGTTGTTCTTTTATTTGTAAGAATACGCTCTTTGTCTACTATAAAATTTCAATTATTGTACATTCCGAGAGTTTGCATGGAAGAAATGTCTTACAGAGATAAGCACGCATTTTGTGTACTTATATGCAATAAAGTGTTAAATAAATAAATTAAAAAGGTAGAAGGTATGATAATCGATATTTTCACAAATATCTTGTTAGACATATTTTTTTTAGTGGAAGTCTGTGGTCTCTGCCTACCCCTACGGAAAACAGGCGTGACATTATGTATGTATCTTTTTAGATACGCACACACACAAGGCCGTCAAACAAATAACACCCATTATGTTTCATCGGGGCTTAAATCAACACTGCATCATATTACACAAACGAAACAAACAGTAAATAAATCTATCGCCAACACGTTACAATTTACTTATTTCTATTGAAAATCGCCAAAAAATTATTGACTGACTTGGTAAAGCAATAGCAAGTCACAAAGGTCTAATTCAAACTTCTTCTAGTCTTGTTGATCTTCATCATTATATAATCCAGCTATTGGAATATTCGTCAATAGCTAGCATTTTACCTTTGCATTTTCTATAACATTAAAAGGGCTTACATGTCACTTTTGTATAACGATATCATTATTTCCATCCATTTTCTCACCCACGCGAACCAATTTAGCTACGTATTCGATACAGCGATTCCAAAAACTGCGAAGGAATTCCATTTTATAAGTGTAACCTTGCCTTTAAGAGGAAGTTGGGGCACTGACACCTCTATCTGAAAGGTGCAGTAAATTCGTTCAAGTACCCTCCACCTTTATAGAGCTTTTAGTTTTCGATCTACCCCCGTTTTTGTCACCTGAGAAAGTACTCATATAAAAGCTCTAAAGTTACGAGAAAATAGCTTTCCAATTGGAAACGGAGGAGGGAAAATTGGAGCCCCATAGATATTCAGGATCTTAACTGTCAAATGGTCTAACACATAATCTTACAGCATCGTAATATTTATTATGGGGTGGGAAATGGATTCACCATCTTTACAGAACGATGTCCAAACGATTCTAACTCATGTTAGCACCCTGGATCTATTTCATCAGAGCCAAAGCTTGTGGCAGCATCCAGAAGTTGCTCGAGTGTGGTACGCACATACACATGATATAAATATATGAGGTCAGAATTAGTCAAAGTCTACTTCTTCGTAGTCCACTTCGGGAAACGGAGTCATGTGCTCTGCAGAATTGGAGAAGAGGTCCTGATTCAGTCTCACATCAGCCCACTGGACCTGTACTATCAGAGACTTCCAGCAAAACCGGCGCAATTAGAGATTTTAATGCCAAGTTGCGAGAACCAGCTCGTTCACGAATCCATGTTCATAATTCATATATTTATTGCATTTCACATGTTATAGTTACAATACATAGGTAAGTACTAACATACACATGTACCTTGTCAGGCATGGCAATATGGAGAATAGGTTTTGTTGTGCAATCAAAGTAAACCAATAAAAAAATTATGGATATACCTTCTTTTAATAGGTATACCTACTTTTGTTTCTCCACTCCCATTTACATGTTCACCAAAGAAGGTTGGATATTTTTTGTATATATTTATATATGTATATATTTGTATATATGTATTGTATATATGTATATATATATATATATTGTATTCTTCATAAGTGTAGCTTCTAAACCTTCTAAAGATTTAAAAATAGTACCTACTCATCCCTGATGAATTTCACGAAAGCAATACAATGTAGTATCTTGTCTCCATTTTGCAACAAGATTTCAACAGACTTTATGAGATCACGTTTGTAATTTTCGAAATTCTTTCCAGTCTTTTAAATACTTGCAACTTTTACAAGAGATATTGAATTCTTTGTAAACACCTACTTAGGTACGTGATTTTAAGAAAACGCTTAACAGTTTCCTCAAATTACATCGAACGGTATTTTTTGTCATTTTATCAGTTTCGATTGTTTTCTACGTCCCTAAGGACCATATTAATAAAGCAATCTTAAATTTGACATCGAAACGCTCTCAATACTATTTTAATTTTACTGTTTAAATCAGCTATAGATTTGCACGTTTCAACGGCTATGAGTTCACCCCCTGTCAATTGTGCATTTCTGTATATTTCATCAGGTGAACCATGGATGTTGTTTCAATCATTAAACTCTTAAACTCTTAAAGTTTGGAACACCCAAACACCATTGTATGGAATATCTCTGACCACCCCATTTGTGATAAAGGTCGTGACGTTATGTATGGATTAAATACGCAAGAGTACCTCAAGTATCAACTTAAGTTCCCGTTGATCTATAGATAAGATCATGTCATTATTAAATGTCATATCACATTAACACATTCCGGAACGCATACGCCTCTAGGCGTAATAATTAATGAAACTTCTATTGTGTTTGATGATGTGTCGCAAAACGTGATACTGAACCAGACACAATAGATATTTTATTGTTATTACGTCTATAGAAGTTCAGTGTCCGCGAAAGTGTTAACAATCGTACTCCCATTAGAAAGGGTACAGAAGCCGCCACGCCCGGAGCGTATTGATGAATTGGTATTCAATTTTTTTCAAGCCACACAAGTACAAATCGTCCCTTCGTAAATCCATTGAAATGCCGTACAACTTTCAAAAAAGTCAAAAGTCAAAAATGCTTTATTTCGTAGATACAAAGAGTACACTTAAAATAGTAATTATAGCTATTGCTTGTACAAAATGCAATTTTCCCCTGAGAAGTACAAGCGAGAGACGCGAGAGGTTGCTCATTTAAAAACAGATTTTTATTTTCCTAAAGGGTTTTTATATTTCGTTATTAACTGTGAAACAGCCGGGCATAAACGAGCTGGTTCTGTCCAGGGATATTTATCATCTAAATAGTCTGATACTTTATAAGATGCTTTCTTAATATGTTTCTGTTTTATAGTATCTTTAAATTTATTGAAGGCAAGATTTTGTATATCAACAGGTACCTTATTGAAAAAGCGTATACATAACCCTTTGAATGTATTACTGACTTTGCGGAGGCGACTAATGAGACCCGCAAGTTTATCTTAATTTTTTGTGTTGACATCATGTTTATCACTATTTTATTTTAATTTATTAGCCAATTACTGCGAGCACTTGAAATTTGATGGTTGCATACTTGCATATGTACTTTGCGGTGTAGTACTCTCCAGTCTCCGTCCTCCGGTGTCCACAGAATACCAGAATTGCGTTACTGGATTCTAAGGTGTCCAATGTTGCGACATTATTCTGAGTCGATGCTTTTTGGCACTACCATTTCATGTTTATTGATAAAAATACTTATAACATAAATTACAAATCTTTGTAGGTTTATCTTACGGGAACCTCATCGGTTTCTCTGCTGATGCTAAGTTCACAATTCTATCTGGTTATGTATACTGAATTGAACTAAGCAATAATGCTGTCAAATAAAACTTATTCTTTCTTTCTTAAATAACTACCTTCAATTTAAAACAACTCGAAACTACTCTTAAACATGGCATGCACAATGGTGTCGATTCGGATGTACAACGAACTAACTAAATTTAAATTATATGTATCCTTTTCTAACCACTAATACATGAAAAGGACGACATATAATTAAGTCCTGTTAAATTAAGTAAAATGATCAAAACAAGCACTTCTTTATCAATATTAGGTGTACACCTAGCGACGTCACGATTAAAATACTATAGAGCGACTTGTTTTGACAGCTCTTAACTTAATTTGACAGGCCTTAATTTATAGTCGTCCCTTTCATGTTAATAGTGTTAGAAAAGGATGTATCTGCTTTAAATTTAGTTAGTTCGTTGTACATCCGAATCGACACCAATGTACGCCAGAGCACAAAATTTGTTTCAAAAAGTCCAATACCCTCACCGGCGTAGTGTAGACACTTTATGGTTAGTTGTGTAATCTCAATCTATCCCAAACCGGCCCGAACATTTTGTACTTAGTTTAGTATACCAAGTATATATAGGTATACCAGGCGCAGTAAATTTACTTCCAAAATGTTACACAAAGATACCACTTTCACTCGTACTGTACATTAGTACTTAAATCGAGTTTATTCAAGAATGATGGATGGTAGATGATCAAACAGAATTCTATAGACACTTTCAATCTAACCGAGAACTCATTACATTATACTGCTTCATTTTTCGTCGCGCCAAATCCTTTCAGAGATTCCAATTTTCAATAATCTCAGTAATTTCTTTTCGCCGGAGAATTATTACGACACGGTGTGACTTCTCGCACGAATGAGCGATCTCGTCACGGACGAGAGTAGAGTAAAAACATACAGGAAACTATTGCAAATGACGTGTTAGTCGACATTGTACGTTTAGAACAAGAGTATGAATTTATTACGACACGGTGTGACTTCTCGCACGAATGAGCGATCTCGTCACGGACGAGAGTAGATTAAAAACATACAGGAAACTATTGTAAATGACGTGTTAGTCGACATTGTACGTTTAGAACAAGAGTATGAATTTATTACAATAATGTGACAGTTTATTATGTTATGCTTTTTCAATAAAGTTCCTCTTCCCTGTCAGTAAATTTAAAGATACTATAAAATAAATTTTTTAGATGACTTCTGTTTTCTGTTACTGTAACCCTTAACAGCTCGGGGTTCATTTGGACCCCATTGCACATTCAAAGTTATGTCATTCCTCAAATTTTGTAACTATCTTCTCCAAGCGCTTAATAGTTTAATAAAGGATGAGAACCAGTTGAATAAGCTATGGGTACTTTTGTCTACAAAATTATAGTGTTTAAAATGTAACGTACGACTTATTAATAATTTTAAGTTCTATGGGCGCTAAGTGTTTTTGTTCATTTCTCAGATTCCTAAATAACTAAAATTTTGTAGTACAAGTACGAGTAGTTTCATTTTTATTTTGAAATTGGGGTCCTTAAGAACTCCACACGAGCATCTATGTAAAGTTTTAGGGGTGAGTAAATAAGGGTTAAGAATGCCTCTAATCTCTAGGAGCGTCGGTGGCCCAGCGGTTAAGACGCTGTCTCCCAAATTAGGAGATCCGGGTTCGATTCCCACGCAGACCATCTACCAAAGAGTTTTTAAAATTAATTTAATTACTTATGTGCATTTATCCGACTGCAACCTGCAAGCCCGAGAAATAAAAATTCTAAGGCATTTGAAGTCTCCAACCCGCATTGGACCAGCGTGGGAAGGCCAATATCCCTGCAGTGGGATGTTTACGGGCTGATGAGGAATACCTCTAACCGGAACGTTGATTCTATGTAAAATGTTCACATTAATTCTCTATAATAGAATAAAAAAACATTACTGATCTGAGACATAATATAGGACTAGTGAACATTTCAAGAGCCACAATCGTTTCACGGAATTTGGAATTCACGTCAAGGAAACAAACAGATTACTTAATTCTGATCCATATGTTTACATAAACTGACACGATTATCAGCCGAGTGTATTCCGGACGGGGCCCATTCGTTCGTCGGACGTTATCTCTCGCTCACACGTTCCGCGTCGCAGGTCCGTTTGTCATTCGGAATATAGACTGTGAGATGGATGACATTCGTCGTAAAGGTGTGTCTAGAACGTAGGTACTAAGATAGTTACAATGTTGCTGGTTCCATCACTTTGTCTTTGGTTTATATGTGTTCAAATCAAATCAAATCAAAATATTTTATTTCATAGGATAAAATTACCACTTGAAAACGTAATTAATAATTAATGTTACATTTAAATTTACTGCACATTCACAAAGTTGACTCCCCAGAGAAGAACGAGCAAGAAACTCTAGGGTTGCTCTTTTAAACAGGTTATGGGTTACAATTTATGATTTGATAATTATATGAATAATAAGACAGCTATGTCCATGCTTGCTTATCATTCAAATAGTCAGTGATTTTATAATACCTTTTTGCTAATAACTTCTGTTTTATGATTGCTTTAAATTTAGTTAAAGGCAAATTTTGAATGTTTGAACCTTGTTATATTATAAAGCGTATACATTGCTCTTTGAAGGATTTACTGACCTTGAGAAGTCGGCTAACATAAACATATAACTGGTTCTTATTCCTTGTATTAACATTGTGCCTATCACTATTTTTAGAGAATAAGGTTATATTTTTTTTTGCACATAAATTCTCATAAATGTATTGAGATGCCATTGTTAAGACATTAATTTCCTTAAACTTATCTCTAAGAGACACTCTAGATCCTAATTTATAAATGGCACGAATAGCACGCTTCTGCAGAACAAAAATGATATGTATGTCAGCAGCGTTTCCCCACAACAATATGCCATATGACATCAAGCTGTGGAAATAGCTTAAATAAACCAATCTTGCATTACTTGCTAGTAACAACAGATACACAAGCATTTGAATCTATGTTCACATACATAACAATCTTACATAGTGAAAGATCAAACTAAAACAATGAAACACAAAGACACAAACATCTAATATTATGTGTGTGATTACATTAGTATTCTGCTGAAACCTGATTTACACGCTTTTCTTTCATATTACGTCATGTATAAGTAATTTACTTTCCTAAGTAAAAATTGATAATCCAAAATGTGTAGACTTCCTAATTCAAAGTAACATAGTACCTATTCCCGGTCTTGACGTAGGAAGCGATTAATCGTTTACAATGGGTAATTTTCGACGAGATAAAGCTATCTTGTATGTGAAGGGCAATGTCAGTTGAAACTAACATAAATTCATACGATCGCATACTGTTAGTTTAGAGAGTTATTACAGAAGTTGCTGTTACATTTACGGAGCTTAATGGTTTAGGAAGAGCTCGCGGTTCGTTAGCGTTGTTATTATTATGAAGTTTTAGACATTTGCGTAATTACCCATGTGGTACCAAAGTAATAGAATAGAAACTTGTATTTACACGTGGCGTCAACCATAGGTCATCACTGTTGGGAGCACAGCCTGCTCTCAGGAGTAGGTCATCATCAGCATCATCACTTCGTAAACAGCGCACTGCAGGGATATAGACCTTCCCTCATGTTGAGAGAGTATGGGCCATAGCTTGCCACGCTGGCCCAGTGCGGGTTGGAAGTTCTCATGCCTTTGACTCTTTATTTCTCACGATGTTTTAGAGCCGTTTAAGAGCTCCGCCTCCGTGGCTCAATGTAAACAACATTGGGTTTACGATTCGGAAGTCGCGGGTTTTTTTTAAGTACTCGATTTGGTTGGTGGTATGGCATTTTAAATGTCCGCCTGGCTAGCTACCACCATCTTATGTAAATCTGCCGCCAACCAGCAATGTTAATAGCATTGTTGTGTTCCGGTTGTCAGAGATAAGATAGCCAGTCCCCCAAATGTGTTGGGGTTTCCGGGTCAATATGCTTCCACTTTTCACCTCATTTTCACTTAACATCAGGTGTGATTGAGGTCAAGTACCAACCCGTTATGCAACATAAATAATAAGTCAGATAAATGCACAGATTGGTACATGGCCTGCCTGGGGATCTAACTTGGACCTCCGAAATTAGGAGATTGTGTCTCCTCCACTGATCCACCGACGCCAGGAGAAGGTACGCATCATAAACTATCACGACCACGCCGACTTAGTATAGTGAAGTTTTAGTAGTGACCACCTGATAGAATTCCAATCTGATTCTGTGGACTACCGTTCAATTGAAGGCTCTCGGGACAGAATTTTTAAGGTGTCAGCTGAAGCACGGAAATACTGGGATGAATATGCTAGCCCAATCTAGTGACTAACCTAATTAGCTACTTGCAAATGGAATGCGATTACGCCACGAGTGCGACGAGGATGGATCATGACAGTCAAAGTAAAAATGCTTTATTTTATAGGTTCACAGCGGCGATGGTGTCCAATCCTGGCACGTGTATTTCTGTACATTTTGTAAAGTGAACCTTGGATATTGTTTCTAGCATTGAACTAATTTGTGATATGGTAAGGTGTTTTTACAACTAATGTTTGGGATATCACTGAATACCCCATTTGGGATAATGGCAGTGACGTTACGTATATTACGAGTCGGAGTATGTACCTACGTACAAAATGACCCCAAGAAGTATGAAACTACTAAAGAGGAGAGCACTGTAATGCGAATTGATTACAGTAAATACCGTCAAAAACCGCCTCCGTGGCTCAGTGTAAACGGCATTGGCTTTACGAATCGGAGGTCGCGGATTCGACCCCTAGCGGGGTACATATTTAGTACTCAGTTTCGTTGGTGGTAGGGCATTTTAACTGTCCGCCTGGCTAGTTACCACGATCTTATCTAAATCTGCCGCCAAACAGCAATGTTAATAGCATTATTGTGTTCTGGTTGTCAGAGATAATATAGCCAGTTCCCCAAATATTTGGGTTTACAGATCAGTACGCTTGCACCTTCGGCCTCATTGGATAAATTAACATTTCAGTTTAAACACAAAATTTAAAAAAATCGAATATATTTGCTGTATGCTATTACTTAAAAGAAATCTTAATTTATCCAATGAGGGCGCCACTAGACGGATTAAACCCTCTTATACTAATGAGAACTCAAATCATATGCAGCTTAATATGTCACTTACGAGACTTTTCATATAAAAATATTATTTATATCAAAATATTGCTTGTTACCAAACAAAATACTTACAACATATTATTTAAGGTTAATATCTTAAATAATATAAATTAATAAATGCGTAATCTGCTAGGCCACACAAATTATAACACATTTCTAAACGTAGCTTATTCTTTTGTATGGAAACGGCAACGCTTTAATCCTTATATTCGGTCTGCTAATATTTATACGTCTGTGGCAGTAATGAACAATTTATTCATCTCAAAATAGTTTGTTACCGGCTGTCATGCTGCCGCTGAAACTCCTAAACTTTTATACTTGTTCTTGTTTAGACAAGTGCTTAACGAATGTGTTTTGAATGCGTAAATAGCACTCACAACCAATGATAGCACTAGAAAATTCGGTTTCAAACGCTTCCCCGGTTTCGCTTTGAGCCGTTTGACGTGCCTTACTGGGGGAATATCCAAAGAGTTTTCTCTAAAAACACTCAAAGCCGGTTCGGGGACCACTTGACTTTCAATGGAGTGTATGAATTTATTTATGTTTGCCCCAAACCCTTGTCGCGGGCAAGGAGATAAATCTTTCATTTTACACACAGGATCTCGTTATGCTTTTTTATTGAAAAGAGTGGGCCTTTTCTTAAATCAAATTTCGGGAGCAGTAGGCGTGTTTCGTTGGTGTTGCCATTAACAAATTTTGTGAATAATTGTCAAATCAATAATATGATATTTTGTTTTATTTAACATTAAATAGGTACCTATTTATTTTATTACATTTGAAGTATTATTTTTATGCTCCTTTGATTTTAATGAATACGGACATTTGTACCCGAGTTATGGATGTTTTCATTTATAATAAGTATTTATTTACAAAAAAAAATGTATTTATGTAGTATATCAACTATCTGGTATTCACAACACAAACCTATAGTTGCTTACTGTAGAACTCGATGGCGCTGTGTGTATGTCTAACAATGTCTAAGGATATTTTGTCGAAGGATGTTTAACATTAAATAGGTACCTATTTATTTTATTATATTTGAAGTATTATATTTATGGTCCTTTGATTTTAATTTAATTTTTTCGCTTTTTTCTCTGTGCACGTATTTATGTCTAGGATAGATAATATTGATAAGCTAGCAGCAATTTAAATTCTGTATCTAGTATCTGTTTGTTTTTCTTATATTATAAACTATCAGACTATTTTGTTAATAATCATCCATGGACATAACCAGCTCGATCGCATATACAATTAATAATGAAATATAATGTGCCTTTAAAGCGACTTCCGAAGAGGAGGCTCTATGTTTTTTGTGTTTTAACAATACAAAAGTAAGTCTAAGATGATATAAGATAAGATAAGTAAATGAGATAAGATAGCCAGTCCCCCAAGTGTTTTGGGGTTTCCGGGTCAGTACGCTTCCACCTTCGACCTCATCTTCCCAAATTGGCAAAGTTTAAACTGCATTAAAGTGATAATAATAAAATCCCCAAAATTTTATAAGAAAACATACAAATAGGTATTATCACTTGAAAATATACTGCGACATAACAATTTATTGCCGATCTCAATGAAGTTATTTATTCGAAACTTTGTGAAAAGACTTAAACGAAGGCAATGCACTTTGGTATTGTTTTAATTTCATCTAGATTTCAACTCTTTTGTAGGTCTCAATGACAAGAAGTTGGCCTCTTTGTTACCCGACTGCCCTAGGAAGGAGAGTAATGTTTTTCGAGAGTATGTATGTATATAAGTATGTCCGTTCCTTTGGCGCATCATTTATTTATCATTTATTGCACACAAGAAAAAAACATACAGATACAACATAATAGAGACGACACAACAGGTTCTACTTATTTCTACAATGAAATTTCTTCCAGCAGACCTACGAAAGAGAGATATGACTGGAAGAGGCAGATAGGACGTGCACAATCTAAACAAAATGGATAAATATGATAGATAAAAAAAAACCTAACTGAATATAAATGTAACTACATACTAATAAGTACATAAATACATAAATAAGTACATATTTCAATACATACGAATATAAAGTATAACATATATATAATACACGGAATAACACTATGAAATGGAAAGGTAATGTTCCTTAACTCTTTTCCTAAAGACAGCGATCGATGGACTGGCACGGATAGTGTGAGGAAGAGAATTCCACAGCCTGGCAGCATGCACAGTGAAAGAATGTGAGTAGAAGTCTGAGCGGTGAGAAGGGATACACAGCAGAGTCCTGACATTAGAACGGCAGGGCTCATCCTGTGGCCGCGAAAAAGAAAAGCGCTCACGCAAATAAGAAGGGGAAGAAGGATTATGCAAGATATTATAGAGAAGAGAGACGACATGAGCATTCCTACGAAGACGAATCGAATCGTGTAACCTGAACGGCTTGACCATATCGAAGTGCATGGTGTCGTAGATTCGTTTATACCTGGAGTGTCGTAGGATACATTTTATGTTAAAAAATCCAACATGGCGTCCGCAAAATACAAAATATACTAAAGGTTTTTGGTGTTTAATGAAATACTTAAATAATTATTTACATTAATATTTTTGGTTTTTTTTTTTATTTTATTTTTTAATATGAGAGGGCGGCAAACGAGCGTGAGGGTCACCTGATGGAAAGCAATCACCGCCGCCCATGGACACCCGCAACACCAAAAGGGTCACAGATGCGTTGCCGGCCTTTGAGGAAGGTGTAGGCTCGTTTCTTGAAGGTTCCAATGTTCGTTCGTTCGGGAATACCGCTGCCGGAAGTCCGTTCCACAGGGTGGTCGTAGGGTGGGATCTAAATGCAACCATAGGGGTAGGGATTTCGTGATTAACTATATAGTCAGGATCCAAATTGCAGTCATAGTCCAAGTTCAAAATGATAATTTATTTTCGAACACCATTGAATTTCTACTGTAAAATACCTTTAATTCTTTTGCAGTTAATCGTACTACAGAAAAATACGCCCCGAATACAGAACCTCCTCCTTTTTTGAAGTCGGTTAAAAATGATACTTACTCGCACTTGCCTTAATAACAAGGGTTTTCGTAAAAGAATCGTATGAACTTAGATTATGACTGCACTTTTGAACCTGATTGTACCTACATACACACCATGTATATAAAGCATGCAAGCGTGTCAACGTAGTTATAATGTTATTAAACTTGATAAATAGGCTATTATTACCAACATCTAGGCGATCAATTTCTTTTACATTTTTAAAATGCCTAATACATTTTAAATGCAACGACTTTCGTGTTTGAAATCATGTTATATCCGTGTCAAAACGCAATTTGTCATGCGGCCATACGCTGGTGACGGGTCCTGACCAATATCCTGGTTTATAAATAGGCGACCCCGCTTCCACCGACTTGTTTACGGGTTAATAACGCTACGTCAAGTAAAGTATTCATGCGAGATAACTGATAGAATAACAATAACTATTTAAGTATTTAAAAACTGAAATATGAAGTGGTTAATTAAGTGGACTAGAATTCAGGTACCTACTATAGCTATTATGGATATGTAGGAGCACACTCTTCAGATATAGGCATGTACTTCACTTAATTGAATGTCACAAGTAATACATGAAGTACATGTACCATTTTGTAAAAGAAAAAAAGTGACATATTTTTTTTTATGACTGACTGGATTCGCCTTTGACCACAATCTCACCTGATGGAATGTGACGATGTGGTCGAAGATGAAGCACGCGATCCCAGTAAATGCCTATTCACTCTGCTCTTGAAGATTCCAAAGTTGTAGGATTCAGGAAAGACTGTCGCCGGAACGGAGTTCCATGCCTTGGCTGTTCGGATGATGAATGAAGAATCAAACTTCTTTCTTAGTTTCTTTTTCTAACCAAAAAGCCCGACAGCATGTTGTGTATGTTGTGGATGCCGTATTAGATTTCTTACCAAAAAATGTATCCTATGACATTTCAGGTATCAAGACGAATCTAACGACACCATGCACTTCGAAATCGGTCAAGCCGTTTAGACTGCAGGATGAGGTAAAGAAATGGACATACTTACATTCATACATCCTTACATATATACGAGCTCTGCAGCGTATGCAGTCAAAAAATTGGACAAATATCGGCCGTAAATACTGCTAGATTTGTATATTTTAGTTATTTCCATAGCCTGATGTCTTACGGCATCGTGCTGTGGGGAAATGCCGCGGATATAAATACAATCTTTGTTTTACAAAAACGAGCCGTTCGCGCAATTTATTAATTGAGACCTGCAGTGTCACTTGGAGACAGATTTAAAGAGTATAATATTCTAAACTTTTCGTCACAGTACATTTTTGAAAATCTAATATATGTCAAAAAAAATATAGCATCATTTAGGAAAAATAGTGATAAACATGATGTCAATACAAGAAATAAAGATAAACTTTCAGGTCATATAAGTCGCTTCCGCAAAGTCAGTAGGTAATTCATTCAAAGGGTTACGTATACGCTTTTTTAATAAGGTTCCTCTTGATATGCAAAACCTTCCTTTCAATAAATTTAAAGATACTATAAAACAGTCACTTATTATGAAAGCATAATTATAAAATATCAGATTATTTAGATGATAAACATTCATGGACATGAACAGCCCGTTCGCGTAACCAGGCTATTTCACAATTAATAATGAAATATTATAATATAAAATAATAACTAAAAATTTTGTAACATAAAAACCTTTTTTTAAAAAAAGAGCAACCTCTCGAGATTTTTGTTTGTTCTTCTCAGTGGAAAAGTGGCTTTTGAAGAAGCAGTAACTTAAAAAATAAAAAATCTGACTATGTACCTACAAAATAAAGCATTTTTTGATTTTGATTTCTGATACACTTGAAAAACATTACCCTCCGTTCTTGGACAGTCGGGTAAACATATGCTCTTATGCCAAAACTTTTTTAGGCATTATTATAAATTTCTTTTTCTCTTTATTATGAAGGCAACAGGTTGCATGTTACCTATTAGTCAAGTAAAATAAGCATGGGGTGTACGAGCAACTTCGGATTACAATTACAAGGTCCCTCTTATTTATACACAAAATTGAAATGTGGTTTCAGCAAGTGAAACGAACCAACTTTCTTATGATATGAGACTCTTAACACAGAGACAACATTAGTCCACAATCCACACCTATGCATTAATATGATCCAGGGCTAAAGCCAAGAACAATTAAAATTATTTTAATACATATATGACTGTTCTTGGAGGGGTGCTGGTTCCAACACTGACTTACGGGAGTGAATGCTGGGTATGGCATAAGAAGAATGAAAGTAGAATAAATGCAGTGGAAATGAGATCATTGAGAAGTATGAATGGGGTGACTTTGAAAGATAGAATCAGGAATAGTGTAATTAGGGAGTTAGCAGTGTGAATGAAGACGTAGTGACAAAGATTGAAAAAGGTATGCTGAGATGGTTTGGACATATGGAGAGGATGAATGAAAGAAGACTTACCAACGAGATATACAACGCGAATATGGATGGTAGTGTTGGTAGGGGACGACCACGGCGAACGTACCATGATCAAATCGGGGACGTCTTAAAGAAAGGCCAAGTCAAGAGTACCCTAAAGCGACGAGCATGTATGAACAACCTTATGAGAGCGAAGGAAGCAGAAGAGGTGTGTCAGGATCGTAACAAGTGGAAGTCTGTGGTCTCTGCCTACCCGTACGGGAAATGTATGTATGTACATATATGACGTCACGACGTTTTATCAACAACAAATCAAACAACATCCATTGACTATTGTCAATATTAAGAAATGCAATCGTGACTGAGGCTGAGCCCATCGCCGTAAAAACGTGTAAATTTTTGCAATTGTTTTTTTTGGTAGTATCGTGCATCCTACCTGATTTTCTACATACAAATGTCCCATAGCTGTGGGTTGTCTGGAAGAGATCGCTTTTAGTAATAAGACCGCCTAATTGTGTTCTATTGTTATCATCAAAAATTGTTTGCAAATTATTTTGCGCAATAAAGAGTATTTGTATTGTATAATCTTGAATGAAGGATTTGTATTCACAATAATTGTGTTAACGACGACTTATAGTGTATGTTGTAATCAAAATGCATGTGTAAGGTTCGATGTTTGTTTATTGACTACCAATTAATTACAGATATTCATAATATATATCTTAAACTTAATCTCTACACCACAGACTACGGGTCGTCTTTTACAGCATCCACGGGAAGAGACAGGTTGGTTCCATTCTTTTTACGTGCCAAAACCACAGTTAATCCTTTTTTCATCTCTCCTTTTTATTACACGATTGTACACGATCACAATTATTGTAAATACAAATCCTTCATTTATACTTATACATATATATACTTAATATATAGTATAAAACACAATAGCTAGAAGCACTTACAGATAGTCAACTAATGTTCACGAGGCGGGAATTAACGAAACGAAAAAAGTCAGAGACTTAAGTAGTGGTTTTTGACTTGAAATTTAAAAATATTTAAAAATTGAGCTTTCTTAATAGATTCCGGTAAAGAGTTCCACAGACGATTATAAAACTATCCAACTGAAAAATCGTCATACAAGTACCTATACCAGTTATATTTAAGCCACATAAACTCATAGTTAATTAAAACTTAAACCATGGAACCGGCTATTCACTGTATTACTCGTATAATTATAAAGTAGGTAACTCAGCACGCAAGCCGAGGATTGCTAATAAAAATTCCAGGTATTTTAATCAAGTCCAGTTTAATCATACACGACAATTTTACAGTATTTTATTTTATTTCAACAAAGTTATTTGCTGAAATAATGCTTTGTATAAAATTGATTATTTACTGGTATATGTTTAGCTGGGGTCGGCGCAGTACCTTTTTATCTCACTGCCCTAGGAAGGAGGGCGTATGTGATTATGTATTTATTTATGTATGTATATATGTTTGTATGTATGTATGTATGTCCGTTCCTTTGGCGCATCCTGTAGCCTAAATCGCTTGACCGATTTCGAAGTGCATGGTGTCGTTAGATTTGTCTTCGTACCAGCCCCAAATTGGAGGGTAATGTTTTTCGATTGTATGTAAGTGTTCCTATGTTACCTCTTCCGGTTTTGAAGTACAAACAAGGTGTCTTTCGATCCCAGTGTCATAGGGATACATTTAATATTAAAAAATCCAACATAGCCTCCGGAAAACTCAAAATATGCTGTTAGGTTTCCTGGTATTTAAATACTTCATTATAATTTTCTTCCATTCTCCTCTGTCAGCCGTTACCTCACCATTCACCCCTTTTCGTTCATATCATCCCTCATACAATCCATCCATCTTTCCCGTGATCTTGCTCTTCTTTTCCAACCATCGACATTCATATCCATCAACCTTTTAATAACATGCGTTGTATAGTTATACATGCTACTTACCTGTTTTTTTTTTATGCACAACGGATTCGTACTTGACCTCAACCACACCTGATGTTAAGTGAAGATGAAGTCGAAGGTGGAAGCGTATTGACCTGGAAACCCTAACACATTTGGGGGAATGGCTATCTTATATCTGACAACCTGAACACAACAATACTATTAACATTGCTGCTTGGCGGCAGATTTAGATAAGATTGTGGAAGCTAGCCAGGCGGACATTTAAAATGTCCTACCACCAACCAAACCTAGTATTTAAACATGTACCCCGCTGGGGATCGAACCCGCGACCTCCGAGTCGTAAACCCAATGTTGTTTATATTGAGCCACGGAGGCAGTTAAAACAGGTGTTAAAACTGTCATCTTCTATCATCTTTTTTTTTTGCAATTATTTTTGCTATACTCGTCTCTCTCTTTCTTATATTTAAGACCTATGCTCTTGTCGGTGGAGTCCTTTCCACACTTCCCTACATTCCACTTTTTCTTTGACTTCATGATACGACACGGCATTTACTTTTTCTTTTACTTGTACCATGTATGTTCTTCTAGGCCTTCCTCTCTTCCTCTTTCCCTCCACTTTTCGTTCAATGATGTTCTTGATAAAGTTACATATAATTATACTAGTCTAACCCCTTCAAAATTGCTATCAAAAAATTGACAGAAAATTACAACAGCATGATGACGAGATTGCGCCAGCGTGGTAGACTATGGCCCCAATACTCCCTCATATACGAGGGAAGGCCTTTATCCTTGCTTATATCTTGCAGTGGGATGTTTACGGGCTGATGATGATCATGATGATTTGGGGCCTAGATACATTTGCATTTATTTTAAATTGTATTTAGGTCCATTTTCATGTAAGACACAACCTGAATAAATGTTTTCGTGTGTTTGCTTTGTAAGTTTATTTGTAGTGTTAAACGGATACCAATATCAATATCTTGTGCCAGAAAGGGAAGCATAATTTAACCACAGGTGTTTATTACGACTGCAGTTTGCCAAACGTTGCAATGTATTTCTTTACAAAGCTAAAAATTTGTAATATTTCAGAACAACACATTTTTATTGTGTTTTTCTTTTTTTGGCAATAAATCATGATCTTGCATGATAAGTGTTAACGTCTCGGGTTACATGCCAAAGCACTTTGTTGGTGCTTAGTGTTAAGTAGTAAAATGTAATATAATACGGGTTAAATTAAGCTTGCCTGCGCATGAAAGGGTTCTGAGATTTTATGAAGCGATAACTTTCATATGCAAATCGCCGTTTACGTTATTTAAAATATTCGCCATAGATTATTTTCATAATTATACGCATCATTTTTATGCACAAACGTGGTAGAACTTGACCTAAATCCCACCTGACCAGATACTGAGGTCAAAGGTGGAAGCGGAGTCACACGGAATCCACAGCTTATTTGGCAGACTTACTATTTCAAACAGCAAAGTCAATGTCAACTCAAAGGCAAAGTCAAAAATATTTTCTTCAATGTTGGATACAAAAATATCACTTATTGAAAGTCAACATGTTATTTTTTTAAACTACATCGCTTCACAAGGTTTTGGACAAGTAGCGACAAGTAACACCGTAACAACACATCTTTTAAATAGATTTCCGTCTTTACAATTTTATTATAATTTATATTACATATTATAAAACAAATAAAACAAAATGACGACTGGTTGGTGTAGTGGATAGTGACCCTGTCAGCGAAACCAACGGTTGCGGGTTCGAATCCCGCGAGGGGTAAATGTTTGTGTAATGAATACGAACATTTATTCCAGAGTCATGGATGTTAATATAAATATTTATGTATGTTTATCCGTTGTCTAGTATCCATAGCACAAGCTTTACTTAGTTTGGGACTAGATGATTGGTGTAAGTGTCCGAAATATTTATTATTATTTATTATATACTATTCTAAGAGAATTAACATAAACGTAGTTAATCGCCTAAATATTCTGTAATAATTCTTATTACACAGTTTTTTTTAATGTGTCGTTTAAATTTCTGCTCTGTTATCTCAATACATTTTATTGTGAAAGCATGTACTGTGGGCCTACAAAAGATGGGCTAGCCTTGCTAAGTCTAATTTGTGGAATTTCAATTTCAAAAACTTAAAAACAACAATGCCATCAACATTGTTGCATAGCGGCAGACTATAAATGTCCTGGCTAGCTACCACCATCGTATCTAAATTTGCCGTCAAGCTGCAATGTTAACAGCATTGTTGTGTTCCGGTTGTTAGGTACAGATAACATAACCAGTCCTCCGGATCCGGGTGAACAGGCGTCCACCTACGGCCTCGTCTTCACTTAACATCATGGGTACATAAAAAAATCATGTTTTGTAAAATATTATGGGCTGGGCGGGCTAATGGTTAGTGACTTATTTCATTCTTATTTATCTACCTGCAACCGACTACCCACGCACAAAACCCCTCAAAAGCTAATTAACTTAACTTTGAGGTTAGTTAGATAATCGGGAGTTGCGTGTTTACTGTTCTCGGAGCCACAGTTTTATACTTCTGCTAAACTTAATCCATCAAAAACTTTTTTATCCGCGACTCCCGAAGTTATTTGATTAAACTTTTTTTTATATGAACACAAAGGAACATAGATTTCATCATTTCGATTATTGTTTTTGAATTTGAAATGTGCGTTTTTCTTGTATTAATTCAAATATAAATAATAATATTAAATATTTAGAAAATCTTCGAGAAAACAAATAATTATTATCATCCGGATAAATCAAATCAGCAATGTTAATGCTAAATGTCATCGAAACATGTCTAAGAACAATTCCCCGGGTTTCTTTATAAAAATATTTCAAATTTAGAATGGATATGGCAGAATAAGCATGAAAGCAGAATCAACGCAGTAGAAATGCGTACACTGCGCAGTGACTTTGAATGATAGATTAAAGAATTGTGTGATTAGATAAAAGGTGTGGCATACTAGATGACGTACTGAGTAAGATAGAAAGGGGTACGTTAAGGTGGTTTGACCATATAGAACGACTGAGTGAAAGGAGATTAACGAATGCAATATATAACGAAAGCGTGAATGGAAGGGTCGGTAAAGGTCGACCAAGAAGGACGTACGTCAATCAAGTGACTGACGTACTCACAAAAGGTCAGGTGCGGTCAACCACTAACAAACGAGCGTGTATGAACCTTACCATTAAAGCTGAATTATTAGCTACTTGCATAGAGCTCTTAGAAGCTGCCGAGCGTCCATTGGCACTCTCATCAAATATTAAAGCGGAAAAGAAGATTTAATAAGTAATAAATTAGGATCCTGTATAGTACCTACCTTCCCAGTGGGTGCCGCTAGATAAGACAGCATGCTTTTACCACTAATAAAATTAGTTCTAAATTAAATGATTTTGTCACAATGGAGATCGGTAGCCCCTGGGAGCCGTTTAGTAATTAAGTATTCAATGTATAATAGTTGATATTAGTAATAAATTCATGTGAAAATTAAAAATTTGATGAGGGTGCCACTAAACGCTCGGCTACCTCTCTACATTCAATGTCTTTGATTAAACAATTAGTTACTTGTTGTAAATATTTCATAAAATGCTTCATTGCAATCGTCAGAAATGGAGATTATACATAAACGCTTATAACCTATTAAAATTATCACAAATGCGTAAGACTAAGATACTTTGGGAAGACTTGCCCCAAAGATAAAGGAACCGATAATCATGTTCGTTACCAATGCTATGCGCGTCGCAGGTATAATCTTCATGTTTCGGTTACCCAACTGCCGGTGAGTGAGGAGATTCCTCTCGCGTCAACGCAACTTTCACTTTAAACTGTTGTATGTTAAAGTTGAAAAAATCCCCCAAAGACCATGTTGTCATCATCCAAGTACACGAAAAAACTGTACGACAAATATATTCGAAATGACTTCACCGATTTTCATTAAACATGGCCGAGGACCTTTCTCCTTATTTAGTCTTTAATACGCGTAACTGAGATACATCCATACAAAGAGTGGACAGACACACTTATACCCACAATGCCGTCAAGCACATAACATTCAATAGTTTTTCGTCGGGGGTTAAAAGTAGAAAAATGAAAAAACTAGTTGTTTATAAGGTGATGTATCTGTCGTAGGGTGATCGTTGAATTATCCATTATGGCGGATATTTCCTAGATTATTGGAAACTGCGCTAACTAGAGGGGAGTTCGCCCGCGCGGGGCTTCTTAGTTGTATTCAAAGCAACCGATCACAACCTAACTAACCCGCTCTGAGCTGCACAGTTTCCAATAATGTAGGCATTTCATGAAATGGCTAATTTAACGCTCTATCTGCGACATATATGAAGAGCCCAGCACGAAATCATCGCATCACACCACTTGTAGTTGAAACTCTCACTATGATTTAGAGCGGCTTGAGCGCAACATTTCAGTATCGATTTTGGATCGCAACCATAGTTTGGTAGTTCTGTCACGTTTTCTGTCTGATTGTGTGACTTCTAACCTAGCAGATAAGTGGCGATGCCGCCTACTGCTACTGTATAGAATATAGAGTATTACATTAGATAATAGATATATATAGGTATACCGAAAATGTTATGTAACTACAAAAATATTACGGAAACGGATCCTTGTCATTTTTATCAAAGACGAAAAACGTACGTTTAGGTTGGGGATACAATAAGCAACTTTAATATGAAAGCTCTCATTGTGGACCTTATAAAAAAGGTCAAGTTACGAGGTAGGTGAGCATGTTGATGTTCATTTTCCAATATGGTCACTTTCCAACATGGTCACTTTCCAACATGATAACTTTCCAACATGATAACTTTCCAACATGGTCACTTTCCAACTTGATCATTTATAAATATGGACCCTTTCCAAATTTATAATAAGCAATTAATATTAAAGCTCTCACTATGGGCTTTATAAAAAAGGGCAAGGCACGAAGGGGCAAGACGGGATCGAATTTGAAATGAAGAAACACATTAAAGAACGAAAGTCACCGATATAGCCCAGCGAATTGGTAGGTAATTTTATGTGACATTGTGCAGAGCATATAGTTCGAAGAATTAATGGCCGATTGAGTATTGAAGTTCTTGAGTAGACCACATACTGGTAAACGCAGCAGGAATTAGGACATTCAGTCATAACGTGGGCGAAGTTATTGGATGCAGGCAATGTGCAACTAGTCAGAAATCTATGGGAGAGACAAAGGTCTCCTGTACATAGGTTCAGCAGTGGACGTATTGTAGCTGATATTATAATGATGAATAATAAAGCTGCCGTCCCAAAACGAGCACATTCTCTGAATGTCTACTCCTATTATAGCTACTTTCCAACATGGTCATTTTCCAGCATGGTCACACTCCAATATGGTCACTTTTCAACGTGGTAATTTTCCAACATGGTCACTTTCCAACATGGTCATTTTCCAACATGGTCACTTACCAATAAAATGACCACCACTTCAAAAACAAGAAGAATAACAAAATCATATGGTAATCCAAATGGTACTTGTTACAACGTTGAGGTCAATAAACCGAAAGTCTTAGGTATGGACAACACAAAATGTAGACACCAGTGACATTGTATATCTTCCGATGCAATGCATTTTGCAGTCCGTTCCCATTCGCTTTCTAGTCTCATCTCAACAAATGGCTAGGTTAGTCGTAGTCAGTGTGTCTCAAACATTACGGATGTTGTCGCCCGGAGGTTATGCATGCGCGGCTCGTTCCCAACAAAAGGTGTAGCGTTTCAAACAAAAAGGCTTCTTGATGCACGTTCCAAGTTGATGGCAATTCAGCGCTTTTGACGCTTTATGTATTCAGCGCTTTCACATTTGTGTCATGGAATATTGTTCCCATAGCATAATATATTGCATTATCCACTCGTTTGTTCCAGTATTTTTTTGGTGGCACTTTCTTATTACATTTATAGCTAATGCCTCCGTGGCTCAATGTAAACAACATTGGGTTTACGATTCGGAGGTCGCGGGTTCGATCTCCAGCGGGGTACATGTTTAAGTACTCGGTTTGGTTGGTATTAGGGCATTTTAAATGTCCGCCTGGCTAGCTACCACCATCTTATCTAAATCTGCCGCCAAGCAGCAATGTTAATAGCATTGTAGTGTTCCGGTTGTCATAGATAAGATAGCTAGTCCTCCAAATGTGTTGGGGTTTCCGGGTCAGTACCTACGCTTCCACCTTCGACCTCATCTTCACTTAACATCCGGTGTGATTGAGGTCAAGTACGAACCCGTCGTGCATAAAAAAAAATAATGCGTTACTTTTCAATTTAAGCTCCACGACTCAGTGGCAAAAACAACAACTCATGTAAAACTAGTGTATTTACAATTACAATAAAGCATTTACAAAGAAACGAGTTCAGTTTTATACAATGTCGCCGCCATCCTATATCTTAGTAATGTCTGCTCTCCTGGTAGTTTTAATTCTTCCTTATATCCTCCAAAATGTAAAAACCTTGAAAGTGTCACTCTTTTCATTATTTATTATGTCATCCAAGCCCTATTATGTTTACAACTGTATCGATAGATAAACATACATACCTAACTCCACGACCTTTTTCCCAAGGGTAATTAGAAACCGGCGCGATATGCCGGGAGCTGCTGTTAGATGAGGAGCGATTTTTCAGAATTGCATACTAGATTGGGAGTTGGGACTGGCGTCGAGGAAGGAAAGGAAGAGGGCACAATTTCAAACAACATCATCAACTTCTTGCGTCAGCATCTTGGTCCCAAATTGATTTGGTTAGCACTTGACCTCAATCACACCTGATGTTAAGTGAAGATGATCTGCTGATCCGAAAACCCATCTAATTGGGAGACTTATCTTATCTATGACAAGCGGAACACAACAATGCTATTAACATTTCTGTTTAGCGGCAGACTTAGATAAGAAGGTGGTAGCTTGCCAGGCGGACATTTAAAATGCTCTACCACCAAGCAAACCGCGAGTACTAAACATGTACCCCGCTGGGGATTGAAGCAGCGACCTCCGATTCGTAAACCCTATTTTGTTTACATTGGGCTACGGAGGAGGTTCACCTATGAAATTGGCGTTTTGTATGAAGAATTTCATTAAGTCTGTTTTCTCCATACAAACATTTTTAATTTTTATTTTGGGAACGGCAAATCCAAATTTAGCTAAACTTTGTGTGTATTATCGGATAATATTAAGTTAAGTATAGGCAGCGTTAATTTTTAAAAGCAACCGCTTTATAAAATCAGCGAATCTAAAAAAAATAATTTATTACGTGATTTAGCCAAGAAATTAAGAAATATATCATGTGAAACCTTGAAATAATATTCCATTTTCCAAATAAAAAACAAATTTGGATATAGCTTTGAAAATCGCAGGAATTGGTATATATGATTAACGAAGAAAAAAAACTCCGGTTTCATAGGTAAAGGCCCAATATATTGAAGTGTCAGTGGGAAGGGCACGTAGCTTGAAAAACGAATCGTTGGGGCATTAAACTAATGGTTGTTGGGGCATTAAAGTTCTCGTATCGGCAAGCGCAGCGTAGGACGTCCATTCACAAGGTGGTCTCCACTCGAAATCTTTAATGCCCAACCGGCCATCAGCTCCTCGAGCTATGTACCCTGCCCACTACTTCAACTTACTAATCTGCTGATATGTCGGTGTACGTTCGTTCGTCTATTGATTTCGTAATTCCCGATTCGATCACGTAAGTACTTACCTAGTCACAAATCCGTTCCTTAATCCCTCCATAATTCCTGAAAGTGTAAATCTCAACTCCGAAAATTCCCAATTTAAGATACCTACTACTCATCAATCCCGAATTATGAAATAAAACTTACATAAATATAAATAAATATAAATATCCTTGCACATGCACACAATGATGGCATAGTTCCACTTTAAGCAACTACAGGCTTGTGTTGTGGATACCAGATGGTTGATATACTATAAATACATTTTTTTTGTAAATAAATAGTTATTATAAATGTAAACATCCATAACTCGGGTACACATGTCCGTATTCATCATACAAACATATGCCCTTAGCGGGATTCGAACCCGCGGCCTTTTGGTATGGTGGTCAGAGTTTCTAACCACTACACCAAACAGGTCGTCAAAACATAAAACCTCTATAGTACTATATTCACAATTGTGGTTGAAACATGAACTATATTTCACCCGACCTATCACTGTTGTATTGTGAGATGAGTGATCCTGATATAGCGCTTTTCTGCCAAGAAAAATACAACAGAACCATGCCGCTGCAAGGCTTAGTTCTCCACAATGGAGCTTTTATGTAATAAAAATTATTCCTCGGATATTTCTACAGCGTTAAAAACTTTCTTTAAGTTGAAGCTTGAAATTCTTTATTATTGTGGCTTAACGTTAAAAGTTTAGAGTACACTGTTCCGGTAGGTTACTTGGTAGCGAGAAAGAATGTGTTTAAAACAATTTGTTTAACACATTAATGTGTTCTTTAAAGTTTTTCTTTGGCGGCACTGAATTTAGAAGACATCTTGTACTTAGGTAAGTGCTTAATGCATACTTGACTAGAAAATAAATACTAACTATCCGGTTCGGTTAATTTTTCTATGTAACCTTATCCGTTTTATTAAAGGTTTTCGATAATGGTGTCGATTCGGATGTACCCCAACTAAACTATACTAAAACCAGTTTTGGAGTGGTGCCGTCGCATCGCACTGTTCCAGGGTGAAAGAGACAGTACTACTCTAAAACTGGTTTCAGTTTAGTTGGTGTACATCCGAATCGACACCATTATAATTAAGTTTTTTCATAATTTGTTTCTTCGGTGATTTTAATAGTTTCTGCTTATTATTAGGACATTGACCCGGAAACCCCAACACATTTGGAGGACTGGCTATCTTATCTCTGACAACCGGAACACAATAATGCTATTGACATTGCTGCTTGGCGGCAGATTTAGGTAAGATGGTGGTAGCTAGCCAGGCGGACATATTTTTTTAAATGCCCTACCACAAACCAAACCGAGTACTTAAACATGTACCCCGCTGGGAATCGAAGCCGCGACCTCCGAACCGTAAACCCAATGTTGTTTACATTGAGCCACGGAGGCGGTTAAAACATAACTCCGTTGTATTATGGCACAGTCAATCAAAGATTCATTTAGAAAATTAAAACAAAATTAATCGAATGTAATTGGTTTCGCAGCGGCATCCGCGCAGAATCTCAAACGGCGCAAAATGGGCTGATAAATGGAGATTACATTATTGCGTCGTTTGAGGTAGAGGCCGTAGGGCCGTGGTGACCGGGCGATCATAGCCTCTCCCATCAGTTATCAGAGCGCTTGATCGAACGACCAGAAAGTTGGTCTCTTCTAAGCACAAAGCGTGAACCTCGCAATTCAACGATGCCATGCGTACTCGATCGTGTAAGACCTAGGGCAATTTTTATTTTCATAATTGGTTAGTTTAAGTATTCTTTAGATGATTACATTTATTTTATTAATATCCATACATTTGATACATATTCCCACAGTAAAAGTAAACATCAAAATATTAAATTATCTAATATTATAAACTAGCTTTCCGCCCGCGGCTTCGTCTGCGTAGAATAAATTTATCGCGGAAATTTGTTTAAACCGCGGGAACTACTCACTTTATCGATGAAAAATGTCTCAATCCAATCATATATTCCACCGATTTCGCCGTGATCGAGCCATAAACACACAAACAAACAAACACCCAAACTGTCGCATTTATAATATTACTTAAATACAAAAATACAAAATACAAAAATCTTTATTTCAGTCTAAAATATTTTTTTTATATCTATTAAATAGATGCAAAAGTTTGAATGTTTGTTTATTTGTTACTCAATCACGGCGAAACTGATGAAGAGCTTTGGATTTACCTACCATGGATTAAGATATGTGATATTTTTTATCCCGATAAAGTGAGTAGTTTCCGGGGGATAAACAAATTAAGCATATCCGCGATAAAGGATCGACGCAGGCGAAGCTGCGGGCGGAAAGCTGGTATTAGGATAAAATTTTTAACACATCAATACATTCACGCAAAAATAAAAACGAAATTTGGAGAAAAGCACATAATTCCTCATATTTTACAGATTCTTCTTCAATTTAAGAGCTATGCTCTTGTCGGTGGAGTAATGACCACGTCTCTCTACTTTCCGCCCTCGTTTTAACCTCTTGGTACACACGACATTCACCTTTTCTTTCACTTGGTCAAAGTAATTACGCCTAGGTCCTCCCCTTCCTTCCGTCTTACAGATTACTTGGTATAAATTAAAAAATCCTATTACTTAATGTAAAACTGTTTATAATATTACTTCGATTCAGTATTTTACAGAAGTCAAGTCATAAAATCTTTTTCTTTGAGAAACCGAGCAGTGCACTTCAATAATAAGAAACAATTTCGAATCTCTAGCGGTAGAAATTGGCATTTGAATTACCTGACGAAATCGGTATACATGTGTGAAAACACAATACAAGGCACTATACATTTCAGCAAATAGGGTATACCCCGTGCCCCATAACCGTCAACAGTTGAAAGCGTTTGTGCAAAGCTGCTTACAAACGTATACCTAAGTAATGATTGGTACGTGATCAGAATACACGAGTCGAATGGGACAAATGCCAAATGCATCCCTTTGTGTTGGTTCGTTGACAGAATGAAGTTTCTGTGGCGCGGGGCACTAAAAGTCTTGATTTTACGGTTTAGATGTAGTAGGCAATAGTTTATGGAACGACTTTTTGGCGGGATCTCGGCGGCTGTAGTTGCCATTTTTTTTTTATGATGAAAATGAACAAAATATACAATACATACGTCTTATGCTATCTCCACATCATCATCTGATATTAATATAAACATTATATTATATTATAATATAAACTTGAGTATGGCATCAAGTTTTATGTATGAATTAGGAACAACTAAAGTACACCAACGACCAAATTTCTTCTTGTCCATCGTGTATGCCCTCTATCTCAGGCTAAACTGGAGGTATAAAATGTTTAAGATCTACAGCTTTAAATTCTTGTAAAAGTTAAGCAATGTCTGACGTCGACAGTCCTTGGATGGATGCCCATTAGTATTTTTTTTATGCACGACGGGTTCGCACTTGACCTCAATCACACCTCATGTTAAGTGAAGATGAGGTCGAAGGTGGAAGTGTACTGACCCGGAAACCCCAACATATTTGGGGGACTGGCTATCTTATCTCTGACAACACGAACACAACAATGTAACATTGTTGCTTGGCGGCAGATTTAGATAAAATGGTGGTAGCTAGCCAGGCGGACATTTAAAATGCCCTACCACCAACCAAACCGAGTACATGTACCCCGCTGGGGATCGAACCCGCGACCTCCGAATCGTAAACCCAACGTTGTTTACATTGAGCCACTGAGGCGGTTGAATAACAATTATAATTCTTATAATTTATAATTCTTATAACTTGCGGTTGTATAATTCTTATAATTTGTGCATACTGACTTTTGAAGCTTAATAATGGCAGAATAATGTGCAACAAAAGTTAGTGATAGTGTGCATGTGAAGGGAAGTGTAAATTAAAGTGCGTAACGAAGCTTTCGGGTTCCCACAAGAAGCCGCCAAAATCTGCCACTTTACTGAAGAATGACTTGACCATGACTAGACTCTGTATACGCCAAGTATACAACGAATTACTTGTTTGACTGAGACTGACTTATAAACTGAAGAAATAAGAAAAATATGGGCTGTATGGGCTTAGGGCTTACCTTCTCCCAGAGGAGAGAATAAAACGAAAAAAATAAAAAAGTTTACGGAACTGCTATAGTCAGGCGGTTTTACAATATACAGCAAATGTTGTAAACAGTTGCATAAATACTCTGCTTCATCTTCTTCTATTTAAGAGTTATGCTCTTGTCGGTGGAGTGATGAAGTAATATGCTGCTATAATTATATTTTTTTTACGATATTGATTAATTTTTAATACGAGGCAATGACGCCAGCCTACTCGGAACCCTTCCGGCCATGCAAGATCTGGGATAATTTTTTGGTGTAGTGGTTAGAAACTCGGACCTCGGGTTCGAATCCCGCTAGGGGCATGTGTTTGTATGACAATACGTACATGTGTACCCGAGTTATGGATGTTTTCATTTATAATAAATATTTATTAAAAAAAATGTATTTTTTGTAGTATATCAGCCATCTGGTATCCACAACACAAGGCTATAGTTGTTTGAAGTGGAACTAGTGGCTTTGTTTGCATGTCCAAGGATATTTATTATTATTATTATAAATATTTATAATAATATTAATCACAATTTTATTTAGGATTAATCTTTTGTTATTAGCTAAAGGTTGTATATCGTTATCGTTGCATCACTAGCCATAGTATGTGTAGAGTGTGTCCGACGACTTTTATGATTGTCAAGTTAAAAACTTTTTTACAATTAAATTAAACAGCCTTGGTTTATGTTTTAAGCTTTAAATAAACGCGCTAAGTTACACCAACTAAACTAAACTAAAACCAGTTTTAAAGTAGTACTGTCTCTTTCTCCCTGGAATATATTAAATCTATAAAACAGAATGTTATTTTTAAAATATTTATTTATTTTCTCCACATAAGTTTTACAATATTATCGTAAGGTTACACAGGTAGGTCACATAATGGAGACTGGTGCTTGAGAATGGGGGCTTGAGATAGCCTAGAGATATAATGTTTGTAAGGAGAGTAGATACCTACTACTTTGTAGGTCTACTTTATCCGGAGTCCCAAAAAAACCGTAATGCTATTTTCCACCAGGGTCAATTTCGCTATTGGTAGAAAAGAAATACCATTAGATATTATGTTGCGTGGAATATCCGGATATGTCCGACGTTGTGTAACGTTCTCTTTATTGTGATGATTAATGACGCATGTAGCCTCGCAGTCGTTGGGTTTTTGGCTGCAGAATACATCTTTTATAGGGCAAGTGAACCACACATAGATATTCTATAAGTGAGTATGTTATTTAAGGCTTTTCATGCCAACGTGGTCACCTGGTGTTCACAAGCAATGGATTTTCAATTGTGTCTGTGTCGCGGCAGTAAATTTTTATGAAAAAGGTATTTGATGTAGTGGTTAAATTTCTGACCGCTATTCAAAAAGGTAGCGGGTTCCAAGCCCGCTAGGGGTATATGTTTATACGGTGTTCAGTATAGAACCTCGCCTGATGCTGTCGGCACGATTATGCAAAGACTGGCGTAATCTATCGGCGAACCCGTGAACCCACCACAATCAATCTATTCACTGCAATAGGTACAGGAAGTGTACCTTTCTCAAGAGTTCCAGGGCAATCCGATAGATGGCGCAAATCTAAATATATATACTGGCGCGCGGCCAGTATTTCGCTCTCTGCCAATCGGTGCAACATCCAACAACAAACCCTCGATCACCACGCAGCTGCCGTTCATCTTCTCCCAACATATGGTGAATACAGATATGACATGTGTTCCCGAGATATGGATGTTTTTCATTTATATACTTATTTCCAAAAAAGAAATGTATTTGTGTAGTTTATAAACCATCTGGTATCTATAATACAAGCCTAGTTGCTTAGTGTGGAACTGGATGGCGCTTTCTGTATGTGCAAAGATATTTGTTTATTTAATGTACTCTTGTAATGTAAATGAGAAGTTTTCTCTAGTCTGTGGACAGTCATTTCTAGTAAAATATGCAGAAATTACTACTGTAGTCATAAAACTACTTTGTTTACATCTCGAAAATCAATATCGAAAGCTTGTTTAAACCTTTTCACTCGACTACTACGACGCCAAAAGGGTAAAGGCAACGCATCTGTATGTAATATATGTTACCACCTAACCTATAGGTAAACGCCTCAATCGATTTGGATAAATGAGGTGTCGTTAATTTGTCCAAGTCCCGGGACATTGTATATTGACGACCGGTTAGTGCAATGGATAGTAACCCTGTCAGCGAAACCAACGGACGGGGGTTCGAATTCTGCGAGGGGTAAATATTTGTGTGATGAATACAAACATTTATTCCCGAGTCATGGATGATGGAGGATAAATATTTATGTATGTTTATCCATTATCTAGTATAAATAGCACAAGTTTTGCTTAGTTTGGGACTAGATGATTGGTGCAAGTATCCGAAATATTTTTTTTATGCACGACGGGTTCGTACTTGACCTCAATCACACCTGATGTTAAGTGAAGATGAGGTCGAAGGTGGAAGCATACTGACCCGGAAACCCCAACACATTTGAGGGACTGGATATCTTATCTCTGATAACTGGACCACAACAATGCTATTAACATTGCTGCTTGGCGGCAGATTTAGATAAGATGGTGGTAGCTAGCCAGGCGGACATTTAAATTTAAAATGTCCCACCACCAACCAAATTTATTTATTTATTAATTATATAGCAAGTAGAACGTAATTTGGCTTAAAGTTGACACCAAACTAAACAGTATTGATACTTCAACAAAATGGCATTACTTTCAGACGTTCAACGTTTCCAATAAGCCCTGTGTTGCACGCAACATTTCTGAAGTAAGATCCCCCAAATATTGTGTATTTAGTTCATCTTCATCATCTCAGCCCGTAAACATCCCACTGCCGGGATATAGGCCTTCCCTCTTCTAATGAGGGAGTATATAGGCCATAGTCCACCATGCTGGCCCAATGCGGGTTGGGGACTTCACATGCCTTTGAATTTTATTTCTCAAGCATGTAGGTATCCTCACGATGTTTTCCTTCACCGTTTCAGAGCAGTCGGATAAATGCACATAAATAATTCAATTAAATTTAAAAACTCATTGGTACATGGCCTGTCTGGGAATCGAACCCGGACCTCCCAAATTAGGAGACCGCGTGTTAACCGCTGAGCCACCGACGCTCTTGTATTTTGTTGGATTGGTTAAAATATATGTGTAGGTGATTGTCCGAATGGAGTGTATGTATGTGTGCTGCAGAAAACTTAACAAAACGACCGTTTCGATGCATTCAGATTGGCACAGACAAGGGTCTTAACGTTAATGTACACACGGACAACAAATTAATACAATAAATTTAAAAAAAACCGATAGCAATGATCCTGTGAGTTTCTTGCGCCGCTTCTTTTCCCACAGATGATTTACCTTTCCGAAGGGGTAGTAGCTTGGACATACCGACTAACAGATAAATGGAATAAACCTTTTTTATTTCCAGTAGATTTAAATTGACATTAAACAAATGATATCATGTATCTTACGTTGAAATAAATGCTTGAAGTTTGAAGTTTGAATACTGTACGGATCCTATTTTATCTTTCAAGGTATGAAACGCTAAGTCTTTGAAATCATTTGTTACCGACTTCACAACAAAACTTAAACTCCTGATGTCCCCGCTCGGCCCCAGTTTCTGATTCAAAAGGAAACTATGTCGCGAATTCGTTCAGCGAATTGGAGAGCCCGTTAAACCGTCTGGGAATACTGCATGTGCACTCAATCTTTTATAGATGTAGGTTTTGTTAAAGGAACCAAGTTTGTCTGAACAAGTGAACGCACCATTCCTGATAGAAATTAAAGAAAAACGTTGTCAGTTCGTTTTGTTTTTATCCACGACGGAGGGAGACGGACGGAATAAGCAGCGTGTTTGTTTTCTTACGTATCTGTTTTGAGTGTTGTTGTGTGCCCAAAGAAGTCAGCACTTGCAGGGTTGCCATGCAATATGTGGATTTTGATAAAACAAACAAAATAAGTACACAGCTTGATGTCACGCATATAATATAAAAAAGAACAATAGCAAATATTTATTTGCCTCGTTAAACGATACGCAAACAACAATGTACACTTTAAAACTAATATTTCAAATAATTTATAGTACCAATAGTATTAATAACCAAAGTAATTCACTTCGAGACAAATGAAAAACAAACAAAATATCAGCCTCTTCGATTACACGTACGAGTATATACTAATTGCCTATTTAATATGCAGCAAGGGTGTCTTCATTATATCTTTTATTTTGTCTGGTTTGATCATTTAACAATAGGGCTAGGGAGACACTAGGGTCTAAAATACAGGTAAAATATTTATATCTGTAGTTTATACACTATAAGTATCACCATGTCGTTTCTTGATGTCTTTTATTCAAATACAGATCATAAATCGTAATATTTTGTAAGACTCTATTTGATGCCAAATAAAGTATTTTTATTTTTGTGTTTAATTAATAATATAATACAATACCACACAACGCGACGCGACGCGACACGACACGACACGACACGACACGGCACGACACGATACGACACGACACGATACGACACACTACAATACAAATACTCTTTATTACGACAAATAATTTACAATAATTTTACAATATCAACCGACTTTAAAAAGGAGAATGGTCTCAATTCGGCCGTTTTTATGTTTCTGTATTTTTATACCTTATCTTTGTCCAGCAGTTGACGTATTTCGGCTAATATGATGATGATACCTTTTCTGGAGCGTCGGTGGCTCAGCCGTTAAGACGCAGTCTCGCAATTTCGGGTCCGGGTTCGATTCCCAGGCAGTCCATGTACCAATGAGTTTTTAAATTTAATACCTTTTCTCTTGTCAACCAAATCCCGGTTGCTATACAGAATATACTGCTAGAGTTCGTAGCCCTCGCACCCTACGTGAATTTATTACACAGAATTTCGAATAATAAGGTTGAATAAATTATCATAAACGACAAAACCTGTTTGCGGTATTGAAATAATAAATAGGCGAAGTTCGTATTGTGGCTGAAATTAAAAGCGTTCTCATTTTGTACGGTCCTCCGCGTGTCACTAAACATTTTTGTGTGACAGCGTTTTTTTTTAAATCTTTTATTTTAACGAGGCTTAGAATTGAATTGCACTTATGCCAGCCTTATGGATGAAAACAATTTTGGTGAGGTAGACTACTAATATTTATTTTAAATTACTAATATTTAAAACTTTAATTTATCAATGTATATTTATTCATATGAAGTACAATAAAGCGTTTACAAACTAAACTAGACTATGCCTATTCCTTAGCTTTAA